>VCII01000146.1:600000-881594 GCA_006030095.1 Triplophysa siluroides
ATTAATGATATTAATAATATCAATAGCATTAATAATCAGCATGTTAAGAGCATTTCATAATGAATCATGTTTTAATCTGGGATTATTTAGAATCAGTTCTAGTATGAATGGCATGAAAATGCTATTTGTTAGTAACTTTGTAAGTACTTCTGCTCATGATAAATTATTTTCAGTTGTGACATTAAGTTGTCAGTAGTTTTATTAAAATAGGCCACTAGGACTTCGCTTTAGCACGAGTGCCTACAAATTGTGGGTATCTGAATATAAAATAAATGGCCTGATAAAACGTTAGATGTTCACTTTTTATATACATATTCGACTGGGCTCAATTGATTAAATATGATTTATTTGAAAAAGTATTGTCTGGACCTCCGCCACAAAGGCATATAAATATAGAGACCGCACATAGCTCCCATACCCCCCCAAAGGGGAAACACTGATTCAGACTATTGATAAATATTACTTACATCGGCAGTTTTGTCTCGTTCAGTCGGTCTCGATCCCTCTTGAGGAACAACTTTGAATCCTGTTTGTACTGTCCCAGGTTGAAAAAGCACTCCGGCTTGAAGTGATTCACGCAGACAAACAGGTTTTTACTTATGGTTTCTAATGGATTTCCACTAAAAATGAAATTCATCCACTCCTGTCTCTTCCTTAGTTTGGACTCTGTGCAGCGACTACATTGCATGTTGTCCACGAACTTTAGCCATGTTGTCACGTACACCGCTGTCGCTTGTGAAAACTACAATGGTGGAGTTAGGTGTGTGGAACTGTGGAGATTAAGGGGCGGTAACATTATAATAAAATCCGCTGTGGACGTCACAATTGGAGCGAAATCTGAACGGCTCGATTTCTCACATGCTTGCAGGGAAAGGCACACCAAAACAAACTTACTGGGTTCTTGTTTTTTACATTTTCTGGGTTGCCAGATGCACCGGGGACCCTATTATAGCACTTAATCACAGAAAAAGTGGGGTTTTCATCTGATGTCTCCTTTAAATAATTTTTCACTTTAACCAAAACAATTCCTCATTACTATAGTGTAATGTGCCGCCTACAGGCATTTTACAGACTCCCTTAAATCCATGTAATTTAGAACATATTCCAGAAATATCTGAAATGTTAAACTGAAGGAGAAAGAAAAAATGCAGGGGTACCTATTCATACACAATCTTCATTTATTATCGTCCACTGAATTTTATTAATTTAGACCGGTATGTCAAATGCAGGATTTCAAGAAAAAGTGTTAAGTAATGGGTGTCTTGTGCTTCAAAGCATAATTCCATAACTTCAAAATGTGCTTCAAAGCTCTACTGGGGCACATTTAGAAAAGTAATTTTCTCTTTTAAAGGTAACATGATTCTAATATTTATACCGGCACAATTTGAGTACTTCGTGCCCATCCCTAATTATCACGATTTCACATGACTTGCTTTGTTATACGTTTGAAGTGTTCTGAAGATAACAGTATTGATCTTTCCATGATTACATGTTATAAGTAATATTTCAGAATTAAACACTGCACAACTGTAATGGTAGCCTTTGTGTAAAGGAAAAAAACTTCAAAAACAGCACAGCAAGCGTCGTTTAAAGCAGAGTATGCGACTGCCAGTGTGTCAAGTAGATGTTTCACAGTGGTGTGGTGTATATGTTTTCAATTAAATGCAAGCGTTCATTGTTGGACTTGATTTGCAAAGGTTTTTTGCTGCTCTACATACACTTGGTACAGCACACAAGGGTTAGTGGAAAAATCCTCTTAGCCTGGCTTAGAATTAGTCTCAGATTGGGGTAACACACAGGCAGCGTTGACCTTGCAAAAAAGGGATCCAAAAGTAAATTAGTGGCAATGTGAACTGATAAAAATACATAGACATTTTCATTAATAGCCTATTTTGTATAAATCTACTTATCAAATAAGCTCTGACAGTGTTGATCAACTGTTTTTACTGCTTGGAAGAATTACTTTTCATGTCTGTGATAACTTCACTGATCGGCTCAAACTTGGAGTCCTACCCTGATCTGTCTTTACATGAGGTCTTCTTTTGTAGTGGCACACTCGGACTCCGTGTAAACGTGGGATTTCAACCATGAGTTCAGTCGCTGTACTTACGCAAGAAAGCTTTAATGAGCATCGCAGTGGTCTTCTGCCAGAGCAGGTCAAATGTGAGTAATGCTCCTGGAGCCTTATGACTCGTCGTTGTACTGGTAAAGTTAAAGCAGGCATATCATTGCGTGTATGATGTAAATGTCTTTTGTCTCTTCCTGTCAGCTCCTCTGGCAGGCCCTAGCAATGCAGAAGAGGAGGACAGCCTCCCCACCTACAAGGATGCCTTTCCCCCTTTGCCTGAGAAGGCTCCGTCACCAGATGGGGTACGGGAGGCTGGAAATGCCTGGGCATCTAAGCTCAGACCACTTAAGTCCTCGATAATCACCCAGGTATGTTTAATTAATGCTCGCTTATACCTACAGTTACATCTAAAAAAATTTGAATATCATGAAAAAGGTCAATATTTTTTTCACTCATTTCAGAAAGTGAAACCCATATATTATATTGATTCATTACACACAGAGTGAAATATTTCAAGCCTTTATTTCCCAATATTTGGGTGGGCCTCCTTTTGCATGAATTACTGCATCAATGTGGTGTGGCATGGAGGCAATCAGCCTGTGGCACTGCTCAGGTGTAATGGAAGCCCAGGTTGCCTTGATAGCGGCCTTCAGGTCATCTGCATTGTTGGGTCCGGTGTCTCATCTTCCTTGTTTGAACACACTTTTCAGAAGCCTGACATTTGTTTAAAATATCTTTTTTTTATCTTATGTAATATTCTAATTTTCTGAGACACTGAATTTTGGGTTTTCATTATAGCCATAATCATCAAAATTTCAAGAAATAAAGGCTTGAAATATTTCATTCTGTGTAATGAATTTATAGAATGTATGGGTTTCACTTTTCTGAAATGAGTGACAAAAAATATTTACCTTTTTCACGATATTATATTTTTTTTTAGATGTACCTGTATAATCTCTTGGTGTGCCTACATTTTTGTACTTTGGCCTTCAGGTTTTCCATGTACCTCTGGAAGAGCGCAAGTACAAGGACATGAACCAGTTTGGAGAAGGAGACCAGGCTAAAGTGTGTCTTGACATCATGCACAAGACTGGAGCCCACCTGGAACTCTCCATGGCTAAGGATCAAGGCCTCTCCATAATGGTGTCTGGGAAACATGACGCAGTCATGAAGGCCCGCAAAGAGATTGTGTCCCGACTGCAGACTCAGGTAGTGTGCTAGATTTATATAGTTTTAAACTTGAAAAGTGGTTTGCTGTTAAATGTAGTTGTATGATTTAATCGACAGGCTTCAGCTACTGTGGCAATCCCAAAAGAACATCATCGCTATGTCATTGGCAAGAGTGGGGAGAAGCTGCAGGAGCTAGAGCTGAAGACTGCCACCAAGATCCAGATCCCTAGACCAGAAGACCCCAGTAACCACATCAAGATCTCTGGAACCAAGGAAGGTTTGGAGAAGGCCAAGCATGAGATCCTGCTTATCTCTGCTGAGCAGGTCAGATACTTTTTATTTTAATCTTTTGGCATTGCTTCATTTTTTGGTTTCATAGTTATTTAAATGTATTAAACAGCTTTTTACTCTGTAACCAGTTACAAATTAGTGGTATCAAATTTAGGGATGTAACGATTCACGATACCGATCTCAATTTTTTTTTTCGAAATGAATTGAATGTGCACTTTTATTATTTTTCATGCTGTACATTTCTTTGTAAAATAAAAATGTCTTAAATGTCAAATAACAAAAATGAATTGCAATTTTAAAACAAATTCTAATAAAAATAATACAAAAGGCTTTTTAATATAAACAAACTAAGACTTTGGCTGTGCTTTTCCTAACTTGGATTTTTTTATATTTTTGTAAAGAAATATCAGCAAATACATGTTTACCAAGTTTGCATTTAACACAGTGGTCCCTGCTTTTCAAAACATGTATTGCAATTCATTTAACATCTCAACAGAATTGAATTGCTGCATATTATAAACGATTTTCAACTGGATCACGGTGCAACGATACATCCCTATTGAAATTGTTTGGGTATTAATTGATGGGGTAGTTTTATTGCTTTTACAAAGTATGTAATTTTAAAACTGATTTCAATAATTCAATGCAGGATAAGCGGGCCGTGGAGAGGGTAAACATTGAAAAGGTCTACCACCCCTTCATCACTGGAGCTTACAACAAGCTTGTGGGGGAGATGATGCAGGAAACAGGAGCCCGCATTAATGTTCCTCCACCCAGTGTGAACAAAACGGAGATTGTCATAACTGGGGAGAAAGAGCAGGTGGCCCTAGCCATGGCCAAGATCAGGAAAATTTATGAAGAGAAGGTGAGCAGTACTATACATTAAAATAAATAAACCCTATAAATAAAACCCCTTATTATTTTAAAGCCGCCTATCTTTGGCTGTCTTCGAAGCTTTGATAGATTTTTGGGTGTAACAATGGATGTTCATGTTTCTAGTTTAAAAAAACGCTTTATATTTCACATATTTCAAGTCTATTCTTCACCGCTGTCCCTCTTCTCACAAAACTAGCTGATATTTTCTGGTTTCTATAAAGCCCCTCCTTCGGTAACATTCTGATTGGTAAAGCTGACCCAGTCTGTTGTGAGCTTCTGCTTCTCAGGATATTGTGATTGGTTCCCCTCTCAGTGCATGTGTGAAGTATTCATAAGCTTTTGCTTTTAGCAATAAACAGTAAATGGCGTTAGCTTCACTTCATCAGTTAAAAAAACACAGATCGATCAGAACTGAGAAGTGTCACCTCTCGTGGCGTTTGACGCGGTGTGAATCACGCGATTCGCGCGAATTGAGCGTTTCGGGTGTCTGACGCGCGTCACGTGTGATTTGTGCAAATCGGAACTTTGGCAAAAAATCGTGCGGCGTTAAACAATCAGGAGCTTGCTCTAGTAGTGACGTGATTATGACGTAGCGAGTTGAGGCAGAAATCCGAAACAACAATGGAAGGCAAAATCATCGTCCCTGTATGTGGATACCCGGAGCTGTACGATACACCTTCTTGCTTATCGAAACTGAAATAAAAATAATCTTGCTTGGAAGAAAGTGTGTGAGGAGGTCGGACAATCTGGTAAATCTCAACTAGGGCTGTCGCGATTGGTCGATATAATCGACAGCATCAACGCTGATAAAAAGTCGACATCAATATTCTTGATCGTCTGGTCGTCTTATATTATTTTATCTTTCTTTTTATAATTTCTGAGCTGATTACAGTCTTTGTCCGTCAGAAAAGCACACGCACCGAATGACTGCACTAGACCACACATTTACCGACTCAAGTCATGACTGGATATTCTTCTGAACCATCAAGTCTGTCAATCTATTTACTGATATAGATGGGCAAGCTTGGAGTTACATTCCTGTTTTGTCAAACGCAAGGCAACCAAGATTTTTTTTCAAGATAATGCGCTTTTTGTTTATGCATGCAATAAAGGTTAAATATTTTGGAAAATAAGAGTTAAATGAGCTATTATTATTATTATTATTATTATTATTTGTAAATTATTCCAGAAGTAAGAAACTATTTATCTTTATATTAACGCACACTTAAAGAATTAGATCTCTGTTAGGAGCGCTAAAGCACTCCATTACTATGGAGACTAGTTAGCTTTACCCTGAAGAAAACAGCAACTTGGTAAGTAGTGAAGCCGTTGTTTATGATGAGCATATCTCTAAAAATGTCATTTAGACGTCACTGTGTTCCTTTGTAATTTGTATTGAGGCTTCGTTCATTTGCACTTAACAGCTTAAACAGTTAGGTTTTAAATAAAAAAAATGGCTGTTGTCCTTTTTAAAAAAAGACTGGTTGCTGCTTGTCGTTCTGCTTTTATATACTTTTTGTAATTTATTGATATTTTTCTTTAAAACGTCTATCTTTAATTTTGAAAGTTGACATTTAAATGACAGATTATTAATTTGGAAGAATCGATTATTCGATAAATTAGTCTATAGATTAATCGATATAAAAATAGTTGCAGTGGCAGCCCTAGTCTGAACAAAATCCATGCCAGCCATTTCGGAATGAGACTGGAGCCGCCTGGCAGAAGCCCCTCCCATGGTGTGAATTCGCATCTGAAAGTGAATTTCACACGTGAAGGAAGCGAGTAAACTCAAAATGTTCTGCTTTTATATACTTTTTGTAATTTATTGATATTTTTCTTTAAAACGTCTATCTTTAATTTTGAAAGTTGACATTTAAATGACAGATTATTAATTTAGAAGAATCGATTATTCGATAAATTAGTCTATAGATTAATCGATATAAAAATAGTTGCAGTGGCAGCCCTAGTCTGAACAAAATCCATGCCAGCCATTTCGGAATGAGACTGGAGCCGCCTGGCAGAAGCCCCTCCCATGGTGTGAATTCGCATCTGAAAGTGAATTTCACACGTGAAGGAAGCGAGTAAACTCAAAATGTTCAAGCGTCCAACTACGCGCAAGTCACGTTTGGTGGGAACACTCTATTAGAGATCGCATTTTTCCTACAATGGCAAGGACTCCCCTGTTTTTTTTTCTACTGTGGCGAGGGATATGACCAGGGCTCCAGACAAAAAATTCAGTTTTTTTTTGAAGAGCCATATAACATGAACTTACCCAGATACCCCGATGTTGAATCAACATATAATCAATATCTCTCGCGGCATCGAAACGACGTTGATTGATGTCGATCTGGCATCGTTTTGCTCATTGGGGTAATGTTTAATCCACGTCAGTCACGACATCCAATTGTGTCGATTTTAGGCTAGTTTTGATTAACTTATCTAACATTGATTTGATGTTGATTTCAGCTCTGTGAAATTACTTGACAATTAACATAATTAACATTAAAAATTAACATTTTACATCTCAAAATACTTAAAACTAATAGATACATAGAATGTGATGTTTTAATATTACATACACAAGCCTGTTATATATTACATATATTATTTATACAAAATGTATTCACAAATGCATATTTAGAGCATACAAACCTTCCATGTAAGAAATTTACAAATTAAGTGCAATATTTTATCAAGAATAATGCTGGTCATTTTGTACAAAATGTGTATGTCTAGTATATTCAGTGAGGCAGAAAAGGGGATGTAAGGCAGGACATTAAGAGACTGACATCCTCAGACATGATTCACTATTATTATTGCTTCTTTACTATAAAATAAACTAACCAAACTGGACTATGTGACTCCTTTGCGTTCCACAAAAACAAACACACAGAAAATATTTATTTAGGTGACTTTGACTTGAACTGGTGCTGGTCCCTCAAAGACCTGTCGGTTTTTCCTATTTCCACTTTTACTCCAGTACATATTTTACGATGAGTTTAATACTTTTTCTCCGATCATTTTTTTATGTGCTGCATCGTTACTCATTACAATTATAATCATTCCAAACCCACATTATCACTGCCAGAGCGGTTTACCAGGTTTGATGAAGCTGGCTTATCATTGAGCGAACAAGGCTGCGCGTGCTCCCTGTTCTGCCTTCGCTCTGCTTCCTGCCAGCGCGTCACGTGTGCTTAACTCACATATTCTGTATAGAGAAGGCTCTGGGAGAAGGTGCAGCACAAGACGTACTCAGTGTCTCCACGAGGTTTACAAAGTCATATTTTCCTTCCGATCGCCGGTAAAACACAGCAAACTTGAAGCGTGACTGAGTTTCGGGGTGATGTTGCAATATGATGTTCAAACTTTTGACTGCTTTCTTTAATAACTACATAGTAAAGTATTGTGTTTTCAGTGCTTTAGTAAATTTTAAAATAAACTACTTGCAATACTTAGGTACAAAAAATGTTGAATACTTTAGTACTTCCACTTAAGTGTGGTGCTTCAGAGCACTACAAATTCTACTCGAGTCACTTTTTTGATAGAGCACTTGTACTTTTACTCAAGTCTGGGTCTCTGGTACTTTATACATCTCTGGTTACAAGTAGTGCTGGTCCCTCTGGAGTCACTCAACCTATCTGTCTTCCTGTTAAAGACAACCTTAATAATAATGCACACATGAATAAAAGGCATCACTTTATTCCCCTGTTACAACTACAAACTCCACAAACCGTCAAAGGTGTTTAGTTTTACTTTATAACATGGTAGTAGTCAGTCATTTAGGGAACAGCAGTTAAGTCACTGTGGTGTACTGTAGGCCAACATCTGTCCAGGCCAACATCTGGGCCCTTATTTACCAAGTTTCTCATTGTGCCATTTTAGTCTTAAGTGCCGAGAATTCATGAAATGCACTCCTACTTCCAAACTTAAATATAAAAGCAAGTTATCATATTTCTTTAAGCTAATAATCACTCTTACACTCCCTATTGTTTAAGACGGCTCGAGTGGTCTCAAGTGCATAGGAGTTGCCACTAGGGGCTTGTGATGGCGCTGAGGAGACGGAGACATGTGGTGGAAAGGGGTTGGCCAATGGAACCATATCATTCCACATTATACACGCATAAATTTGGTACTCCCCTGCATAGGCGTAATTGCGGGTGGAACTTTTTAAAGTATGAATTTGCGAAAGGCATTTATTAATGAAAGGACATCTAAACATCATTTTTCATTATTTTAATTGTCATTGCGGCGCGCATTTGAGTTATGCTTTATGGATCATAGGTACTGTTACGCGTTCTCGTTATGCAGTATTGCTATGGATCATCTTATGCTCCATTGCAATAAATTTGCATTATTTTTGCACGTTTTATTATTTTGGGTATAAATGTTTTCTAGGGTGTGAAATCACGCATACAATTGAGAACATTGTATTTAAAATGAAACTACTCGACTTAAGCAAATAAAACTAATTTCAGCACTAGTTTAAAATGGGTAATTTACAAATGGTGGAAACGTGTTTATTTTTTATTTCCAATTTCTATATCATAATGTATTCATTTGAAAAGTCTTTATTGTCATACGTGTGTTGAATATAAACTCATTTTAGGAATTTCAATGTGAATATCAGAATATTCTTAAATATGGTAATCTATTCGGTGATTGGTCCATGCCAATGTCGTCATCTAAAATCCTGTTGCGGCACAGCAAATTGTCGTTAATCATCTCTGAGCCTGACACTTAAAGGGGTGGTAACGGAAGCAGTTTCCAATCTTATGTTAATCTTGAGTACCTGTAGAGTAGTACTGCTCAGAAAAGTCTTCAGTTTTCTCATATTTACAGAAGACAGATTCAGCTTTACGATTGTTTCCGAAAAATGCAGAGCTCCCGTGGGCGTGTCTCGGGCGAAGCCTTTGCGTAACAGTCTGCCAGCTGTTCCATGGATGTAAATACTGTACAAAGTTACATATACCATACATATATGATCCTGAATCGGACCCCGAGTCTGTAGTAGAACAAGAACCACAGCACTTACTGGCTGTGTTTCAGACTCCAGAACGGGAATTTTTTTACGTTCGCACCGCCCCAACATTCAGTTGCAAACAACTTAAACCCATAGTAAAACTCTTCGAAATGACGTTCACAAACAAAAATATTTTCGCAACTCTGTTGCTGTCTGGGAAAAACAAACTGCATCCACTGTTGTCCTACATCCGGGTTCTTAGGAAAGCTAAACAACGATTTCTTTACCTAACAGTCAAAAACACTTCCTTTGTGCCATTGCAGATTATTGGTATAATACAAATTGGAAAATCCTTCACAGCAGCACTTGCCACAACTCCTACACGGTTATGGTTTGCGCGTGGGCGCCTGGACTGCGTTCATATAATATTTTGGGTCCGAACTGCGAGTTGTTTGCGTCATCCTGCAGTTATTTACCCTGTCGCTTGTAGGGACGACGCAGGAGAAGGTGGCAAAATGCATAACTTGCTCGCGTCACCTTTATATGATTTGAACAGTTAGTTTTGTATCCAAAGCTTCAGTACATGGTGGCACTTTCGCCAGTGAATGTACTGCAAATGCTCGAACAGAAATGAGATGGCCTGTAGGCCACAGGCCCACAGCTCTCTGCTTGGAGCGCGCCAGTAACGCTTGTCAGAAAAGTGAGTGAAACGCACTCGCAAGCACACATTTTTACCAAATTGTACATTTTTGTCATTAATAGCGGTTCACTTCCGCAATTTGGTACGATTGCTTTTATATCAGCAGCGAACCTTACTGGAGTTCACATGAACCGCACCCCAGACCTCCCTTTTTAAGCGGACTCTGGTACAGTTCGCGGGGTTGCCACCCGGGTTCGGAAGACAGCATTCACATCAACCAAACGAACCGATGTTAATCAAATTAACTTCCATCCAGTGAGGTGGCTCTGAGGAATTAATTCCTCCCTAAAAACAAGACAAGACATCAATACTATAGTGGGCAAATAGTAGTATACATTGTTTTCTGTTTAGTTTCTAAACCGAAAAAAAAAACAATATGCTAATAAATTCCACTAACACAGTGTTCCTCAAATCTGGCTCGCGAGATCCACTTTCATGCAGAGTTTAGCTCAGGCCCAAATAAAAAACACCCGAACAAGCTTAATCAATGTCGCACAGTGCAGATTAATCGGCATATGACAATAAAGTATATATCGCGTTACATAATATCACAATTTTATTTTGGTCAGGGCTAAACTCTGCAGTAATGTGGATTTTGCGAGCCACATTAGAGTAACACTGCAATAACAATCTAAACATTAAGGGGCGGTTTTCCAGACAAGGAGTATCATAAATATCCCAATTTAACTAAGGCCTAGTCCTGATTTAAGTTAATTTAAAAAACGTATTTTACAAACAGCTTTACAGGCCTGCACCTTGAGACAAAACAATTGCACTCATATATTTTAAGTTATGTCAGTGCAAGTTGTATTCGATCAAGACATCTCTAACATTTAAGTTAGTCTAGGACTATGCTTAAGCCCTGTCTGGGAAACCGCCCCATAGTATAACTACAACAATGAACCCTTAAATTCAGATCAAAACGAACTTGGTATTCTGATAGACCTTGGTATTATTGTACAAATAATCATGATTTTAAACCGTACGTGCAGCCTATTAAACCTGCTGCTATTCAAAATAATGTTAGAAAAAATGAAAACCACTCGCTGCTTTTGACAGATTAATTTAATGAACAGTATGCAGAGAGAAAGAGCAACCCAATGTCAGCATTTGACTATGGTTAGTGCTACATTTGATTTACTCTGGTATCAATATAACGCATCAACAGGGCATCAGACCTTATGTGCTGTAGGATGCTGTTGGCCAGGGTCCGACTGGGTCTCTGCTCATGTGTGTTAGACTTGGCTTCTCTGTTCCAGAACACTCCGATGAAGAGGTTGTTCAGAATGACTTCGGTACTGGAAATGGCCCTCCAGTCCTCATCATTGTCTGTGTTTTTGATCGGGGGAAACCTATCCAGTACAGAGACAATAAGAACAATCACTGTTTTTTACGTTTAATCACAGTCCAAAATCATGAGAGTTGAACAACATTCTGCGAGAGGCCAATGTATTAAGCACCACAGTGACCGTCTGTGTATATTTACTGCAATTAAATGTATATGCTGCTTTAAACAGTTAAACTTTTTACATTCAATTTGAATTGAATTTTTACTTGCATTACTGAGCTGAAGTGGTGCTCCAAGTTTCAGGTACAAACAAAAACCTGACTACATATAGAGACAATGGTGAATAAGTAAAGGCATTACTAACCTGTTAATTTGGCATAAGAGCTTCATAAAGACAATCTTGCTTAGTTAAGCAGGGAGTTAACGTTAATGGTTGAACGGGTATGCAAGTACTTGGCCAGAGTACAGTGCACTTGCTTTTGGTTAATGTATAAACTACACTGTCATTTCAGAACAAACAGTTTTGTGGTTTTATTTCTAATTTAAATAACCACATGCCTATCTTAAAAGTTCTACAATTATAATGTTTAAAGAGCACGTTCCCCACGATCCCATTTTTCAACCTTTAGTTAGTGTGTAATGTTGCTGTTAGACCATAAACAATACCTGCAAAATGATAAAGCTCAAAGTTCAGTGCAAAGCGAGATATTGTCTTTAAAATAATTTGCTTTTCAAGGACTACAGAGAACGGCTGGAATTGACTACAGCCCTCTACTTCCTGGGTACATGTCACCATTCCGAGTGCTTTTAATAACCTCGGCCCAAAGGAATACGACAAAAAGGGGTGGGGCCTTCCTTGGAGAAGAGGATGAGCCGCTGGAGTAGTGTTCGGGTATCAGAGATTGAAACTTGTTTAGCATGTAGCTCAGTCAAATGTTTACACTTTCATCACAGTCCTACAGCTGGTAATAAGAATTCTGCTACATCAATCATACTAAACAATTTGCGCATGCGCGCATAACATCTAACGAATGTTAACATATATTTTTAGCCAAACTAAATATTGTGGTGTAACGCATTGACTATCAACTAATACTTAACAAATTAAATAAAACAATAGTGAAACTTAACATTAACTAGAGTGCCAACCTAAACGAGATTTAGAGCTCGCCTTTTAGTGCAAACTCTTTCTCAGCTACCCGTTTTCGCTTCACATATGACCCGTGAATGGGTCTCACAACGAAAAAATATCACTGACAAATTAATATTTTGTTGCAAATGCGACTGTTTTAGGTGCAGTCCGGAGCCCTGTATGACACTGCACCGGTTGGTGTCAAACCGGTTATATTAACACAAACAGAAGTGTTAGTATTGCCTTTTCATATTGGACTTAAGTTAGATAATAAAACAAGCAGATTGACATTTGCAAGCAGGATTATCATTGTATTACACAGAGCAGCTTTCACAGCATATTTAAAAGTCATGGTAGCTGTTATTTGACCGTTAGTTATCTTAAAATGTATGTAGCTAAATTCTTTTACCAGCTGTAAGACTGTGGTAAAAGTGAAGCAATTAAGCGTGTAGCTCATTCAAATGTTTCCAATTGTGACCATACACTACTCCAGCGGCTCTTCCTCTTCTCTAAGGCAGGCCTTAACCCTTTTTTGGCATATTCCTTTTTGTGGAACTCTGAACATTGACATGTACCCGGGACGTAGAGGGCTGTAGCAGAGGTCGCGGTAACTGAAAATTCTCCGTCATTGACAGATTTTTAATACCAGTAACGGACAAATCTGAAGGCCATCCGTCATTGTGACGATTACAATGATGGCAGTTTTTAATTTCACTTTTTGTCGAGTTTGTAGCATCCAATCATGCAACGTTGCACAGACGATCAATCTACGGATACGGACCGGGAGGGAATTTGTTTCAGACCCGACAAGTGCCAAACAAACACGCAGGCACACACAGGCGCCACACGCACAAAACAGTGTTGTTCCTTTTATCAGGTAAAGCGTGTAGATAAACCATAGCTTTAATGCAGTAGAAAAATGTTGCCGGTACAGCCACGCGAGCATGAGGTTTTGCTTTGCCGACGCAGTTCTGCTTTCCCTTGGTCTATCTGTGCAGCGACCGGCAGAAAACCGCAGCACATTCAACTGACCGAACAAAACAGCGTTTCCAAAATTCTGTCACTGTTACCGACTGCCTGGGCATTAACATTAACGCTAAAACCTACATCGCATGATAATGTTATAACGCGTATTTCCCATTATTATCATCTGGTGTCTGTCTGTTGTAATCGACATCGGGATATTTGCGAGACACCGACGATATACGGCCAACCACCGTCCAATTGGTTTCGCCATAGATTCAAAACAAACTGAAAATCTTTTTACACTTCATAAGAACACAGCGATCTCTAACGTTGTTTGTGGTGTCGTTTCTGGATATGATTCTGCAAAGCATATGTCACTCAATCAGACCCCCTGCGTCACATGTTCTCATACACACAGACGCGCATAAACAAGTTGCGCAGTGTTTAAAGACTTTGTTCCTTCAGAGAGCGACAGCGACTAGCGTCATTTTGGATTCAGTGAGTGGAAAAATGTTTCTCTGCGTCTTATACAGAATGCTGCTGCCAGGATTCTGACCAGAACCAAAAAATCTGAGCATATCACTCCAATCCTCAGGTCCTTACACTGGTTACCAGTCACTTTTAGAATCAACTTCAAAGTATTATTAATTGTCTATAAATCACTTAATGGTCAAGGACCTAAATACATCTCAGATATGCTCATTGAATATAAACCAAACAGACTTCTCAGATCATCAGGATCAAATCAGTTAGAGATAACAAGGGTTCACTCAAAACATGGCGAGTCAGCGTTTAGTCATTACGCCACCCGTAGCTGGAATCTGCTTCCAGAAGACATCAGACGTTCACCAACAGTAGCTACTTTTAAATCCAGATTAAAAACACACTTGTTTAGCTGTGCATTCACAACCTGAGCACTGTGCTGGTTTACATCAACTGCACTTTTATTTCTAATTTATTTTTATTCTGCTCTTATTCTTTTTATATATACACTCACATTTTTAATCAATTTTATTGCTGTTTTATTGTTTCTTAAAACCAGAAGTATTTGTGATCTTAAATCATTAAATCATTTCAAAGATACGTCTTATTTCTTTCTGTCAATCATTTTATGTTAAGCACTTTGAATTGCTCCGTGTATGAAATGTGCTATATAAATAAACTTGCCTTGCCTTGCCTTCTCGGTTCATGACCCAGCAGCAGCTTAAATTTACTTGTAAGTGAATTAATGATTTCAAAAGTGTTTACAAGCACCTGTCATTGTTACTGACTGGACATATGAACATAACATTATATAACATATAAACGCAGGTTAATCGTCAGTATAGGGGAGTGGTCGGCAACAGGTGGCCAAAACTGGCCCGCCAGCAATAATATCTGGCCCGCGCCAGCAGCATTATTTTGATTATTTTGCCCACAGCTGGTTCAGAAATAGATCTGTCAAAGTCTTTAGTGAATTTGCCTTCAAAATAAAAGTATGAGTGTTTTTGCAGCAATGTTTTTAGAATATCTTTCAGAACTTTTCAAATTAAAAGTTCTCAATTTCAAAGGAGTCTGTTGATCGCTAGACACGCTTCTAAAATAGCCGAAATGTGGGGTTTTGAAAAACTAACAATGAAGCATTGAAACGTTTGCTTATAACGCGGGGCCTTGGCACCAACACGTGAACTATAACAAAGCAAATTCAGCTTCCCTTTTTTTGTGTCATGCTTCGTTTCGTGGTGTCATCACAGCGGCTTTGCATTCACAAAACTAGGTAGGCTGAATGCATAGTTGTCTTTCCATTCTTCTTTGTATGCCCTATTTTTGTCAACTTTCCTCTTTAGACTCTTTGATAGTGCCATTTTTCTCTCACCATCTAGCTAGCTTAAATGTTAACATCACTCTGCACCCAACGTAATAGCGTACCCCCAGCAGGCAAAAACATGCAGTTTAGTATGTTAGGAGTGAAAAATAGGCCACGTTAAATGTTATATAACTTATGTAATAAAAAAATAGTTATTAAATAAGTATATACAAAGTAGGCTATTGTAGTTGCATTTTTTCATCAATTCATTTCTTAAATTATCTAAATCTATAATAATTTAAATGTTAATGAAATTTTGGTAGGATGGTTTTCACAAAGTAAAAAGTTGGTTTCAATCCCCTCAGTTCAAACTCGTTTTACAAATATTTGCCGGCTGTATTATTGACATGTTAAAGCCTAGACCTTAAATATATGACTACCCCCTTTTTTTTTAAAGAGAAATCTTATATTCAGAACAATGGTCGTTTCAAAGCGAATCAAAAATGTATTCAAATAAACTGTAAAAGCCCTAAAAAAGACAATTAATCGCCAAAGCCCTTAAACACACAATTTATCGTCATAATCACAATGATTTATTAGACAATTAATCGTCAGCTATATTTTGTAATCGTGACAGCCCTAGTGTGATAGTGAACTGCGCTGGTCATTTGCGTCACGGACGTGCACAATCCAGGTCGTCATTGACAAGTTTACACACACACAACGTGAGCGCATCATTACGAGTTGCTGTTTGCTGTGACATATCGAATCGTTCGTCCTCAGGCTAGAAAAAAATCTGAGACGTTTAAAACAAAACTATTATTTTTGGGGAAATGTAAATAATTGCAATTCAGGCTAATTCAGCCCCTTAATTGTTTGTTGCACCCCTAAACTTTTCTGTCAGGGGCTACAGTGCTCCTTATAACAAAATTTAGTCTGGAGCCCTGTATTTGAGACTAGAGAATTTAGTTTTAAATGTGGCCTTTTGCTGTGTTCTAGAGGAAGAATACAACCACAATTGCAGTTGAGGTAAAGAAATCTCAGCACAAGTATGTGATTGGGCCTAAGGGTAACACCCTGCAAGAGATCCTGGACAGGACTGGCGTCTCCGTCGAGATCCCACCCCTCGACAGCAGCTCCGAGACAGTAATTCTGCGTGGGGAGCCAGACCGGCTGGGCCAGGCACTCACTGAAGTGTATGCCAAGGTAAACAACCTTGTGTTTCCTTAATGTTTTAGTATAGAAATAAGGACTTATTTTCTCCTGAAACTCTGCTTTTGTGGGAGATTCCATTTAACATGACTGCAAAAATAACTTATTTGACATAATTTTTTTGTTTCAATATATCTCCACTTTTTTGCTGAACAGGCCAATAGCTACACTGTTTCCTCAGTCTCTGCGCCCTCTTGGCTTCATCGCTTCATTATTGGCAAGAAAGGACAGAATCTGGCAAAGATCACACAGCAAATGCCCAAGGTGAGTCTTCTTTGCGCTAACCGTATAATATTGTCTGGCCAATTTCACCATTGTCTTGTTTTGATTTTAAGTCAGCCTCAATAAGAACAGTTATTCATGATAATATAACCAAAAAAGCGATATATAGGTGGAGAGTGAGCCAAATGCAGGACATATTAAAGTTATCATAAGACAAATGTGTTGTTTATGATCACAGGGATTTATATAAAGATGGTACTCAAATAGAATAATCTTTCCGCTGTCTCCGCGGCAGTACTTTAATGTGTTTACTCTTGTTTACCACTGAGTGGCAGTCTATTCACAGGTCTTTACCCAGCGCTAGTTGGTGCATCAAGCTTATGGTCTTAACTGCATCTCACTCAGCAGACGGGCTAGAGTTGAGAGATTAATGTTGTAGAGAGATATTGTCTTTTTACATCTAAAAGTTAAAACCACAGGCTCAAGTAATTGTATTTAATACTAGTCATTAATACATAATTTAAAGCAGCTGTTTTTTAAGCTTTAGTTATGCTTTTTGGGTGTTAACAATGAATGTTCATGTTTCTAGTTTCAAAAAACGCTTTATATATTTCAAAAAACTCTTAATAAATTTTTTTCCCCTTATATATTTTTTGGTTTCTATCAGTTAAAATAAACCTACCATAAAAATGACAGACCCTTCATTTCTTTGCAAGCAGGCAAACTAACAAAATCAGCAGGGGTCAAATAATCATTTCCCTCACTGAATTTATATTTGGCTAGTGTCTAATAATATAGTTATACAAACACAAACCGGAAGTTTACTGGGGGTCAGCGGCGTGTGCGTCTGGTGAAACGGTCTATAGTATCTAGGAATTTTACTGTAGTATTTACTATAGTAAACTGTAGTATACTGTAGTATACTGCAGTAGTTTGTTGACAAATGTAGCACTATTGTAAAAAAATTTAAAACACAGGACTTGGTAAAAATTCTAGGCCCTGTCTGCACAGTACTTTTACGATGACTTTAGGACATGAATGAATAAACACGACAGCAGTAAACTTTGTCTTTCAGTTAATAAGTGATGCTGAAAGTGACATTTTACTATTAATAAACACGGACAGGAGAAAATAAACTGCACAAGACAAGAATGTAACGTTTATTAATGAGCTAGGACACACGCTATACCCGGTCTTTGCAGTCGTATTTATACTATATGGGGGATGGATGCTGCCAACATTATAGAGCACATTCGGTTTCAAAGGAAAAACGCTAAATCATGTTTTAAGACTTGGGTTTTTGCAGACAATTAGCTAGTCAGTTCACGCTGAGTGAAGATCTATGAAAACAATTTTTGGTTTAGCACCACCATATATAGAAGTTTGTATACTGTTTCCGGGTCCAAACTCTCCATAAGATGCTATAGGCAAACAACAAAAAATGCCAATATACGCTCATGGCGAGCTGTAAAACATCAGAAAACCACAATCCTATCCTTTATCTTGGTGACAAATCTTACATGGCCAGTCAGTGAGTAAATTTTCATAATTTATTCAAATATTGATGTCTGAGATTCTGTAAGCATGGATACTGTAGTGTATACTGGGTGTTAAAATACGCTCCACTTAAATATGCAATGCAAGTACACTGTGCTTATTAACGCTGTTTAAGCTGTAGCCCCACTTGAAATTGATAGATGCTTGGACCTGGAAACGACACGCAGTAAAGAAATACCACCGTGGGGACGGTGATTGCAGAAGGATTATTCTGCTTGAGTACCTACTGTATGCTCTTTTGTAGAAAAGCTATGATGCTGTTATTAAATTAAAGGTCAGTGAGGTGACTGTTTACAATGAAAACAGGTGCACATAGAGTTCACTGAGGGAGAGGACAAGATCACGCTGGAAGGACCCACCAAAGATGTACAGATGGTACAGGGCCAGATTGAAGCCATTGTCACAGATCTGGTAAGAGTATTGAGTCTTCTTTTTATATTGTGTGGCTGTTTGTCACACTTTCACTTTTTCACATCTCCTTTGGTTAATGTTCATGTTTGCTTTATCATAGGTTAGCCGAATGGATTACACAGAAATTATTGTGGACCCAAAGTTCCATCGACACTTAATTGGCAAAGGTGGTGCAAACAGTTAAGTATAGATTTACTTGCTGTTAGTTGTGAGGTTTATTAAAGCAGTTATGGAACCGAACTTACAAGTGCTCAATGTGACTCATGTTTGGTCCTTCCAATGTCTAGTTAACCGCATTAAGGAGCAACACAAAGTGTCTGTCCGCATTCCACCCGATAATGAGAAAAGTAACCTGATCCGTATTGAAGGAGACCCCCTGGGAGTGCAGGATGCAAAGAAGGAGCTGCTGGAGCTAGCGTCACGCATGGCAAGTTAGCTAAATTTGTACACGAATAAAGAGGACTTATTGCAACAATTATCCCTTCAAATGCATTTTTGGTTGGGGATTGCTTATTATTTGTTTACATTAAATTTGTTTGCTTAATTTTGTAGGGGAAAAATACACTTGGGCTCTACAATCTTTTCTGTTTCTGCTAGGATTTTGTGAAACTGTGGCACTGGAGGATGTCACACACTAACATATTTGTGATGTCATCACGTAGTTTTAATACAGTGTTGTCATCACCTAGTTTTAATACTGTGTTCAAGACACCTCGGAAGTGGTATATTTCCCATCACAAACGTGGAAGTAACGTTTGGATTTACGAACATTAAAAGCATTTAGTAACATTAATGCTACTAATGATTTACTAGCATGAAACCATTACAAGTATCTTTTAACATTAAAGAGCACGTTCCCCGCGATCGCATTTTTCAACCTTTAGTTAGTGTGTAATGTTGCTGTTAGAGCACAAATAAAACCTGCAAAATGATAAAGCTCAAAGTTCAGTGCAAAGCGAGATAATGTCTCCTGCTCTTCTCCAGACCTTTGGTATCACCTGCTTTTTCCATACCACATCCATTAATGTCCAAAGGTACTTCAACACCCCAGTGGCTTTCTTGTAGAGTCTGTATGGTATACCGTTGGGTCCACGAGCTTAAGCTGATTTTGCCCGTTTTACTGCACACTCAACTTTTTGCTCCATTTATGGGGACTTGTGTCCATCTGGTGCTCTAGAAGCTGAATTGCTGGCATGTCCTCTGGAATGGAGATTGCCTCTGATGTCGGAATACATTTTCCGTAGGACGTTCCTCAATATCTGTTATAGGTACTTTAAGGGTCCCAGTTTGCTAAAGATGGTACTGACGAACTTGTAAGGATCTTTGTAGAAAGCGGTCCTGGTTCGCTCCTTATGTTGCTTTCTCAAGCTCTCTGCTCTTCGCAACAAGGCCTGGTGACTTTTAATATCGCCTTGTAGTGCCACTAGGCCCTTCCTCTTCTGTGGCCTTCCACTGTTTCCTCAGGCTCCTCCTTTCTCTGACAAGTCTGTAGATTTCTTTTTGTCTCCTGGACTTAGGTCGGCCGGCCGTCTCCTGAGACCTTGGGTTCTTGCTTTTCACTCCAAATCTCTCCACCCCATATCTGTAGATGATCCCCATCTTTTTCAGTTTTCTTTTGACATATCCTCCTTTTTGGCGGCTCCACAAGACGTTGTTCGTTCGCAGAGCGTAAGGTTCTGGCGGGTACATAAGTCTGATTAGTGAATGAAGATAAGGGGGTGCCAAACCTGTGGTGGTCTTGTAGGCCAGGACAAGAGTCTTGAATTTGATGCAAGTGACTATAGGGAACCAATGTAACTTGATGAAGAGAGGTGTGACGTGTGCTCTCTTTGGTTCATTGAAGACCACTCTTGCTGCTGCATTCTCGATCATCTGTAGAGGTTTTATTGTGCAATCAGGAAGTCCAGCTAGTAGCGCATTGCAATAGTCCAGGCTGGACAGAACAAAAGCCTGGACTAGTACCTGCGTAGCAGGCTCGAATAAGAAAGGTCTAATTTTCCTGATATTGTTCAGTCTTTGTAACAAACCACGTGCATTCAGACAAAGTGTTAATTCATAACCAACAAACATTCAAATGTTTGAACTAAAGCACGTGCGCACCCATTGTCAACAAAACGGACATCAGTTTCACTCACTGCATGCGGTTCATTTCTGGCATCTTTTAGTGCAGGGTCGGCTCCATATATCAGTTTCAAACGATCTCCAAATCCAGCGTTATATCCACAGTTTATATAACATTCATCACCCAAATGAAGTGAACAAACAAACACCTGTAAAACAATTGGAAGTGGGGAGAATATCACATTATGATTTTTTTTCTCTTATACACCTTTGCCACAATTATTGGTACCTCAGAAATACTTGAGTAAAATATCTAAAATATATTCCAATCGATATTTACATTTTCTTAGCACACCAAGGTGACTAGAAGCAAGATGTTCTCCAGTCATGACTTGTGGCACAAGAGAATAAATATGAAGTAACACAAAGCCAAAATCCCATCCCAAAATCATTCATTCATCACAATTGGTAAAACCAAAGAATATAGTTCATAACAAATCAAAACCTGACGTGCTCTGCTAGAAATCTTATGACTGGTAATGGTTAGATATTTAATCAACACAAAAATGGGTAATTGAGCACAAAATCAAGGTCCTGCCATAGCCATTGCATAGCCATTACAGTTCCCTGATCTGTGGGATGACCTGGGGAAGAGGGAGCACAAACATTTGAAGGATCTGTAGAAATTCTTTACGGAGAAGTGGACTCTAACGTCTGATGAGGTTTGAGAATACATGGGAAGTCTTCAAAGGCTACATGCTATGTCATGCATTCTGACACTCTCCCAGCACTCCAACTTGTTTCGGAAAGTTTAAAGTCTGGATCCTTGTTTCATAACAGGGATCCTATTCCCTGTTGGCAGCCAGTTGCTGCCTGCACCAAGTTTAAATCTCTGACACTGGACTTCAGAACTATAACCGCAAATTCACTCACTGCGGTCTGAAAATGAGCGACGCCTGGTTGTTCATCGCAGCAACAAATCTCTTGCAAAATAAGACCTGCTTATCAAGATTGGCTGCGCTGTGGGCCTTCAGCTCGTTACTCTTGCGATAGTGAGTGAAATGCCGTGAACAAAAAACACACCTCAACTTCTGTGATGGATGTTATATAAACTGTGGATGTAACGCTGGATTTGGAGATCGTTTGAAACTGATGTCGTGGTCCCAGTGCTTAAAGATATGCCGTACATGAACTGCACGCGGTAAGTCAAACTAAGTCATAGGTCTGTGTTTTGTTGGCAAATGGCGCGTACATGCATAAGGAATAATGCGATGTATTGTGTGCTCGTGCTATAGTTCCACCCCCCCACCTGCCTACAGCTGCTTGACTGTCTCTGGAAATTATCTTACAGCTGTATCTCTCATTTAAAAATTTTATCAAACTAAATACTCTTCAAAGATACGACATATGCAATACTACTGTATTGGTACTCAAGATTAATATGAGATTGGCAGAAACGGCATGGTATCCCATCTTTAAAAACAACACAGTGCTGTTTTTCTTGCAAATAGAGGTTGCAGAAAGTTTTGATTACAAGGGTACCAATAATTGTAGCCAGAGTGTACTGGAGAAAGAATAATTCCAAATGTGATATTCTCCCCGCTTCCAAATGTTTTACTTAAATGAATCGTTTGAATTTTGTAGATATAAAGGATACATTTAAAATAAGTAAAGATTAAAAGCTCAAAAAGACCCATAATGCAGATATTTCAGAGACTTTGCTCTTATGTACCAACAATTTTGTTCACATCTGTAACTGTCATGCATTGTGTGCAACGCATTTCTTCTCCCTCTTTACGTTTTGTCCATTTTCGCTGCTGCTAAAGAAACTCTTAAGCCTATTAAAAGTCCTCCTTGCTACTCCTAACAATTTTGGATCTTAGTCAGAAATGTGGGTGTTTTTCCTTAAATTACAAAGAAATTTCTTAGAAAATTTGTAACTAGGAGCAACTCTTTGCACTAATATTTTTCCTGAATACGGGCCAGGATTATAAACGTGACGGGTGTTATGAGGTGGCGATCATGGTATAAGTATCTTGACTGACTTTGTCGTCTTCTCAAATGTACTGAATTATGAGTGGGCGGCTTGTCAAAATCGCTAAAGTGGTGCGCGTGGATTGCACCAAAGCGCAACACATTACTTTTACTTTACTTAATAGGGTTCACATGGCGCGAATACGTGTTTTTCTGTGTCTTTGGTGTGTTATAAGTTGCCCATGCATGTATTAGATACGTAAAATTGCTCAAATTAAAGTGTCGGAACAAAAGATGCATTCCATCTAAAAGCGAATGCGAACCCAGAACTGCCTGAAACGCCTCGTGTAACCACACCCCCACAAATGTACGTTACTTCGTAACTTGATTTGACTTAAAAACGCCCAAATCTAAACGCAAGTAAAGTAGGGGTACTTGTAAATCTGCCAAAGCAGCCATGTCGCGGAGACGCTGTGTGTTTCGTGGCGAAAAGAAAGACTCTTAGTTTGCCATGCCAAAAGATGAGACGCCTAAAAACGAATGGTTACATTATATTTACAACACTGTTCCAGAAAAGTACAATCCGAATGTTGAAGTTTGTGCAGCGCATACAGTCACTATCACCGATGGATAAAAAAATTACAAAATGTGACGCGGAATATACTTGGGCGGCCTGACAAAGTAAATACATTGTATGAGAAACACTGATGGAATAATGTATTGTCAAGAAAGTAACAAACAAAGGTCATTTTAAATAATTTCATATCTCAACTGGTATGTTTCGTTAATATGATATATTTCAAGTGTTTATTTCTTCTAATTTTGATGATTATAACTGACAACAAATGAAAAACCCCAAATTCATTATCTCAGAAAATTTGAATATAAAGGTTCAATATTGAAGACACCTGGTGCCACACTCTAATCAGTTAATTAACTCAAAACACCTGCAAAGGCCTTTAAATGGTCTCTGTCTAGTTCTGTAGGCTACACAATCATGGGGAAGACTGCTGACTTGACAGTTGTCCAAAAGACGACCATTGACACCTTGCACAAGGAGGGCAAGACACAAAAGGTCATTGCAAAAGAGGCTGGCTGTTCACAGAGCTCTCTTTCCAAGCACATTAAGAGAGCAAGGGTGAAAGACTGCAGCTGGAGTCAGTGCAAGACATGGGTTTCAGCTGTCGCATTCCTTGTGTCAAGCCACTCGTGAACAACAGGCAGCGTCAGAAGCGTCTCAAGACAAAACGGACTGGACTGCTGCTGAGTGGTCCAAAGTTATGTTCTCTGATGAAAGAAAATTTTGCATTTCCTTTGGAAATCAGGATCCCAGAGTCTGGAGGAAGAGAGGAGAGGCACAGAATCCACGTTGCTTGAGGTCCAGTGTAAAGTTTCCACAGTCAGTGATGGTTTGGGGTGCCATGTCATCTGCTGGTGTTGGTCCACTGTATTTTCTGAGGTCCAAGGTCAACACAGCCGCATACCAGGAAGTTTTAGAGCACTTCATGCTTCCTGCTGCTGACCAACTTTATGGAGATGCAGATTTCATTTTCTAACAGGACTTGGCACCTGCACACAGTGCCAAAGCTACCAGTACCTGGTTTAAGGACCATGGTATCCCTGTTCTTAATTGGCCAGCAAACTCACCTGACCTTTTGACCTAGAAAATCTATGGGGTATTGTGAAGAGGAAGATGCGATATGCCAGACCCAACAATGCAGAAGAGCTGAAGGCCACTATCAGAGCTACCTGGGCTCTCATTACACCTGAGCAGTGCCACAGACTGATCGACTCCATGCCACGCCGCATTGCTGCAGTAATTCAGGCAAAAGGAGCCCCAACTAAGTAATGAGTGCTGTACATGCTCATATTTTTCAGTTGGCCAAGATTTCTAAAAATCCTTTCTTTGTATTGGTCATAAGTAATATTCTAATTTCTGAGATACTGAATTTGGGGTTTTCATTAGTTGTCAGTTATAATCCTCAAAATTAAAAGAAATAAACACTTGAAATATATCAATCTGTGTGGAATGAATGTAAACATTATACAAGTTTAACTTTTTGCATGGAATTAGTGAAATAAATCAACTTTTTGATGATATTCTAATTATATGACCTGCACCTGTACATCCGAACAGTCGATAACAGTGACAGGTTTTGGAAACACTGTTTTGCACCCTTTCATTCACAAGCTGCCCTTAGGGTGAACTGAATGTGCTGCTTCTCTGCTCGCTCAGACGCAGAGACCTGAGAGGCGTTACTACTGACGACAGTTTCTCACTGAATAAAAGCAACAATAAATCCAAAAAACGCTAGGTTTGTCATATGCGTCTTCTGAACAAGTCGTTAAATCTAGTGAAAGAGTTGCAAACTTGGCAGCAATGGCCATACAAATTAGGAATGGAATGGGAAGCAGTGCGTCACTAGTCGTGGTTTGGAGGATTTTGGACGTGTTGGCCCACCACGGCAAAATTAATGTAACTGAAACACTGTTATTTGTAAAGTGGCAACTTAAGTTGAAAGTCTCAAAACATGTTATGATTTCAACAGGAGAATGAGCGTACAAAGGACATGATTATTGAACAGCGTTTTCATCGAGCCATCATTGGACAGAAAGGGGAGAAAGTTAAAGAAATTCGGGACAAGTTTCCTGAGGTAAAAGCTGGAACTTTTTTCACTTAGGTGTTGAGTTTCATGCTCAACACCAATCAAGAATTAAAATTGTTTTTTCGTACAGGTTATCATCAACTTCCCTGACCCAGCGCAGAAAAGTGACATTGTACAACTGCGTGGACCTCGTACTGAAGTGGAGAAATGTACAAAGTTCATGCAGAAAATAGTGGCTGAAATGGTACGCAACGTTTTTATTTAAATACTAGATTGTAGTGCTGGGTTGTGACACTATCATTGCAATGCAAACAGTGACTAATTGTTGTCTTTCCAGGTTGAGAACAGCTATTCAGTCTCAGTCCCAATTTTCAAGCAATTCCACAAAAACATAATTGGCAAAGGTGGAGCAAATATAAAGAAGGTATGTAGCTTATTTTAGAGCTTAGAAATAGCTAATAATAGTAGAAAGGGTGAGTGACAGCTAAACATTTTGTTTCTTCTCAGATCCGTGAAGAAACTAACACTAAAATTGACCTGCCTGCGGAAAACAGCAACTCGGAAATGATTATTATCACTGGAAAGAAGGCAAACTGTGAGGCAGCAAAAATTAGAATCCTGGCCATTCAGAAAGAACTGGTGAGATTTCACTTACATTTAATAGTCATTCTATATTTAGGGGTACATTTCATGTCATCAAAAGAATTATACTGATTTCCTGACTTTTTGGTGAATTAAACCAGGTGGTTGAATAATATATCCCTTAATATGCGTAGTTAATTATTTGGCAAGCTTAAGCTCCAATGACTTATTTTGTCAACTGTTACGGACACGTGCTGTGTCGAATGAAACATGAATGAAGTACCACATGTTTGATAACACGTATGTTTGAAGGTTTTTGAGTCTATTCACCAGGGTTTTGAGGTTATCCGTCTAATTGATTTGAAAATATTAATTTGGGCTTGATAATGAGCATTCTGTGGGAGGCTATCATAAAGGATGAAACTTTGCTCCAACATAAATCTGCAGTATGCTGAATTTAGTGTTATTCACCAGCCCTACCAAAGACAAAGATTTTTGTATTCAATTATTTCGAAATGTCCCCTGATATAAAATTGATCATTGCTTGAAAAATTTGTCAAATTGATCCAGGGACATGACATGTAACCCTAATTATAGAATGACTTGAGTTTGATTTCTTAACATTTGAGAAGCATGTGGATGGAATGAGATGTTAATTTTTCCGAAATGTTTGTGCAGGCAAATATTACAGAGGTGGAGGTTTCCATTCCCTCAAAATTGCACAACTCCTTAATTGGCTCCAAGGGGCTTTTTGTGCGTTCCATCATGGAGGAGTGTGGTGGCGTGCACATTCATTTCCCCACAGAGGGCTCTGGCATTGATGCAGTGACAATCAGAGGCCCAGCAGAGGAGGTTGAGAAAGCCAAGAAGCAGCTGCTGTCTCTGGCGGAAGAGAAGGTCTGTTTTAAAAATGGGTTTTTAAGAATGTGGCACAGAACTCAATCAAGCGTTAAGCTGAACTAGTGATAGACTGATATACTGCCGTAGCCGAAATGTCTAGCAGTATTTGGAATTTTTTCCATTATATCGGCATTAGCAGATTTATACAAATGGACTTTTTTCTGTTTGGTCGCCATATAGCACATTACATCTTAGTGGCATTTTTATGAATAAGCATTTGCCACTTTGTAATGTAATATGACCACAGTAAAATGCATTGTGTAAGGTGGATGAGATTTTTGAAAATTGTATAGCAAGTATCAATAATATGTTTCAATTGCTATATTTTATTCATTTTAAGCCATGTTTAGCTCTCCACAATTAATGTAATGTCATGTGTGAACCTTTTCATGTGTTAAAGACTGTTTCTAACTAGGCACATAATACACAATAATTGTTAATTTACTTGCAATTTTCTGCATGTCTCTCATTTACTCGCAATTTTCTGCATGTCTCTCATTTACTCATTTAATTGCATTTGTTTTATATCGGTCACAGTACTTTCTTAATATCAGCATCGGCCATTAACAAAATAAAAATGTCTTAAGTTCAGCTTAGTGGTCAACCAATTTGGACTTTTAATATGAATAAATCAACATTCATCTTTAAAAACCTTTTTAATTCAGTACAAGACTATTGATCTGATTACTCTATATTCCACATTAGGTTGAAGTGTCAGTACAAATAATCTACCTGTGATTTGTTTTGTAATAGCAAACTAAAAGCCACACAGTGGAGCTCTGTGCCAAACCTGAATACCACAAGTTCCTTATTGGAAAAGGAGGCGGAAATATCCGGAAGGTGCGGGACAGCACGGGTGCCAGAATCATCTTTCCTACTCCGCAGGACAAGGATCAGGAGCTGATCACAGTCATTGGTACAGAGGAAGCTGTGGCAGAAGCACAGAAGGTGTTAGAGGCACTCATCAAAAGCTTGGTAGGTTCCCTTTTTCAGCTTGAGCAATATCCCAAACATAACTCTAAAGATGTTTGGGCTATGTTTCCCTTTAAATGTTTTAGGATAACGTGGTAGAGGATGGTATGACCGTTGATCCAAAGCACCATAGGTTCTTTGTGGCACGTCGAGGTCAAGTCTTGAGGGAGATTGCTGAAGAGTATGGTGGCGTTATCGTCAGTTTCCCCCGGACTGCCTCGCAGAGCGATAAGGTTACTCTGAAGGGTGCCAAAGATTGTGTGGAGGCTGCTAAAAAACGCATGCTGGAGTTGATTGAGGATTTGGTGAGTAGTAAACATATACTACATGTATGTAGCTATTGCACATTATATGTCTCGGACAGCTGTTGTTATTTTAAGGTTGTTATGTTCCTCATAATCTACAGGATGCACAAGTGACCATGGAGTGTGTGATCCCTCAGAAGTTCCACCGCTCAATAATGGGGGCAAAGGGCTCACGCATACAGCAGATTACTAAAGACCACAATGTTCAGATCAAGTTTCCAGACAGGGAAGACCCGCAAGGTAAATACATTTATTGGCTGTTCATAATAAAACATATTATATTTATTAATTTGGCAGATGTCTTTATCCAATGCGACTTACAAGTAGGAGAGGTTATAACATTTTGCCAACATGCTAAACCGTACAGATAGTTTACAAGCCCATGTTACTAGCAGGATTAAAGATGAAGAAATAGATTGTTATTGGTTGGTCAAATTAATGTGGAACAGGTATGTTTTGAGTTGTTTTTAGTAGGGATGTGCGAGACTAATCGACAGTCGTTTAAACTAAGCTCCTTGTCAACATTTAAATTATAAAAAAATTTAGTGTAATTGACTGTTGTTTTTAATGACTTTCATTGTAATGTTTTGTTTAAAAACCTTTTAAATTACATACTAAAACAATGTTTGAAAAAAATATTATTTAGTCTTTAAAAGTGTATCAGGAGTGAAATGTTAATTTTAGGTCGGATGTAACATGCATTTCCTTAATGCCAATTGTAGCAAGCTCAGAAATGACCACTTGAAAGACGAGTCGTGGGGGTGTTTTGTAGGAGGAAAAGGGGTAGGTCATATCAAATAGGCATAATCATTTCAGTGGAGCCATGCGTTCCATACTGCATTAGGTTCTTATTGCCGCGATGCTGAAAACGAGGATGGAAGCATGGAATGCTGGTATAAAACAAAAAAGTAGATAATGATCTGAAGCTACATACAGTTATGTTAACAATTACTTAATAAGAAATAGAAATATTTTTATATTCAAAATGCATGAAAGACTGATTGATGTTATTTGATGGCAGAATGAGTGGTGCATGCATCTTGAGCACACTCAATAAAACTGATGTTGAGAATGTCTCGGCTTCTAGATTCACAGAACTTTGAAATTTCTTTGATTCTTTGATAATAAAAACATGTAATGTAAATAATGTAGGCTATCTTGTTTGCTGATCGGCTATTGGCCTAACCTAATTATAACATAATTATACCTGCTACTTAAATTGCGACATAATTGAGAAGCATTTTTTCATTTAACATAATTTAAATAAACAAATAGTGCAACATTTGTTTTTAAGCTTTTAACTATTTATTCTTAAATAAGTTTCATGATTTCAGTGTAATAGACACACTTTTACTAAAATTTCATTTAAAAGTTCAATTAAATTCAAATTAGAGTCCGAAAAAACAGACTTAAAGGAGAAAATAAAATGGATTTCATAAGGTCGAAGGCTACATATTTTAAGCCCAGGTGCAGGCCAGCCAAAGCAACCTTATGCTCATTGCGTCACTTCTTGCAGCCGCTAAAACGATCTAGTCAGGGTTGGCGCATCTGAAAATGCAGGAATATTAATGATCATAATGTAAGAAAAGTGGAACACATATCCAATATTTAATGTTGCTAAAACACGGATATGAACAGTTTGATTAATAGCCTACATTCTTTAGTCTTTTAAATGTATTGCATAGGCCCTACGCAAAGTTTTTGGACTGCCATTCTTCGTTTTAGACTAGTCGACTACACCGTTGATTGTCACATTGGTCGTAGCGCACATCCCTAGTTTTTAGAAAGTTGTGAAGAATGCTGCAGCCCTGTTGGAGGCTGGCAGTTCATTCTACCACAGAGGAACCGAATGAGTAAAGGTTTTTGCAAGCGATTTGGTGCCTTTGTTGTGATAGAACAACAAAGAGTAGCTCAATTTCATACCCAAGATGACTGGAGGGGATGTAGACCTGGAGCAGTGAGTTTAGGTAAAGGGGCAAATTTGCTGTTTGCCTTCTGAAGGCCAGTGTCAGCGATTTGAACTTGATGCAGGTGGCCAAATGGCAGCCAATGAAGTAAAATCAGGAGAGGTTGTAACGGCTGGCTCGTAAACTGCAACAAGAGGCAAACCACAAGGTTGTAAACAATGTTTAATTTCTTATTTTGTTAATAAATTTGTTTAATCAAAAATATATTGACGTCTAGGGAAAAATAAAACGCATGCGTGGGAATTTAGTATAAAAATATGGAAAAGATAGCTGAGGAAAAGAGAAAAAGCAACATGTGATAAAGAGAGCCTCGACTAAAAGACATGGACATCTTTTATCCCTGACCACCTCTGGTAGCAGCTCAAGGCAATTCATAGAACAGGCAGGCGTAACAGGGTGTTACAAGGGTTTTTAGGCTGATTGAACACCATTTGCAGGGGGTTGACTGCATTGGATGGAAGCCCAACCAGTAGAGATTTGACCCTTCACAAGCAGTTTGATTGACTGGCGATCTGACCAATCATAACGCAGATTTTATGTGCTCCCTGACTGACTGCCATTTTGTCTGACAAACAAACCAGTCAGATTAATCACCAAAGCTCTACTACGCCAGGTTTATATGATCACAATCATTAAAAAGTTATTTTTTCAGAGATGTATACCCAGCTTTAAACGATAACGAAGTTATAACTTTTAAAAATCATTCTAAATGAAAGAGAATGGTGGAGTTCACATCACAACTGTACCAATACAGATACGAGACATGATATTGTTGGATTCATTAATGTACAAATTACAGACGGAAGCATTCGGGGAGTTGTGTTAAAGCGGACTATAAAACTTTTTTATATATTAGTTGCATATTACATGAGCAAGCTGGCAAGATATGCTTTGCGTCCCTGTGTTGTCGGCCTTCAGAGAAAAAAAGTTATCAGCAATTAAGTTGTAAAGCAACAGCTGTAATGTGTTGTATTTAACACAAATAAAGATTAACACACTGATGTACAGTTATTCTTTTCTGTACTGAACTAATGTTTAAAAGTTTGCTTTCGTTTTCACAAAGAAGGATCACTGCCAACCAAAACTCTGCCTGAAGTTACTCACTCTCTCTAAAATAAATAAATTGAATTAAATTAATGACATAGCGCTTTTCACAATGTGCATTGCTCCAAAGCAGCTTTACAGGAGCAAATAAGAAAAACACAGAAAGGTAAAAGAAAGCACAGTGCATGGTGTTTATAGAACAAGCAAGATCATTCTAATAAATATCTTATAAATAAATAAATAAATAGATGCAGTCTCCCGGTGAGCAAGCCAACACTGTGATACAGTAGTTGCCTACTGCATCGCACAAGTTTAAAATTAAAGTAACGTTATTGTCTACAGTGTCCTCCACTTATATTGGCACCCTTGGCAAATATGACCAAAGAAGGCTGTAAAAATAAAGCTGCGTTGTTTCTCCTTTTGATCTTTTATTTAAAAAAATCCACAATATTCCAACATTTCAATAAAGCAAAACAATTTGAAGTGGGGGGAATATAACATTATGAAAAAAATTCTCTAATACACCCTGGTCAAAATTAATTGCACCCTTCAGAAATTCTTATGAGCAAAAATATCTCCCAAGTATATTCCCATTGATATTTACATTTTCTTAGCACACCAAGGTGACTTGCACAAACATGCTGTTGTTCAGACATGACGACTTGTTGCACAGGAGAATAAATATTAGTAACGCAAATCCCAAACCCCCTTAATCATTTACCACAATAGATAAAACCAAAGAATATAGTTCTGATGTGCAATATAGTTTTGTTGAGCTACATAAAATGGCTTTAAAGAAAGTTAAAACAACAAAAAAATCTTTCCAACATCAGGGCAATGATCAAAAGTTTTAATGGATTGGAGATGTTGAAATTCTGTTTGGAGACAATATAGGCATGCTTCCTGGTTCAATGCACAGTGAGGAGAAGAATTTGAGTGGCCAAAGACTCTTTTTATATTAAAAATATTTTTTGGCAGCAATAACACAAGATAGGTTTGACGCACACAGGGATAAAATAAATGCCCCATGTCGACAGTTAAATATGTCGCCAGATCTTTATTGTTGTGAACCTACATTTATACCAGAGGTCCTTGGGCCCAATAAGGAGGTTCAACCAACACAGTGTAAATCAACTTCACATTTTAACTCTTAAGATGGGAAACTTTGAGCTAACTCAAATGAGCTGTTCTGAAACCAAAAACTCAACTTAAGGTAACAAGTTGTTTTTTAACAAGATGACTGTAACAAATCTCAATAAAAGGGAAGGAAGGAGTCGGAAACCAGAAGACATTTTAAACATTTAATAATAATATAACCCGGCGGCCCCTCACGGACGACCGCCGGCGAACAAAACATAAACATATAAAACAACTTAACATAAGTTCGGGCCCGGTCCTCTCTCATCGACGGTCCGGTCGCTCGTTCCTTTTATATGCTCCCAATCTCCTACGTGATTCGAGCCCGGTGTGCGCACAGCTGGCGCTTATTCACAATTACTCACCGGTCTCGAACCACGGTCTCGCCCCGCCTACTCCACTACATACCCCCATCGCCCAACACAGGCCGGGGGGTACCCCCGAGACTGTGCTTGCTCCCCCCCTCCCTCGGGGGGGTCTCCCAGTCTCGGAGTACCTTTCCCTGGGGGTATGTAGCGACGAGACGAGACAACGACGGGAGCCCTCGGAGCGACCGGAAAGAGAGAGGGGAGAGAGGAGAAAAAAAAATAGTCCGGTTCCCCGACATGCTGCCGCTCGGTCCTCAACCAGCCGGCGTTCTCTCCTTCGCAGTGCCTTGCGGTGGCCCTGGGGCTTCGGTGGACGGCTCGACCGTCCGCCCCCTGGCGGCCGGCGTGGCTCCTCCTTTTGCGGGAAGTCGGCGGCGAGTTCCCCGTCCCCTGCTCCTCCCCCTTGGCGGACGGACGCAGGCTCAACGGACGCAGGCTCCGGCCTCTGGCGGACGGCGAACTGCTCCTTTTCCGGCCGTCGCACTGGCGGTCCACACTGTGCACTTCCGTTTCCCCAGAGGCAGCCACTGGCGGAGCTGCCCGAACTCCCGGCACCGCGAGGCCACTCGGCGGCGAGGACTCTCCGACAGCATGTCTCTCTCCTTCCTCCCGGGTTTCGGCACCACTGTAACAAATCTCAATAAAGGGAAGGAAGGAGTCGGAAACCGAAGACATTTTAAACATTTAATAAAGTAAGCCGGGACGGACTAAGTAGAACGGTCCGGTCGGTTCCTTTTATATGCTCCCAATCTCCTACGTGATTCGAGCCCGGTGTGCGCACAGCTGGCGCTTATTCACAATTACTCACCGGTCTCGAACCACGGTCTCTCGCTGTGAGTACTTTCTGTGTTGGGATGTCATCACTGTTTTTTGCTACAAGTGATAGTAGCTGCATGTAGTTTAGAGCCTCAGGAACACAAACATTAATCAAAAAGTAAAACGTACCCCAAATCAAACAGGCTCCTAAAATATACCTACAGTATTTTTGTAAATATAAAATATAATGGTCACATTCGACTTCAAAAGGTTGTGGTAAATCATGCCTAAACGGTGTTTAGCCTATTGTCTGGTAGAAACTATCGCATCATGCTGTCAATCACTCTCTCCTGAACTGTGAACCTTCTCTTCTCACAGAAACAAATACTGTATCTGTGTAAGACTCACGCTACAGAAAGATAACAGAAAATTGCAGATAAAATAAATCTAATAAAACAATCTACGCTGTCATACGCTCATAAACGTATTTAAAATGACATAATACAAACTTGCATTTTGTACTGAATGTAAATGGCAGTGTGGTGCGCGCTGTGTCGCTATGAAAGCACATCTGGGCGCCAGCTCCACACGGGACGCTCAGTTCATGCATCCTGTATATAACAGGCAAGAAATCACATTAAACAATTTGTGCGCACGCAGCCATAACATCTAACGAATGTTAAAATAAAGACTTTTAGCCAAAATTAATGTTGTGCTGTTTTAATGTATTATGACTATCAATAAAAAACTTGACAGACAAATGAAATGAAAGTGAAACTAAACATTAACTCTGATGCATCTACAGTGCCATCCTTCTCGAGAGTTAGAGCTCCTTTTACTGCAAACTACTTTTCAGCTTCACGTCCGCCCTATGCTATACCCGTTTTCGCTCCCTCACAAAGAAATATGTCATTGTTTATATCGCAGGAAGACTGATTTCTATCGTAGAGAGAATCTCTACCGGTATATAGCAAATTATATAATATCGCCCACCCCCATTCCTTTGCTTGATACACTCCCCCAGTACTCCAACTTGTTTCGGAAAGTTTTTTTATATGTCTATTCCTTTTATTGGGCCACTCTCCTGGTAAGGCGAACGACCGAGCCCGTCCACGCTCAAACCGATGAGGGAGTCTGCTTACTATCAAGATTGTGTGCGCTGCGTCAAGATTGGCTGCGGCTGTGGGCTTGCAGCTTGTTACTCTTGCGATAGTGAAGTTAAGGTGTTTGTTTGTTTACGGCATTTCAATGATGGATGTTATATAAACTGTGGATATAATGCTGGATTTGGGGATCGTTTGAAACTGATAGATGGCGCGGTCCCAGTGCTAAAAGATGCCGGACATGAACTGCATGCATGTACGTGCATAATGCAAAAAACACGAAGGGATTAATGTGATGTGTTGCTTGCTCGTGCTGTAGTTCGGGTTCTCCCCTCTGTCCGTGTTTTCGGAAATAATCGTACAAATCTCTTTTTATGTGATGTCTAAACACTCTTCAAAGATAAGTATGCAATACTACTCTATAGGTATTCAAGATTTATATGACATTGGCAGAAACTGTAACCCAATTTTCAATAAAAATGCATGGGTAAATGACAAAATTCCACTCTGACTTCACAAGAGCAATTTAGAAGCAAAGTACGTCCCTATGAATTAATGCATACTCTATAAAAGCACAAATTACATTTTAATCACGGAGATGGTCTCTGTGTGATCAAAACGTGTGCCATGAATGACTGTATTAAATAAATGAGTCACACCACTTGCGCTTTAAAAAGGGGTAGGAGATAGAAAGAAACTCTGGGTTTACCAAAGAAAAGGTTGTAACCTCGGTTCCCTGAGAAGCGGGAACGAGTCATTACGGGTAGCTCCGATATGGGAACTCTTCTCCACTTTCCCGAAGTCTTATTGAATAACGCTAGTAAAATACTGGCCAATTGTCGCAAGACATGCAAAAGTATGCAAATTCTGACGAACCCCCCAGGCAGTATAAATACGGTGCATAGCGATACCACCTCAGAATCTATGAGAGAACGGCTGATGAGCGGCGAACATGGCGGTCTACGCAGTGTCTCGTTCCTGCTTCTCAGGGAACAGAGACGTTCTTTTTCAAGAGCCGTCTCTTAAAGGGGTCATATGACGTGAATACGTGTTTTCTGTGTCTGTGGTGTGTTATTATTTGCCCATGCATGTATTAGACACGTAAAATCGCTAAAATTAGTGTCGGAACAAAAGATGCATTCTATCTAAAAGCGAATGCGAACCCAGACCTGCCTGAAACGCCTCGTGTAACGACACACCGGCGAATGTACATCACTTCGTAACATGATTGACTTAAGAACGCCCAAATCTAAACGCAAGTAAAGTGGGCGTACTTGTAAATCTCATTGTATCGTCACCGCCGCAGCGCGAAAAGAAAGACTCTTTGTTTGCCCTGCCTAAAGATGAGATAACTTAAAAACAAATGGTTACATTTTATTTACAACACTGTTCCAGAAAAGTACAATCCGAATGTTGAAGTTTGTGCAGCGCATTTCACCGACGATTGCTTAACGAACGTGGGAGAGAGAGATTAAGACCGGCTATGCATGAAATCTTGGGTTAAAAAGTGGGGCAATTTCAACCATTACAACTTCCCTGGCGCTTCAGATTTGCAGCCTGTAAGTATATTTTCATTGTAAAAGACTTTGTTACGGACTAACGTTAGTTGAGTTTGTTGTGTGTTTGTGATCTGCAAATGCAGACACGTGCACAACGTGAAATAAGACAACATTAGTTGGAACATCATTACTGATTATTAGGACTTGAGGCAACAAATGTCGTGTTTAAAACGGGGTTTGTCTTTGTTGAGTCGCAACGAGACGTGGCGTAACACTGGTTGATCAAGAAGGGCAAAATCGCTTGCGTTATTTGTTACCATTCCCTGCTGTAATGTGAGCTTGTTTCTATCTCACACAAACTCTGTATGATGTATATGGATGTTTGTTTATAGTCTTTATAACCTCGTATATAAAAGTTAAAAACTGTAACTAACCGTTTTACCTATTTAACATAATTTTTTTTTTTATTAAAACCTTACTAATCCTTTACATCCTGCTCAAGTCGCGCTGGCAAAGTTGATGTATCGGCTTGATCATCTTCATTTTCCGTATCAGATTCGGGCTCGAATTGATGTAAGGAATTCACAATGACATTTTATCACCTATCTGTCAGTACAATTGCTTGGTAACATGTTCCGTATATGGTAAGAGGAGTTAAATTTCCCTCACACTTGCAGTATTCGATCAATCCCAACGCACTGGATAACTGGCCAATCATGGCACACCTCGCTTTTTAGAGCGATGAGCTTTGTAAAAATCAGCACGTTTAGGAGAGGCGGAGCAAAGAGGAGATGCAAACATGCATGGTGTGTGGAAATACAGTAAAGTTTTTGTACCTTTAATCCTGTATACACATTACATTACATCTAAAACAAACATAATATTCGTTTTAGCTATGTCATTTGACCCCTTTAACATTGCGGATAGCTCCCCCATGGGAACGGTATACAATTCTGCCGTGAGATTAGCAAGATCAGCCCAACCAATTTGGCTAAAACACACCAAGCACGGGTTAATGCACACAGATTCAACCATTCACTAAATTGCCCTGAGCACCCACAGCTGATTGGCTGAGACGGACCAATGAACTGCCAGTTCAGGCTCATGCAAGATTTGCATATCCAAGCCAAAGAAGTGAGCGGGCTGCACTATGACAGGACAGACACCACAACAGTTGGAGCCAGTACAGAATGCCGGGTGGACACAAAGTACACCAAAGTACAGAGTCAACAGCAACGCGGTAACAACTGTGCAGCATAAGCGATCAGCAGTCATTGTCAAAAAGCAAGCAAACAAAACATGCCACCTAGCATTAGTAATGTGGTCAGGGGATCTTTCTGCCTCCACCTAAGCTCCGCCCACAAAAACGTGTCACTGTTTACTAACAGTAAAGGCGTCTAGTTTCTAATTGTATTCCTACAGGCACTAAAAATTTAGACTTTAAGAAAAGTTATCTTCCAAGTATATTTTTAATATAGTGTTTAATAATGTGGGTTTGTTGTCGCAAAATATGTACTGTGGTTTGATAAATTGCAAAATCAGGTAACTGCCTCCGGCCGGTACTGTGATGTTGTAATGCTGGATACTTAGATAGCAACGGGATGGGACCTGCTGGAGTAAAACGACAACAGATGGCGTACAAGTCGCATAGAAATGAGGGAGTCCAAATTCCAGCAAAGGTGGCTTGAAGAGGAATATTTAGGAAGTGTTTGCATGCCGTTTGTGGTTAACATGGAAAAAGATTTTGCGGTAATTTTGATTTTTTTATTATATATAAGTGTTAAAGCCAGGGATGTTAGTGATGTTAGTGATGTTAATTCTCATCTCTATTGCAGTCATGACTGTTATTTTTATCTCAGGAACTGTACGTTAAGTTATTTAAAAGGGGAAGGGAGAGGAGAGATGAAAGGATGAGAAGAAATAATCTAAACATGTCTGTGCTAAATCGTAATTTATTTCAATCATCTGTTTTTCATATAATTCTACAAATTTTAACTCTAAAGACTGCAACTTTTATCTTTGTTACATGTCCAACTCTTGTCCAGGTTTGATTCTAATCATAATGTAACATTGTTGAAAAACTTTTTTATATGGATATAATTGTGATTTCATATGTATGAATCAAATCCGTAAAATAATTCCAACTGAAAGATATTTTTTCACAAGTTTTTTCAGTTGATCTAATAACACATAGGAAATAGTGGAGCTCTGCAGCAATCTACTGGTAAAAGTGATGATCTTTTACTTTTTAAACTGCATTTTCCAAAAAATTGCTCTAAACCATGTCAAATTATCCATGTTATCCCCATGAATGAAGTTCGAAATTTGGGTCTTTTATAAAGTGAATTTTACATAAGCAGTTTTTCTATAAAAACATATTAAAAAAATATTTATTTGTATAAATAAAAAAAATCACATTTGTGCAGTTTTAGGAGGATTTATGGAGTAAAAACATTAATAAACAGAAAATTACATTGGTTTAATTTTTTTAAATAAAATCTGTCGCCCATTCTGTCGCCTGACCCCATAGACCAGGGGTCTTCAACTACTTTTCTTTGAGGACCAGATTCCAAAAGTATAATTGGGATGCGGGCCAGTTTTTACCATAGAATAATTTCTTCTCTTATTTGTATTTCTGTTATTTATTCCATTTTGGCCCTTTATTTGTGAGCATGTTTTAATATGTGACCTGTAAGTGACTGCAACAAAAACAATATTTTGCATTCAGTATATACCTTTTCATGATATTTAATTGAAAGGGATATTGTCTTTTTAATTGTATTTTATATTCCATAATACTTTAGTTTACCCAAATGAATTCCAATTGCATTCATGTGCCCCACGCACTTATAAGGGCAGATCCTTTAATGTGCGAGTTCTGGAGGGAGATGAACAGCTGTTTTTGTAAATACTGCTGTTTAAATCATACATAATGAATGCACTAATAAAAACATAATTATTTCCTTATCTGAGACAACAGTTCACTTAGTGCAGTACTCTTCCTACTCTTCCCGTTTAGGAGCGCAACCTGTCGCCTGTGCCTTTGCCGATTATAATATTACATTTCTTGGACAGACCGATCAAATTGCTTTAAGACGTCAATCGTTATGAGCCGTGGGGAGTACTTTCGTACTGAATGTTGCAGCGTTTTGGACTTTCAATGGCTTTGGACTTTCAGGACGCGCATTTCTTAAAGCACACCGTTCTCAAAGTATCCACTTATTTGAAATGTTAATGCGCTGCCCTGCCATAGACCATGAGTGTACACCCCAAACGAAGACAGCATAAGGGTTAAACAATTTTTGACAGATTTCTTTTATGAGTTTTCTCTTTATGACAGGTGCTCTACTAAATTAAGCACTTTATATATTGGTGGATAATCATGGTCAATGTAGAGCATTAAACATTTTTAAAATGGCATAAGAAAAGGCATTAAATTAGATTGATATTTGCAGAAACCCTGAATACGATATTTGCATCAAATCTTTGACTTCTGTTTATTCAGCTTCTTCAACTGATGCTTCAGTTCAGGAGAATGGAGAGGCCAACGGAGAGGTTAAAGAGCCTGTGGATCCTTCTGCCCCAAGGAAATGTGACATCATTGTGCTCTCTGGGCGTAAAGAGAGGTGTGATGCTGCTGTTGAGGCTCTAAAGGTGTGGCTTGTTTCCCTCAATCAAAAATACATGTGGCTTTTCTGTATACTGGGTGCATTTTGTCAATTGCTTTGTTGAATGTGTCTATAGGCTTTGGTTCCTGTGACCATTGAGGTAGAAGTGCCTTTTGAGCTTCATCGTTACATCATTGGCCAGAAAGGAAGTGGAATCCGCAAGATGATGGATGAATTTGAGGTTGGTCCTTTAGTCTTTTGGCTTAGCATAGTGTGCACAAAATTAGAACTAATTTTCTCAAGTTTAGCACTAATCAAATTACCGGTTTCCCAATTTTGGGGCTGCTTTCTTCGAAGGCTGCATTTTAAGACTGATTGCGTCACAGCAGCGCGACTGAAGGCTGGTAAGGCTGTCCCAAGTCAAAGGTTGCTTCAAATGCAGCCTCAAAATGCGTCCATATTTCAGCAGGTTTTTAAGGATAAAACAAATTCATCCTTCATAGCTTAGGCTATCCCGAAATTTATTGCGCGCCTGTAACGGCCAATTTTTTTTTTTAAATAATCAATCAAAACTTAAGTTAAATAAAAGTATGTAATTCGCAAAAATGGTCCCTGTCAGTGTTTTATTATTATACATAATGCTGTTTATTAAAGCAACACTTTTGTTTTTTTACCTTAAAATAATATCTTTAAAATTATTTCAGTGTTAGAACAACTCTTAACTGGACGAATTCTACTGACGCTGCTATCTGAGCAGCATCATAGCGGCTACAACCACACTCTGTAAGTTCTGTGTTTGGGTCAGTACACACAGTCCCGCCCATCCCCTGCGAATGGTTTCCAAACAACGTTTCTGCATTTGCCGGTTTCATCAGTTTAGTCAACAAATTCACATGTATTGCGCTACCCACGGGAAAGCTTATACAGCGACATTATTTACGACACTGGTCACATACAATTGTGCTTATCAGCCACATGGGGGGAGCCTTGAGCAAAAATTCATTAGTGTGGCTTTAAAATTATTGGTGCATTATTGTTTCTCAAATGTATAAGGTTGTTTATTTAATATACTGTTGGACTATTTTAATCCACATAAAAACTAATATATTATCTCAAATAAAATAAATATATATCTAATAAATAATATCTGGCTCTGTAATAAAAAGTCATAAATGTCTCTATGTCCTGCTGCTGTCATCAGGCAACAGGAGCAGCAAGTGATGCAATTAGGAAATCCTCCGCAAGGCTAGAGGCATTTTAAATTGTATAGTCATACTTTTCAAACGCCTCCCAAAAAAGTCAATTTGAAAAAATATTGATATACAGCATCTACAGACTTTCTGTACACACTGTTATTAAAAGCTTTTTGTTTGATCGAACAGTTCTCATATAGCTCAATGAATCTGAAGGTGAGCATGCCAAAGGATCATATGGCTGTATCTTTGCAATACTTCATAATATTGACACAGAATTTTACAAAGAATACAACATCAGTAGAACATCTTGTTCATCCTCACATTCATTTTATCACAGCGCTGCCTAGTGCTCAAAAGTTATAAGCATTTCCCTTGTGTTTCTAGTGCTTTCATCTATGGTTTTAAGTCTGATTTTCAAAAACTCATGATCTGACATGACCACATGTATTTCCCTTTGTGGCCTTGTAGGGCTTGACCCGTAATTGCTGCTTGCAATTATATTTTTGTTGTATTTTGGGTTGTAAATTTTCAGTGCATTGAGTTATAAATTTACATTGCATTGGGGGCTTGTTAATTAATTATCTCGTTCCATTTTTCTCACTGCCCTTCTGTAAACTGAAAAATACCTTTTTCCTCAGGTTAATATTCAAGTGCCTGCTCCTGAGTTACAGTCTGACATTATCTCTGTTACTGGCCTGGCCTCTCTCCTTGACCGTGCTAAAGAGGGTCTTCTTGAGCGTGTCAAAGAGTTACAGGCTGAGCAGGAGGATCGGGTGAGTTTAAACAAAGTCTCACTGCTAGTATTAAACCTGCATTATACCGGGTTAAAAGGCTCGAATCTGGTCCTTTTGCCTTCTCTGGTTGAAACTAAATTTTATTTAATTTATGTGGGTTGTACTTTTTTTACACTGCTCCTGTGCAGAGGAACCAAATTTTATTGCTAGTGTGTGATCACCACATGGTACATAAACATGACACTTAAAAAGTATGTCCTACAAGTAGGGCTGCAACGATTAGTCGACATTATCGACAACGTCGACAATAAAAAATTGTCGACAAATAATTGTTGTCGAGTAGTCGTTTGATTTCACATGATTTTATTTGAGGTCCCGCAGTTACGTGGTTTGACCTGTGGGGCGCTGTAGCGCGACTACCCTTCAAGAGGCAACGCATTTACGCAATAGAAGAATATGCCGCTTGCCAATGCTAGCTGACCTAGCAGAGCGCTCTGTTACGATTGCCATCGAGAGATTTTTGCATCTTACGTCTATTTCACCTAGCATATAAACACATTAACCCACCATCCGTCGGTTTATTGAAGCGCAAGTGTGTAATGTGACAGGGGTGCATCCTTACTGTGAATTTAAAATGCATCCAGAGTCACAGAGCGAACGTTTTGCAGTGAGGGAGGAGGAAATATACCGCAAACACTTTCTTGACCCCCCAAAAACATGTTCTATTTAATTTATTATTCATTTAAAATGCTCCATGTGTAGGCCTACCTGCATAAACGTCCCGGCTGAATAAACAATAAAACCCTGTCCAAAATTACCATAGAAAATGTTGTGGATTATGGTAAATTAATTGGTTTTAATGGAAACTATAATGGTCTAATGGTACGTGATGAATTCTAATAGTGGGAGTAAGGCCCAAAAAAACACTACAAAAAATGAGTTTTGTTACGGTTTTAATGATTCAAGTTTATGGTTGGTAAATTATAATATTTCAATGGAAACCATTAGAATTTCTTTTCATGGGTTCTATTGGGTTTCTATAGTTTATTCCAGCTGGGGTATAAAAGCCTATATTTATCTTAAATAAATTATGTAATTGATCAGTCTTTAGAATAATTAGTTATTATTAAATATGATTATTTTTAAATCTTTAGTAAATGCAGTTGTATTGGCTATAAATAATTTGTATAATTTTAACGTTTAATGGTATGTTGATGTTCTGACTTGGTTCCCTGTATATGTTTTTACATCATTAGTTGAGATTTTCCTTAATAATTTTTTTTAGCAGACACTTCTGTCGAAAGCGACTGACAGTGCATTCAAGCTTTACATTTTTAATCAGTATGTACTCCAAGAACCTACTTTATATATTCAAATAAATTGAAATTGAATCAAACAGAATTTAGGAAAAAAAATTATAGTTTAGAAATCAAACAGCTGAAATAATGTCTTTGTTTTATTTATTAGTTAAAAGAGGTGAATTGAATTGCAAATTAATGAATTGCAAAAACTTGATAATCGACCAAAACCTCCCGATTAATCTAAGAAAATAATCAATGATTAGTCGAATAATCGGTCTAATAATCGTTAGATTAGTCGATTATCAAAATAATCGTTTGTTGCAGCCCTACCTACAAGGCAGTGCCTATGTCTAAAAGAATTACATATGGAGTAGTAATATCTGCTGCTTTGTTCTGACCAAATAGGAATGTATTCAAATAAAATGTTACTGATGGCGGAAAAGCCGTCATTGCATAAGTCTTAAAGCTTCCAGATCTTGGAGCAACCTCTCAAAAGCCCTGTCAATATAAACCCAGACTTGCTGTCCTTTTCCCTTTTGACTGCAGCTTCTTCACAGCTTAAGGTTTCTTGGTTTTAACAACAGGTGATTTCTAGATGTCATCAGAATAAGGACTTGATAAAATCAGATTTTTACAAGACATTCCCCAGATGACTGCTGTGATAGTGCTGTGCACGATAAATTGTGATTAGCCAGCTCGATTTAAGCATGATTTAGTGGTAGTGCAATTTTATTAAATCGTTGCGATTCTTTTTTTTTGTTTGTCTGTGAAGCATAGCTCTTTGAGAAGTAGGAAATGCTGCTCAATCTAAAAGCTGTGCGAGTCTCTTATAATGTGTGTTTGAAAAAGCAACACCTGTCAAACATCGTTATAAATATACTTTGTTCTTCAAGCCTCCTCAGGTACTTTCATGATAATAGAAAGGCATTTCCTGGAACTACATGTTATGCTATTTCTGCAGGGCATATTTGGAGTCTGCGTAAGAGCACCCTCTGGCTTTCAGAATAGCATCTGATTTCACTGACAAGCTGCGCATAATGAATTGCAGACAACTGCCAAATTATGTGTGGTTGATTTTCGATTTATCGTGCAGCTCTAGTTAACTTCTAATGCAGCCATCTAGATGTCAATTTATAGGAACAATGTGTAGTTTGTTGGAGGATCTATTGACAGCAATGCAATATAATATACCTAACTATGTGTTCAGAGGTGTAAAAAGACCTTACATAATGAAGCGTTTCTCTTACCTTAGAATGAGCAATTTCTATCTACATACAGCGCGTGGAATGTTGTTGACATGACGGCATGTTGTTTCTACAGTAGCCCTAAACAGGCGAACTGCTCTACAGAACACGTTTCGTAAATATATGATCTCATTCCGAAAAAAGTAAAAACACGATGTCTAAATTAGGCCTGGGCGATATATCGCGATTCACGCTAACTATACATGTCTAAATCGCTTCTGTTTTATACACAGCTCTTCCTGCTGATCAATGAGCCGTAGTTCACGGAAGTACTGCTCGATCTAAAATCACTTGCACGTTATAAACGACTCAATCTGGTAAAGCAACACTCGTCAAACATCACTATAAATATACTTCCTCATGAAAATACCAGAAAAGGTTTGAAGAACAGCGATATAATATGACCATTGGCATTTCCAGAAACTAATCGGTCTTCTGTTTCCCATATTCTGAGTTTCTGCACACGAGCGCCCTCTGGCTTTTGGATGTGGAGGCATTTAACGTAATTCATTGAGAAACGGAGCATAAGAATCGCATGATATATCGCCCAGCCCTAGTCTAAATCCTCTCTCAGCATCCGTAGTGCTTTGAAAGGGTGGAGTGAGCGGTTTGTTTCAATTCACAACCTCGCCGTTAGATGGCGCTAAAACCCACACACAAGCACCTCCTAAGTGACTGTTTGAAAGCAGAGGACCCAGCTACTATATCATGTGTGTGGATGCTGCTGCTGGTGGTGCATTGTCTGTTCTTACAACAAAGGCAATACTTCTGAACACTGATATTTTTAATGTCTTTACTCAGTTGACTTCTGTTTTTTTTAACCTATAAAAGTTGTGGATTGCAGCTTTTTAACGGTTTGCACTTCTGATCAACAGGCTCTCAGGAGCTTCAAGCTGACCATCACTGTGGATCCCAAGTATCATCCCAAAATCATTGGACGTAAGGGTGCCATAATTACCCAAATCCGCAATGAGCATGAGGTCAACATTCAGTTTCCAGAAAAAAATGATGAAAACCAGGTAATGAACTGGAGCCTAAAAACAGGAAATGAAAAGGGCAATAAAATCGTACTTGTATGGCCATGAATTTATTTTTAATGTGTTCATTAGGATCAGATTACTATTACTGGGTATGAGCAAAACGCAGTGGCAGCACGTGATGCTATTCAGGCTATAGTGAGTGAACTGGATGAAATGATCTCTGAGGACATCACTCTGGACAGCAGGGTCCATGCTCGCATAATAGGGGCACGTGGCAAGGGCATTCGAAAGATAATGGATGAATTTAAGGTGAGTAGGTAAGGGTATTCCGTTAACACTTTCGTATAGGGACCAATTCTCACCATTAACAAGTTGCTTATTAGCATGCATATCATTAGATTATTGGCTGTTTATTAGTACTATTAATTAGCACCAAATTATGAGTTTGAGACTAAATTTGTAGGCAATAGTTTGTTAATAGCGGGAATTGGACCTTAAAATAAAGTGTGAACATTGTTCGTAAATATAGTTGGTTTACCTAACAATGCTAGTCCAATCATTTAACCACACTTATGCAGTTTTTTTTCCTGTGGAAAAATGTAAAGTTATAACATATGACAGTTAAAAATATAAAAATTTTGAAATTAATTTAACTTTAGGGCAGGGAGCTAAACTCTGACATTTTGGAATGCAATGCTGGTATGAATGCCCACCATCTTATGGCACGTTTCCACTCAAATTACCTGGAACAATTTGTCCCTGGAACTTTTTCGTCAGGAACATTTCTCCCCAGACCTGTTGTTTGCATTTCCATTGTGGTTTTAAGTACGGTGAAGTACTCCCTGTCCATGAGGTGGCGGTAATGTAAAACTAGAAAGCCACTAGATGGAAAGCCTGCAACCTTTAGCATTAGCCGTTACGTTTTTTGGCTAATGACTCAGCTTCAACGTTATGCAGGAAAGAAGACCAGCTGCTGTTTTTAATGGATGTCGATGGAAGACAATCTTAACTACACGTATTAAACAGAGAAGTAGATTTTACTTTAAAATGTAATTTTTAAAGCAACACTATAGAACATCGTTCCCCCATGTGATTGATAGGCGCTATTGTCTGTTACTAGTGTTTTAAATACTGTTGCTGGATAAGCTTCCCCGTGGGCAGCCGAATACATGTGAATCTGTTTACTAATGGTGCTTTTCCACTGCAGAGTGCAGCTCACTTTTGTGAGGTTTTCCACTGGGTACAGTACCTAGTACCTGATACTTTTTTTGGTACTACCTCGGTTGAGGTTCCAAGCGTACTGTACCGATACCAAAATGTGACGTGTTTACACACAGATCACTGATTGGGCTGAGATAATCATTACCAGCGTCATTGGATTTGCAACACATGAATACTCATTTTAATACGTTATATTTAGTTTTATGCTTTGTGACAGTAAAATAGACATCAAGACCCCTAACGCAATGCTAAATGCTACTTTAGCTTACCCTTGTGCACCGGCGAGTAAACCAAATGATCGCTGTCTGCTTCTTTTCTTTAAGATTTCCCAAACTCTCTGGTATTTTAACTTTGAAAAAGTACTACCCCGTGAGCAGGGACATTCTGAGGGGCAAATTTTAACCCAGAACTTTTTGATCCTGGTTCCTGTGGTGGAAACACACAGATTACTGCCCCAAAGCCCAGAGTTCAAGGGGAAATTCCTGCGGTGGAAACGTGCCATAAATGAGGGACAGGAAGAATCCAATCTTTTTTCGTTTTACAGGTTGATGTTCGGTTCCCTCAGAATGGAGCTTCAGATCCCAATTTAGTGACTGTGACTGGTCGTCCAGAGCAGGTGGATGAAGCCATTGATCACCTTCTAAACCTGGAGGAGGAATATGTGAGATTTTGCTGCCATTTAGTGAAAGATAGAGAAAATGTGTTAGATTAAGTTACATTTTATAAAAAAAATCTTTGTTTTCAGATTTCCGATGTGGTTGAAAATGAAGCCAAAATGGCTTATATGAAGCCTTCTGGTAGTTCTGCTTCCAGTGTGGAAGAACCTCGTGGCCCATCCAAAGGCTTTGTTGTGAGGGAGGCTCCTTGGACAACTGGTAATGAAAAGGTAAACAGTTTAATTTGAGTGCCATATTCTTATAGCTAGTTTGAGAGAGGTCTATATTTTAGAAATAAAAGTATTCCAATAGAGCTTGCTTTCTGCCTGTTAAAAAGATACAAAGGGTTTCATTTTAAATGTAACTCTGGATTGTTGATTTGACATATTTTTACTTTTTACAGCAGGCCCCAGATATGAGCAGCTCTGAGGAATTTCCCAGTTTTGGCACACCTGTGGCTGCTGCAAAATCATCTCCATGGGGACCCAAACGTTTCTGAAATGTGTCTGTCAATGGTTGTTACAACTTCCTGGACCCCCTTAATATTGTCTCTCATTTGAACAATTTGGATTTGAATTCTGACCCCTGATGTATCATGTTTCATTCCTTTAAAATTGGTCTACAAATTGGAAAGGTTTTGGAGATGGTTTTTGTAACCCATGTGAACACATGAACATGTGGTAAACGCTATAAAAATCTGTTTATAGTGGTGGCCTCTTTCTGGTCTGCCTCAGTTTTGCTGAATTTATAGGAAATTATTCAACCTTTTGAATTTTAAGAGAATGACAAATTGGAAGGAAAACAAATTTACTCTGCAATGCTTCAGGTCTGTAACAATCCAGGTTTAAGTGATTTGTTTTTGTACTTCATTACACAAACATTGTTTCATTACAAATGTCAATTCTTGGGTTTATCAAGCTGCTCTTTTTCATAGTTGCCTTTGCTATGGGTTGGGGAGAATATACTGTATACCTCTAAAATAAGATGCTTTTGAATTCTAGTTAAATTCATTCATAGAAAAGTGGTAACCAGCTGTACTTTGCCTCATTCCCTAAGGTAGCCATTTTGTTGCAGCCATTTCAGTGGTCTCCCCCACTTTTCCTCTAAAGTTAACTCTTTGGAAGTCTGAAGGTTTAATAGGCTGCATGGAATAACATTCCCTGCCCAGATCCAGAGGGACTCTGAAGTATTTTCAAACTGCCATCTGCTTTGGATGTTCTGAAGTTTCCAAAGTCTTGAACATTTACACTAAACAGCTTTTTTTTTTTAAATATTCAAACCATGTTTATTAAAAATGAAAATACAACATTTTGAAGGAAAAAGCAGACAACATTTAGATGGAAAAAGCAGACAATTTTGTGCCAACAAATGAAGTAATATCATGTATTGCTTATTCTTGCTAATGGATCAGTGTACAGCCCCTTTTGTCTTCCAATGCTATGCAGGTTGGCCTGAAACCATAGCAACAACCCTCTTAAATAGCCTTATAAGAGTTATGCAAAAATGACAAAGTAAACAATTATGGTTAACACTGGAAAATTAAACTGTCCAAAAAGCATAATAAAAATTGAAACTTTATCTTGGCTTGTAGTGAGACTTGTTTCTTATACGATAAGACAATGACCTGTAGGAACGTTAAGAATTAGCAAGTATCATTGTGGTGGCTGGAGCAAGTTGCATCTGTAGTGCGTTTCCCACGATTTTGAGAGCTACGAGCGGTTGTAAGTTCCTAAAGAAATTGGGCTTGTTCAAATTTTAACTACTAGCCTGCCACTGGCTGGCGAGATCAGCCAGTTGCGGGCGGGGGAGGAGTAAAGAGAGGGCCGTCAGGTTGCGACACACTTTGATCTTGCTGTCACGTGGTTTATGGAGCTCTCAATAGTTCCAAACTGTCAGACTGTTTGAATGTGTTTTTAAGTGAGACGGGCAGTGGAAGCGACTATGTATTTGCAGCTATTTTTGACTAAATGCCAACCCATAGTAATATTTTGTCTGAGTTTTAGACCAGTGGTGGATCTAGGATTTTTTTAAAGCAGAGGCCACAATTTACAGAGAGGGGCAAAGTATAGTGCGTAATTCTTTTAAATTTTTCAATGGCTGCAGGCGCTACCAGATTTTTGATCAAAACACAACCTGTATCATTCTCCAACTCATCTTATTGGTGATAAACAAAGATTTAGGGTGGGTTGCACCAACAAGGATTAGGCTTAAATCCAGGTTTATTTAATTCTATTGCACCGAACTGTAAACTAGAGGTCTGCGCGGGATTGTTTTTTCGTCCAGCCCTGCTTAATTTCATTCCACACCCACCCGCTGAAAATTCATTGTTCACCCCCATTTGCTTAGAATGATTTTGTTCAGACCCTACGGATCATGCTAAATTTAGATCACGTTTCCAGATCTCACATATACATTTCTCCATAACAAATATAAAATATGCTTTACAAAAACGTATCAGTTATTTTTTATCGTCTTGACAACATTGTTCTTACATTTTAATGTCAATACAGTAAACAAAATGTCACGGAGAAAAAAAGTAATTCAATAAATTAAATACTTTCACTTAAACAAAAATCAAAACATGACTCAACGAAACCTGCTGGGTTATAAAGCTTTATATATACACACACACACACACCCCACACACACACACACACACACACACACACACACAGGGGCATTGGTCATATTTGTGAATATGCATTCTAGAAAGTTAGAAGTGCTAGTATTCACTAATATCTCATAGCCATCAAACAAGTGTAACTTGCTAACGGTTTTACAGTTTCATTCATACACCCTGACAGGACTGTATTTGACCTGTTAGACTCCAAGAGACTTTCTTTCTTTTCATCTTGATAGATGAGGGTGTTATGAATTAGCTGTAGTCTTGACTATTTCGATTATTAGCACCAATTTGTATTCTCAGAATGACATTTTCTTTCTTGCTGTAATATTGTAGGGTGCACGACGCCAGATATACAATGAATTGGATTGTGAGAGGCATTAAGCCTTGACAAAACTCAGAGAGAGTCTGTCCCTCCAGGCTGAGACTGGTTTCTCCCAGAGTGTTTTTTTTTCTCCATTAATCCATCATTGGAGTGGGGTCCTGCCAAAAGCAGAGGCAGTGTGGCTTGTCATGGGAGACTGCATTTATTTATTATTTATTAGAATGATCATTAGATGATCTTGATTGTTCTATAAACCACCTGCCTGTGCTGTGTTTACTTTGTGTTTTTCTTATTGCTCCTTTAGGCTGCTTTGGAACAATGAATTGTGAAAAGCGCTATATACAATCACCTTGGCCTTTAATTTCCTTTCCTTTAACCCACTCCTTTATGCAACGCGACAAAATATGAGCATGCGTTTACAAGAACTTAGTGATCACGCACTTGCCTTGGGGCGTCAACGTCCTTGTACCCAGATCTAAGCTTTTGCACGACACGGAGAGAAGCATGGGTTACATGTGTAGCAAGGGCCGATTCTTAACGATCTGATGGAATTATAGGCATTCGGGTGTTATGAGAGACCAGGTTCCTCTGATAGTGGCCTCAGCCTCTTAATGCTACGCTGTTGGGGCTCGTCCTCACTCCTTATGCGCTATAGAGTCGCAATGTGTCCTGCTGCATTGGATATCATTACAATCGTCTAGCGGCGTAGTCTGGACGACTGGCTCATTCCCCCGTAAGAAATGGGCCAGTCCCATGGCATCCGTCTCAACATCCAGCGACGCATATGGAACTAGTCCTTGAGGAACTGTAGGCACGGAGGCACCAGTCCTGTTAGGAAAAGACCATCTGCGTGTGCTCATGCTTCCTGATTGCGTGGCCCAACTTGGATGACCAGCAAGTAGAGAACTGGGGGTTGGTTCCCGTCTTCGGGGATTATGTTTTCACCTAGGTGCCCCATTCCGCGGTTGACACGGAAAGCACAATAACATTGTCGTCGAAACAGTACTAGCGATTGTTTATTGTAAATAAAGGTTTCTCTATCTGTCCGAAGCTTCCGCAAAACGTGTTACTTTGTTGTCAAATGTGTTACACGCGGACTTGTGTCCATCATTGTTAATGGGGCGCAAGTGTAATAAAACTGAGGGGGAATTTACGCAGCCAGGTCGCCCCAATATTTGCCTCCCCTTTACCACTACGTTGTCTGCGTAGCACAGCACAATTATCCTTGCTGATTACAGTCCCCAGAATTATCATTCTCAGCCAAAAAGTTAGATAGTCACTACACAGTAGATACATAAAAATCCACATAACCACGAAGAAAGACTAACGAACTTGAACGCGGTATTATTTACAAATGCTTAGTATGTCATCATGGTCTCTATGAACCAACTTGGTTGAACACAGTTGGACAAATAATGAATCAGAGGAGGAGTTTGATTAAAGATTAAGTTATAATGGATGCTTAAAGCTGCCCCAAGTTACCTGGAATCGCGACATCCCGAGTGATGGGGGTGAGACTGTAATAAGTTTGACGAAATGTACACTAATTATAAGAAGGGATGGTACTCGGATAATTTAGCAAATGTCTTCATAACACTCAATAAGGTGACCGCACTCAATACACAGGGATACGAATATACCCAAGCGTAACAGGCTGAGCGGGAAACATGGAGTACGTGAGAAGGATCTGAAGACACGATCACGAAGACAAAAGAAAAGGCTATCCACCCTGTTTTCTTATTCTCTCCCTTCTTTTTTTCCCTTTTCTTCCCCCCCCCAATCCCCTCCCCACCTCTCCCTTTTCTCCCTACGTTCTTGTCCCCCTCTTTATTCCTCACCCAGCCTTTTGTTCTTCATTCCATGTTTCCTTCAGATGGACATTTGGGTATTGTCACGCAGGTCACAGAGCGAAACAGTTACACTTCCAGCTGTATGAGGCCTGTTTTTATGGGGGACGACCCGCGTTGCGTTTCTGGTCCACCTGTTACTTGGGATGCAGCTGATCACGACGATGACCCCCATAAATGCCGGTTCTACTGTAATGTATCGGCACATTATTACAGTGTTCTAGTTCAAAATTAAGCAGGAAACCGCTTCATAAGGTCTGTTCTGAACACAGGCGTATTAGGGTGGGGCCTGAGTGCACTGGCCCAGTGAATTTTATTGGCGTCCTCCAGGTGCTTGTGAGCCCTACCTTACCATGATATGAGTTTTGGTCGATCGGTCAAATTGGAGGACACTGACATATGGTTTCAACGGGGTGTGACAACATTCTAGCTTGTTGACTTTCTACAACTACAGAAGAAGTCGCAAAATCACGGATTGTGTTTGTGGTTAGCTCAAAGCGGTTGAAGGAGTCGCGCATCCACAAAAATACGCCTCCTCGTCCAGTTTTACGCAAGCCGGACAGGATTAAACTGGACCCAAAAGCGGGTATAAAACATAAACCGTACAACGCGTGGTTTGTCTACCATTCAGGCTCTCTCTACCTCCGTAGTTAAGCCGTCGGCCCGAGGGCCACCGCAGCAGATACAACGCCGCTATTCAGAGGTTTTTCTGGCATCTCCGTGGGCATGCGATAGGTAAACTAAAATATGACTCTTTTAGAAAATTATCCTACAGCTGCTTAAAGGTTATTGTTTCACGGTCTTGTCACTTAACGGGAACTACAACTACATCATCCCACAAATATATGGTGCGTCACTTATTTCCATTGTTCTAACGGTTTTGCCATTAAAATTACAAACGCTCTCGGATCAGTTCCTTTACTCAGGCGACTATGCCCTTACAACATTTCAGAAGCCTGATGACGAGTCCTGATTGAAAGTGAGCTGCTACAAAGGGTGAGCGGCATATCTGCATCTCGCGACTGGAACAGACATAAGAGAGAAGAGGGAATACGGGCAGGTAAGGCTCTCACTGCGTTAATCCTTGGGGGTTCGAGTCTGACGTCATCACCCAACGTGTTTTTGGCAAGTTACACCATAAGGCGTTTTATGGTTATGGTTAGGGGTGGGTTGGGGAAGGTGTCTAAGACTTGACAACAAGGATGATTTAGCAAAACCACCAAGCACGCCCCAAACACACCTCAAACACCAATGATTTAGTGACGCCAGCAGGAAACCGTAGGCGATTGCGTTCTCCGGGGTCACCTCTTGTGTTCAGGCAGCAGCGAGGCTGAGGTGCACTGTTGGGGGGATTCCCTAGAAACAGAACGGAACACAATTTAGGGAAGGGCGCCCGAAATTAGAGACCGGTGCCGCTAAAACAACTACTCTTTTCATGATGTCGGAGTTTTCCCGCCTAATCACAGAGCTGTGCTGGATGTCTGGTAAGAAAGCCGGCATCTTGAAACTTGACGCTCACAGCACGAAAAACATTTATAAAACTGACGTGCTGACACGTATTATATCGTGCTGCTAATGCTTTCGCACATTTTATTTAGTAGATACGTTTTATATGGAAACCCTCTAAGTATCACGGTTAACGTTAAAAACCACAACTCGGGCGGAGCTAATCAGTTTCCCATACGGAGCAACGGGATTAAAAATTAACATCTAGCGTTTTTGACCCCAAGTTTCCCTCCTCCGTTCCCAATACACGCTTCTGGGCAAGTTCGATTACACTTGTTGGATAAGAAGACAAGGTAGCGGTCGACAGCTTGGTCGCCTGGACAGCACCGAATCTGGAGACAATATACAGGGGCTGTACCATGACATGGTGCGAACAAACTGTCCAGGGTTACAGGGGATAGTTTTGTGGGGTAACAAACCAAACCCAACGGTATTGTTCAAGCTGTTTGTACCTGAGAGGCCAGCTCAGTGGAGTTTCTTTGTCAGCTAAGCTCTTGATCTGAAGTTATTAGTTCCGGCGGCGGAGACATGAAGAGTGCAGAAGGCCGCAACAACCATCGTGTCAAACAGGTAGAGGTCGTTCCGCTGACATAATTAGTACCCATTAGTTCTTAATCCCCCCATGTTATTTCAGCCACTGTTAATCTGTTCTGCTGTCTACGGCACGATGAGCAGTGTTCAGACACCCTTCTGCTTGAGTTCCTGCCTCCCTTGACTGGACTAAACAGTACCACACATTACGGCAAGTGGTACTAAGGTAAATGATTACAGTAAATTCGTAACACTGAATAAGTGTATTATGTGTGCGCAGTGCCCCATGGTGGATGAAAAATACCTGCTTATTTAGTTGATTCACTAGCTTCCATCTTTATTAATAAAGGTAAAGCAATGATGAAGGATGCCTGGAAACAACATCTTTCTGTCGACAGCGTTAAAGCGGCCTGTACTGTCGGGGGGGGGCGGCTTAGTCACATGGCACAGTGCGAATTTGTAGGCATTATATTGATTGGGTCGTATTTAGGAATTCACAACCTTCCCCCGAAACTGAAGTGTCGCCTCCACAGTGAATAAGACCAGGGACAAAACCCACATTAGAGATCGCAGATTCTAAACTATGGCTTAAAGTTCATAAAAACCTGCCAGTAGTGTGACTTAGTGATGAACCCATGAGTCAGGATGAGATTTCCCCCCATCTTTGTTAATGACATTAGACGTTATGAGGTCATGCTGACGTGGCTCTGGGGTCCGGATCAGCAAACACTCGAGCAAAACACTTAGGAAACCCGTCTCCACCAAGGCTTCAAACAGTCTGCATCGATCAAGAAGAGCTGATTGCGAAGCCTTGAAATCTGATTCTTTTGTCACATATTAATTAATGGTTTTTTCTTACTGTTCCCATTCTACTGACCCTCTAAAGCAGACCCAAACACGACGATGCATAGACCTTTTGTAGGCCTAAAAGTCAAAACTTTATAATTTCACACATTTTTGGCCCTACTTCCATGCCAATTAGGTGAAAATTCTTTGTACTGCTTCAACACAAGATTCCCTAGCCGTTTTTACAAGATAGAATCACTTTTCAATGGTCCTGGTTTTGTCTATATCTTAATGTTTTATTTTAATTAGAATGTTCTTTAGTGGACAAGGAAGATAACCGTCCCCAACCCCGGACCACGCCGGTGTTTCGCTTTTTTTCCCCCCTCCATCCTTCTCCCCCTTCCCCCCTCTGCTCCCCCCCCCCCCCCTTTCTTCTCCCTTTTCCCTCCCCTTTCCCCCACATTATCCAATACACACTACACAAAAAACATCCAACGGCTCACTAAAACCTTCCTGTCGCGATCACGGCACGATGCACTGACATTGAACTACTCAGAAAAACAGCCTGGACCACAAACACTTCCATGCTTACGATGCAATGGCCACACTACCACCAATTATATATTTCCAGTACTAGTGATGTGGAAATTTAGAATTTATCCAATTTTGGAACATTTTACACCGCTAACATGGAATTTTCGGCTGAACTGTCTCACTTCTCTATCCTCGATGGTACTTTCTCGGGACACGGATTTCCATAGGAAATGCAAAATGTTACTATGTCACTCCTATAGAGAACAGACCTATATGTCTAGCCATATGACATCTAGCGGACCACGATGCTGTGTATTGCGTCCAGGTCCATTTGGTCTCGAGACGCTTTGACGCGAGTCATGTAAATGTTTGCTCGACCAAGAGTGGCCTTGACACAAGGAATGCGATCTAGGCTGATACACCATTGTCTGATACGTTATGGTATGTGGGTCTTGATTTTACAGCAACGTGACATCGCAGTCTGTACTAGTCACTCCCCTATTGTATTCATTAATTTCATGTCCTTCGCCAGAATGTTGTTAATGTAGCGCTTTCGTTACATCGATCCTCTCACAGGGTGCGCGCTTACCCTATTAGTTACTCTGCCCCCGCACACTTTGTTTCTGACGCACATATTTTCCTTCGTGTAACGCCTCTCTACTTAATGGCATTAGGTGGAAGAGAGCTCTTTTGCCAGATGTACATCGTTGTGTCTATGCGCGGTCTTGATGTCCAAGAGAAGCCTCAATGTGTGCGATTTAGAGTGACTTTTATCCTATACATTAATCGTGATCGCAGGCAGAGTAGTGCACAGGAGGTCAGGTCATATACTTATGTAATTACCTCCCCCCACTTGCGTTACTTTTTCCACTACTTCCTTTCCCCACCCGTGGCCGTATTGGTGTAAATGTTCAGCATATCAGGTGTTCACCACCTGGTCATGTGTTTTGTGTCTTATTTTCAAGTGTGTCAATGTGTTCGTGCAAGGTTTGTCCATGGTGCGGGCATCTCGGTGTCACATGGTCTGTGCAAGGTCCACCGATGCAATGAGATCGCCCTGCCAAATTGCGCTGTCATCTCAGAAATGGTCGTGACAAGGGTCTAGATCGGTCGATGCTATGAGTGTCACAGAGAGTGTGTCAACGGCTGTCTTATTGTGAGTCGTGCCGCCTGTGCCACACGTGACGATTGTAGGAAGCCACTAATTCAGAGACTACTGTACCAGTATGCACCCACAAGCCAAGCCCGCTCCATATTGACGAGCGCTTAGTTTGATGTTTCTCTGTCGTTAAAGTTCTCATGCAGGGGGTTTTAGGTTCTGTTGAGGCTTTTGTATGTTCACATTATAAATGGGGCTTCGATTAGAGGTGAGTCTGCTGCCCTCTCCGCGATACACCAGGTGCTCCTGTAAATATGGCCAACCTTTATATTCAAATTTTCTGCACCCTGATTAATGACTTATCTTTGGCCGGTTTTCATTTGTTGTCAGTTATAATCATCAAAATTAGAAGAAATAAACACTTGAAATATATCAGTCTGTGTGGAATGAATGTAAACATTATACAAGTCACTTTTTGAACGGAATTAGTGAAATAAATCAATTTTTTGATGATATTCTAATTATATGACCTGCACCTGTGTATGTGTATATATGTATATGTATATAAACTGGGTTTTAAATGCCATGAAAGTAACTCAGTTTTAATCTGTGTTCATCGCCATGGTAATTTGCGCTGCACGGCTAACCTGCTCCGGAGCAGATTATGATCTAGATTAGAGATCTCACACGAAAGTGAACCAATCAGTGGCGAGCAAATTTACATATACGTGATGCAACTGACTCACAGTGCGTGTTACAATTGCTATTTTTTTATGTTTAATAAAATAAAAATACTCATATAATAAGATGTAAATATATATTACAAATATAAACTCAAATAATGGTTACTATATAGGTAAAGTCTGATTTTAGAGATAACATTTGTAGGCTTTCCTTTACAATTACATTAAAAGAATGGAATATAAATAAATGTAATTTCATGTACTACATACAATGTGTTTCTCTGCATTGGATTTTTTATATTCTTGTCTGTGGTGCAGAACATCTAGGAACACCTTCAGTTTCACTGTGTTGGTACATTTATCTTCCTTGTCCACTAAAGAAACATTCTATTAAATAACAACAGTAAGATATAGACAAAACCAAACATTGACAGGTGAGATCACATATCTTTTAACACTGCTATTTTAATCTTTTTTTATCAAGTTACACTTAGATTTCACCTAAATATTATATCATGCAGTAGGCCTACATTTTAAAATGTATAAGAAGTTTTTAATACTTTTATGCCTACAACATTTCCTAATGCATCTGTGTTGTGTCAGTGCTTTAAGGAAGGTCAAGTAAATGGGGAACAGTAAAAAAAACCCATTAAATGAATTAAATATGTGACCAAAACTCAATTTCAAGCTTCAATACAATCTCTTCTTTATTCTATGACAGGACTGTTTGAAAGCCTGTTGGTGGGAGACGGGGGTTCCTATGTTTGCTCGAGGTTTTTGCTATCCTGACCACAGAACCACTTCAACATGGCCCTCAGTAGACAGTTGAAGTGTACATTAAAAAATCTGATGGTCATCTCAATCCTGACTCTGGTTTGACTAAGTTCACATACTGGCATTTTTTTATTATTTAGCCATATTATTTAGAATCGGCATCTCTAATGTATTTTGTTCACATGTCTTATGTAACATGTGGAGGTCGACACTTCAGTTTCTGGGGAAGGTTGTGAAATATCCTACAATAACAGAGACACCAGTAACAAAATATAATCCTCACATTCACACGTGTGCCATATTGAATAGAAGCCTACAGTACATTGCCCTCTTTAACTCTGTCAGACCTCACAGATGGTTTCTCTTCATCATGTGCTTTACCTTTATTAATAAAGATTAACTAAGTGATCACTAAATAAGGCAGGGTATTTTCATCCACCATGAGGGCACACGCACACATAATACACGTATATCATATTACATTACTGTAATATTTACCTTAGTATACTGCAGTAAATGTGTGTTCTTTTTAGTCGTTCAACTTGAGCATTAACTCAATCAGAAGTGTTTCTGAAACACTTCTCTCTTGCGTAGACAGCAGAAACATATTACTCCGTGGCTGAAATACATTTTGTGTTAATAATATTTGTACTAATATAATGTGCATACGGAACTACCTCTATCCATGTTGAACGCGATTGGTTTTGCGATGGTACGGCACTCGTTCATGTGCACGCGCGCGCGAACTAATCTAAGCTTCAGGATCAAAGCTTGAGCTGACAAAGAAACTCCATGAGCTGCTTCATGGTACCAACAAAGCTTGATCATGTTGGTTTGGTTTTGTTAACCCAAAACTAATCCTGTAACCCTGAGTTTGTTCAGCAACATTCATGGTACAGGCCCCTGTAAGATGTCTGCCAGATGTACGTGTGCTGTCAGGGACCAAAGTGTCAGACCGCTACTGTCTTTTATCCAAAAAGTTTAATCACGTGCCGCAAGAATCTGTATTGGGTCCCGGGAGTACTGTAAATTTTGCAATAATCAAATCTAGATTAATTTTAATCCCGTTGCTCCATTATTTTAAAATCTGATTTATCTCTCAGTTGTGGTTTAACTTTAAACTTGATACTGAGGAGGTTTCAATAATAAAAAACATATCTATAATAAAATGTGCAGAAGCATTATCAGAAACGGATATATAAGTGTCATGGCACGGCAGTTTTATAAATGTGGTCTGCTGTGAAGCGTCAAGTTCAAGATGCCCTGCTTTCTTACCCAATACATACAAGCACAGCGTCTGTGATTAGGCGGGAAAATACCGACATCATGAGAAGAGTAAAGTTGTTTTAGCGGCACCGGTATCTATTCGGGGCGCCCTGTCTAAATTGTGTTCCGTTCTGTTCTAGGGGAATCCCGAACAGGTGCACCTCAGCCATCGATGCTGCCCTGAACACTACAGAGGATGACCCCGGAAACGCAATCGCCTACGGTTTACCTGCTGGCGCTCACTAAATCATTGGTGTTTTGAGTGGTGTTTTGGGCGTGGCTTGTTGGTTTTGACTAAATCATTCTTGTTTCAAGTCTTATGAAACCTTACCCTAACCCACACCCTAACCTAACCATCAAAAACGACCTATGATGGTTAAACTTGCCAAAAACACGGTTGGGTGATGACGTCAGACTCGAAACACCAAGGATTTAGTGAGAGCCTTACCTGCTCGTGATTCCCTCTTCTCTCTTATGTCTGTTCCAGTCGCGAGCTGCAGGATATGCAGCTCACCTTTGATGCGGCTCACCTTTCATATCCGTACGTCATATCCCTCAAGGCTTCTTAAATGTGTTTATGGATGATCAGCCTGATCAAGGAATTATCCAGAGAGAGGTTTTAAATGTCAAGAACGTTAGACAAATAGAAGTTAAGTGACGGAAACCATCATATTTTTTTGATATGTGTTGAATAGGTATTTCCGTTAAGGGGACAAAGACAGTGAAAACATAAGCTCTATTAAGCAGCTGTATGGAGAAATTGTTAGAGCTAATTTTAGTTTACCTATGAATGCCACCGGAGATGACAGAAAAACATACTGAAAGCGGCGGTTTTATTTCTGCTTCGAGGGCCGCGGGGCCACGCTGTGACACTAAGTGTGTGATAGAAGTCTGGAATGGTGAGAAAACACTGCTTTGTAGGTTTTTGTTTTTAAACCAAGCTTTTGGGTCCAAGTTTAAATCCTGTCCGGCTAGCGCATGGAGAGTAGGCGGTATTTTGTGGATGCTCGAACTCCTTCAACCGCTTGAGCGAACCACAAACACAATCCGGAGTTTGCGACTTCTTCTGGAAGTTGTAGAAAGTCAACAAGCTAGAAATGTTTCACACCCCGTTTAAACCTATATTTAATGTCATCCACTTGTGATCCGATCGACCAAAACTCATATCAGGTGTAGGTAGGCTACAGAGGCCCTGAGAGGACAGGGGCCAATAAGATTTCAACTGGGGCCAGTGCCCATCAGGCCCCACCCTAGATACGCCAGTGTGTTAGACAGACATTATTAATCGGTTTTCTGCTTAATTTGACTAGGAACAATGTATAATGTGCAATACATTAACAGTATACATGCATTTATGTTTATCATGCTTCTATGATCAATGCATACCAATGTAACATTTTTCATAAACTGCAAACTCTTTCTTGACCCCCAGAAAAACATGTCCTCATAGATGCTGAAGTGTAAATGTTGCATCTGTACCTGCGTGACAGTACCAAATTTCCATGCTGAATGAACAATGGTATCCTGGCCAAAACACCACATAAAATGTAATAGATTTAGTTGACAGACTAAAAGACATGACGATGTTAAGCCGGCATCGTGTTTCCAACAAATGTTTATCTTTTTGTTTATCTTTTGGTCGGGGAGTGATGTTTACACACTGCACAGCTCTTTACTAGCCGGCCTACGTTACACTAGTGTACACAAAGTGGGAACCCAACATACAGGGAATTGCAATAATTGAGTCGTTTGGAAATAAAGGCATGGATAACGGTTTCCAGACTTCTCCTACTCAGGAGGGGTTTGACCTTAGCTAGTCGGCGGATATGATAAAGACTGGTACCAACTATTTTATTGATTTGCTTTCCTAATTTGAGATTGTTATCGAAAAGGAAACCAAGATTTTTTACCTCCGAAGAAAGGTATGGGAGTCATTCTATAATTAGGGGTACATTTCATATCAAACATTATTACAGTTCAGCCAACATCACTGGAATGTGCGAAATTCATTAATTGGCAAGCTTAAGCTCAAATGATAACTTAATCATTTAAATCAAAATAAACATCTGATTCATTATTTTGTCAACTGTGTTACAGACAAAAGTTGTGTCATAGAAGAAATGAGTGAAATACTAAGCATTTGGTAAAAGATTAGTTTGCAAGTTCTTTAGTCTATTCTTCAGTGTGTTTGTGGTTATTTGTCTAACTGTTTTGAAAATATTAATTTTGAGCTGGATAATTGATATTCTGAGGGATAGTATCATCAAGGATGACAATTTTTTTCTACATTAATCCACATTACGTTGAATTTAGAGTTATTCAACATTATTATGTCAGACCTTGCTCTCTAAAAATATCCCCCATCATTTTTATAACAGTTCAGCCAACATTTAAACAAATTATGGCACAAAAATCCCGTGTAACACAGTTGACAACAAAGTAACACAGTTGACGGAAGCATTAGGAAAAGAAGAGAGAAAACTTTATTTACAATAAAAAATAGATAGGTACATTTTCTGAAGAAAATGTGAGTGATGCTTTCGTGGCAAACCGCGGAACTGGGCACTAGGGTGATAAAACATTAATCCTCGAAGGACTTTAACCAACCCCCATTTCTCTACGATGTCCTTATGCAGAGATATACATATTGCTAAACGGTTGCTAGGCTAATATGTTTGGTTGCTATGGGCGTGGCATCTGCCAATTGATGATGCTCTAAGCTACGAGTGAAATGAACCAACTCCCATGTCTCTACGTTGTTCTGATGAAGAGATATAAGTCTTGTTAAACGGTTGCTAAATTAACATGTTTTGTTACTATGAGCGTGGCTTCGTACCTTAATGAACTACCTGGGACACTGATTGGTTCAATTCAATTCAATTAAATTCAAGTTTATTTATATAGCGCTTTTCACAATGTGCATTGTTCCAAAGCAGCTTTACAGGAGCAAATAAGAAAAACACAAAGGTAAAACACAGCACAGTGCATGGTGTTTATAGAACAAGCAAGATCATTCTAATAGATAATTTCTAATAAATAAATAAATGCAGTCTCCCAGTGAGCAAGCCAACACTGCTCTGCTTTGGCGAGGAACCCAAACTCCAATGATTGATTAATGGAGAAAAAAAAAACTCGGGAGAAACCAGGCTCAGCCTGGAGGGACAGATCTCCTCTGACGTGTCACAGCTGCACTCAGTGACCCCGACCAAAAGAAAAGAAGAAAGAAAGACAAAGAAATCAAACAACTAATTCATAACCATACCTGCATGGTTGTAAAATGCAGGTATTAATCGTTGCATACAATGTAGTGCATATTTAATCAGCCTTCTCCTGTCAAACATACGAACATAGAAAAGGTATCTGCAGACACGCTTCACAGGCCGACTCTCACATTTGCATATAGTAGGTATGATGACATAGCAACCACTCGCGGCGAACATTCTGACTCAAAAATGTGTTCCAAACCGCGTGGTACTAAAATGTGTATGTCATTCAATATCTTCTCCTGGCCGCCTGGTGGGAGTATGTTTTTCCTGAATACCACGGTAACTACATCGAGTTTAAGCCCCTGAAGCGTTGGACACTTCGGGATTTCAGCCCTAATGTGATTTCAGGTCACCGCGGCTTTCAGAAAATTTGCGTTGCGTTCAACCGGTCGGTGGGCTTCATCTAAGCTTTGGACACTTCTGAAAGATAGGTGGACCTAAATACATAGCTTTTATCTTGTTACTGACGAAATTCCATCGAAATCCATCGAGGAGAAAGTATTTAACTAAATCGCGGAAAATGGGTAGTAACATTTGTGGCGGGTAGATTAGCGAATGTACTGCAGGCGTCGTTCTAAAAAAAAAACATTGTCTGTATTCAACTCATTCTGACGGTGTTTTTCTTGAAATTATTACTGATGCTATGTAGTTTAATATGTATATCATGGTTCCCTTTCTGTCGGTCTCTCGACGTTGTGTCGAGAACGACAGATGGGGTTCGCCCTTGAGAACCAATCAACTCTGACTACTATAGAAAAGGCCAATGAAATTTGGCGAATGAAATTTGCATGCCGGGCTCCGCCCCCGGATATCCGGTATAAAAGGAAGCCGGCGTGCAGCATTCATTTACCTTTTTGTTCTTCAGAGCCTTCGCTCATGACTACGAACAGAACGAATTCTATGAATTCTTCTTCTTCTACATTGCCGGATCTACGACGTGTAGCAGCGGATCGTCCCTACCTGCAGCGACCTTCCCCTGGGTCTCGGCAGTTCCGGAGGTGATAGAGATTTTTTCTAAAAGGTCCTTTTCAGGACTGACTGAGCATTCTCCAGCGCGGCATGTCCCGCTGTTCTCTTGGGTGCGGCACCCTCATCGAGGAGGGAGATGGACACGATCGCTGCATTAGGTGTCTGGGCGTCCAGCACACTGAAGCAGCGTTCGTTGACACATCTGCCCGCACTGCAGGCGGATTGTCATTCAGAAGTTGCGGTCACGGGTGGCTGTCTTCCTACGGGAACCAGCCACCATTTCGTCTGCTACCCGGGCTGTGACATCTGTGGCTACGGCCCCGATGACCACCCACGTAGCAGCGTTAGTGATATGGGGAACTCTGCGAACGTAAACCCCAGCCAAGTGCTCACGGGCCGATCGCACCCCGATTCGCTCTTCTGAACGTTCCCCAACCGGCGGTGGCATACCGTCCGGATTCTCACGCACACACTCGGAAACGATGTGTGACGTAGATGAGATGTCGCTCGCAGCATCGGAGGGAGACTGGCATCCGACTCTGACGAATCCGAGCTCCACCCCCAGCGGTCGAGTTAGGAGGAAGCAGAAGTGATGTCATCATGCTAACCCGGGGATACGTGGTTCCTGAGGTCGAGCGCGGTGCAAACCGCGCCCACCCCGGGTGCCATTTTTTTCCCGGAGGTGCATGAGGAGCTGTGTAAAACTTGGAGCGCTCCACTCACGGACGTCCAGTGAAAACCAGCTCCGCTCCCTTACTTCCCTCGATGGTGGGGCAGCCAAGGATTGCGTCGAGATCCCCCGGGTGGAACGTCCGCCTGCGGTGCACCTGTGCCGCGGACGGCTACCACCTGGGGGGAATCGGCCACGCCTACGGTCCAAAGCGCGTAAGACTTCGGCATCACTGGTGTCGAAAGCTTGCGATGCCACGGCCAGGCTGCCTCCTCTCTCTACGCCATGGCCATCCTGCAGGTCCGCCAGGCCAAGGCGTTGAGAGAGCTCCACGAGGGTAAGGCCGACCCGGGTATAATGCAGGATCTCCGTGCCACCGCTGGCAGCGCTCTATGGGCGACCAGGCGGCACGGGCCCTGGGTCGGACGATGTCCACGGTAGTGGTCCAGGAGAGACACCCCCGGTTATACCTTGTGCAGAAGGGTGACACCAAGGAAGTCCGCTTTCTTGATGCACCCATCTCGCAGGGTGGGTTGTTGGTACACCGTTGAGGACTGTACTCAGCAGTTTTTGACGGTGAAGCAGACAGTGGCAATTAGCCACATTTTTTCACGCCGCGACTCGGCCGCCTAGAGGCCTCCGAGATCCCGCGTGACGTCTGCTTCCCTTCAACCCAGGACCCCTTCGACATCAGGGCCTGGCGCCCACTTACTCGCAGAGTTTTTCTGTTCTCCCCGGGTGTACTTACAGCCGATCGCACACTCCACTGGACTGTGCTCGGCGAACCGACCTCACACCCTGGCGAGGTGTGAGGTCGTACACACACGACAGCTGTCACCACTCTCAAACCGACAGTGCGTGCCGTTGTCCCGCCAGGCAGGTAAAAAGGCGGAGCCAACCTTTTCTCCGGGGACCCCCCGCGACAGATGGTTAGCTCCGCCGGCCGACGAACCACCCCCTGTGGGAATGATGAAGCAGACCGTCCCCTTGGTCACCCTGTCACAGTCCCTGGGAGCTCAAGAGCTGCCCACACTGTCTCGCTGGCCTTGCGGGCGGTCCGTCTTGGTTACTCGATCCAGTTCGCCAGAGACTCTCCCAAGTTTCAGGGCATCATCTCTCCCTCTGTCAGAGGCAGGGATGCCTCCGTACTTCGGGTAGAGGTCACCACCCTTCTGGCAAAACAGGCATAGAGTTCGTCCCTCAAACCAAGATGTTCAGTGGGTCACGACCCGCACTTCATCATTCCCAAGAAAGACCGTGGGTTGCGCCCCATCGGTCTGCGTACCCTGAACAAGCACCTTCACAAGCTGCTGTTCAGATGCTCACGCAGAGGCGCATCCTGACATCTATCAGGTGTCAGGATTGGTTCGTGGCAATCGACCTGAAGGACGCTTACTTTCATGTCTCGATCCCTTGACACCGGCCGTTCCCACGGTTCGCGTTCGAGGGGTGGGCATATCAGTACAGAGTCCTCCCTTTCGGTCTGTCCCTGTCTCCACACATCTTCACGAAGATTGTGGAAGCCGCCCTTTCTCCCCTTCGGGAAAGAGGTGTGCGGGTACTAAACTATCTCGACGACTGGCTTATCTTGGCACACTCGTGAGATCTGTTGTGTACACAGAGGGACCTGGTGCTCCGGCATCTAGATCGATTGGGATTTCAGGTCAACCGAGAAAAGAGCAAACTCTCCCCAGTGCAGAGCATCCTCTTCCTCGGTATGGAACTAAACTCTGTCACCATGACGGCGCAGCTGTCCGCAGCACGCGCCCAGTCAGTGTTGAACTGCCTGGAACACTTCAGGCAGTCGGCGGTCCCCTGAAACAATTTCAGAGGCTCCTGGGACACATGGCGTCCTCCGGGGATAATACCCCTCGGATTGATGCACATGAGACCGCTCAACACTGGCTACAGAGTCGAAGTTCCGAGGATAGCGTGGCACACCGGCAGCAGGCGCATGGTGATGACCCCTGCTGCCGACGCACCCTAACCCCTTGGTCTTCCATGACCTTCCTCCGGGGGGGTTACCCTCGGGCAGGTTACGAGGCACGTCGTGGTGACGACGGACGCCTCGCTGCAGGGGTGGGGTGCAGTGTGCAACGGGCACGCAGTAGCGGGGCGCTGGACGGGCCCCCGTCTGCGCTGGCATATCAATTGCCTAGAGTTGTGGGCTGTGCTGCTTGCGCTGAGAAGGCTCGGCCTCTAGTGCGGGTAGCACGTGTGGTCCTCCGGGACAGCACGACAGCCGTAGCGTACATCGCCAGGGTGGCGTACGCTCACGGCAGCTAACACAACTTGCCCGACGCCTCCTCCTGTGGAGTTAGCAGGTGATCCGCTCCCTGCGGGCCACACACATTCCAGGCAAACTGAACCAGACAGCCGACGCGCTCTCTCGTCAGTATACGCCTTGCGGAGAGTGGCGACTGCACCCCGGTCCAGCTCATTTGGGTGCTGTTCGGACAGGCACAGATAGACCTCTTTGCCTCCCACGACACCACCCATTGTCTGCTTTGGTACTCCCTGACCGAGGCCCCCTCGGCACGGATGCCCTGGCGCACAGCTGACCACGGGACGGGCGGAAGCACACCTTCCCCCCCCAGGAGCTTCCTTGCACAGACACTGTGCAAGGTCAGGGAAGAGGAGCACCAAGTGTTATTGGTTACACCGCACTGGTTTAACCACACTTGGCTTCAGAGCTGATGCTCTGGACAGACTCCCCCTGAACCATTCCCCTGACAGAGGACCTGCTCTCTCAGGGGAAGGACACGTTCTGGCATCCCAGATCAGACCTCTGGAACACCCATGTCTGGTCTCTAGACGGGACGAGAAGATCCTGAGATGGCTACTCCCCCTATACGGCTGAGACCATCACCCAGGCTAGGGCCCCATCTACTAGGCGGTTACACGCCTCTAGACGGTGCCTCTTCTCGTCCTGGTGTCTTTCTCAACGAGAAAGACCCACTGAGGTGCTTGATCAGGACTGTGTTCCCCTTCTCACGAGACTGGAGACTAACATCTCCCCTCCACACTGAAAGTGTATGTAGTCGCTATTGCCACTCATCACGAATCAGTTGATGGAAAGTTTCTAGGGCAACACGACCTGGTCACCAGGTTCCTAACGGGCGCGAGAGGGCGGAATCCGCCTCACCTCCGCTCCATACCCTCTTGGGACCCTAACCTGAGTAAGACGGCCCCCCTGTTGGCGCTCACTTCCTTCAAGAGGCTAGGGGACCTCCAAGCATTCTCTGTGTCCCCGGATTGCCTTTAATTCGGCCCTGGTAACTCTCACGTTATCCTGAGACCCAGGCCCGGATACGTGCCCAAAGTTCCCACTTCTCCCTTCGGGGACCAAGTGGTGGACTTGCAGGCGCTCCCCATCGGGGAGGAAGACCCAACCCCATCCGTGTTGTGTCCTGGACCGCACGCAGGCTTCAGCAGCTCTGACCAGCTCCTTGTTGTGTTGGAGGACAGCAGAAGGGGAAGGCTGTCTCCAAGCAGAGCTGGCGCACTGGGTTTGTGGATGCCGTTACGACGGCATTCCGATCTCAGACTCTCCCATGCCCATTGGCAGTGAGGGCTCACTCCACACGGGTTTAGCCACCTCCTGGGCACTGGCAGAAGCGCCTCTCTAGCAGACATCTGTAGAGCTGCGGGTTGGGCTACGCCCAACACCTTCGCAAGGGTTAACAGCCTTCGCGTAAACCCGGTGTCAGCCCACGTCCTGCGTGGCGACATGTAGGACTGGCATCCGGGGGGGCGTATGCCTGCGAAAGCACCTTCCCACCCTCCAAGAGGTTGGGTCAGTGTGCTCTCTACCTTTTCTTCTTTCCCAAACACATGGCTAAGAAAATGGTACCTCACCAACCTTCCTTCTTACCCAGACACTGGTTAAGAACAGGCATTCCATCCATCACTAAGCAAGCACCCCCTGGGGCTTGGCTGGGCAGAGCAGCCTTCCCCCTTAGGCCGGGATACCATATGACCTATCACAGATAGTTCTAACCGACCTGGTGCTATCAGACGCAGTATCACCCCCCGCCGTGGGCTGTTCCGTCTGCTATACCCTCATGACAATGGTTCCCATGAGCTTCCCCAGGTGGACCTCCACCTCGCGGTGAACTACCCAGTCCGCACGTTCCATGCGTTCTCCTCCAAGGACGAGACCATATATATATCTCCACCATATTCCTCCCCACGGGTAGGAGGTGGCCTCTGCAGCGCTTCTCTGATTAAGAGTTGCGCTTTTCCCGGTGTAAACCCGAGCCGGACGGCCTCTCGCCTGTAGAGAGCTAAGGCCCCGTCCGTGAAAGGTTACCGGTCAGGGCTGTACCCATCTTTTTCCAAGAAAGCTCTGGAACCCCCCGACCACCACACTGGAAGGTTACAAGTTTCACGAAAGCTTCGAGCTGACACGCCCAGGCTTGTTATCGTCGCTTCGCTGAGATTGTGACGCGATACAGCGTTGTGGCGTTTTCCATAGGCAACCCCATCTGTCGTTCTCGACAGAACGTTGAGAGACCGATAGAAAGGGAACGTCTTGGTTACCTCCATCAGGGAACTGAGGTTACATACGTAACCAAGACGTTTTTCTGACATGCTTGTCAAAATTGTAACATAGTTTACATCACTTCGAGTTAGATTACTGAGGACTCAGACCTCCCGCGGACTCAAGCGAGAGCGCGCAGCACGCCAATGACGTCACAACTGCCACAAACGCAAATCTCAGGAAAACATCAAATAAAATTCTCTTTTCTTTTCTTATACACATATGTAACAGAAAATTTTGGATTTTGTGTGAATTTAAGATTAAGTTATAATCAATACCTGTTACATTTGCACGACTAAAGAAATGTAATACAATTTATATTATATGTCTTTTTGAAAGCTATTTCTCATTCATTGCTGTGGAAGACAAAGACAGTGCAGCTCTTTCTTCAAAGAGGCATTCCAACATACAGGTGACGTCTGCCAGATGTGCAGATCATGTCTATTTTAAGTCGGTCGGTCCAGGACCATATCTGTACGTCTACACGACGTGCAAATCTGGTCAGTATCTGGACCTCGGATAACGACCCCTCTTGGACGTAGATATTAAGTTCAATATTTACGTATAGCTAGGAGGGTCTGTGGACGTGCAAAACTGGTACAGAAAATTATGTGACAGAACAGTGACATCCAATGGTTATATTCATCAAAGTTCATTGTTTACCTAGCAAATATAACATTAGAAAAACACACTACTTTTAAATAATTATAATGTGTTAGATTAATGCTAAGGTTGAAAGAAAATGCATATATAAGTGTACTTTTTAAAATATATAAATGTACTTTGACAAATGCCAGCGAAACCTGGCAGCTCGCGCACGGACTGACTGAGTGGACATCCCCAGTACTGCAATGTTGTTGAGGTAAAGTTATTTTATACTTAGTGTTAACCGTTTTATTTAGATTATTTTTTTAAACACAAGTCCACTAAAATGACATCTGAAGATACCAAGACTGTATATGATAAAGTGAATCAATTTCAGGATAGAGGGTAACTGTTCGTTTTTCTCGCTTAGTCTGAGGGGAACTGTTCGTCACCGATGGCAGGCGGCGAAATTTAACTAAAGCCTGGCTCAGATTAGAGGACTCTCGGCCAGATTTTACCCCGATTTCCCCTCCCGAGAATCTTTGAAAAAATCGGGCCCAGAACCGCGATCGGGCCGAGGTTCGGCCCAGATTATCACGTAATGTGAGGCGTTCACAGATCGAATTTTACACCTCCCGATCTGCTCCGAGAGAAATCTAAAGCCTGGCACAGACTACAGGAGTTTTAAAATCCTGACAGATTTTAAATTCTGGTTGCAGCACACACATAAAGAGAATTTTGACAGATTCTCTTATTTAAAATCTTAAACCTGGCTCAGACTACAGGAGTTTTAAAATCCTGAAAGATAAAAAATCTGGTTGCAGCACACACAAAAAGAATCTTGACAGATTATTTTATTTAAATTCTTAAACAAGCTCACACTCATCAGTGTGCAACGAAATATATACTACACATAATTTGCATATCCATAGGATGTTACAATGCAGTTTTGTGAAAGGAGCCAATTTTAATGTTTTAATGGGTTTACTATTTTAGATGTCGACATCACATCTACATTTGTATCTCAACAAAAATAGGTTTGCCCTTTGTAAACTTGCATTTATGAAAAACTTTGGGGGGTAAAGTTGTGTTTATAAATAAGACTAAAGGTAGCAAGTGCAAAAATAAAATAAAAATTAATTGATTGATTGGAAGTTTTTTTATTTCATAATTGCACATCAAAAGACATTCTAAAACACCCAAACTACAGGATAATATTAAGATTATCATACCAGAGGACGCCTCTTACGTCATATCACCGGTAAACAGAAATAAACAGGAACATCGCAGTTCATTTCACGTGATCTATTGGTCCTATTATGAAAAAAGTGTATGTATGCCAATGTGATTATAAGATACAGCATGAAAACAAACACATAAACGCATGTTATATGCCTATATCCAAATAACAATCTGTTGAATGAAACTACAAGCTGCGCGTTAGCAGTAAACTACCCGGTACATTTAAAACCGACGCGACTTCTCCCCAGCTCTTTTCCTTGTCTGTGCGGTTGTGGTATTTTTTGGAGGATACATTAAATAAACAATCATGTTGTTGCCACCACAAGTTGTTCCTCCATCTCCGCTGTCCAACGTACCCTTGCAGGAGCTTTGGCGGTCGACATTTTAAAGGGTCTGGCAGTTACCTCCGTCACCTTGAAGATGTGTCTCTCATTGGCTGTAGCGAAAGTACCAACGTCATCACCCCGATTTAAAATCCTAAATATCAAACATGTTGATATGATCGGGGGCTAAGATCGGAGCAGATCGCGAGGTGTAAGATTCGATCTGTGAACGCCTCAAATTGCGTGATAATCTGGGCCGAACCTCGGGCCCGATCGCGGTTCTGGGCCCGATTTTTTCAAAGATTCTCTGGAGGGGAAATCGGGGTAAAATCTGGCCTAGAATCCTGTAATCTGAGCCAGGCTTTAGCCGCCCCGATCATATCAAACATGTTTGATATTTAGGATTTTAAATCGGGGTGAAGACGTTGGTACTTTCGCTACAGCCAATGAGAGACACATCTCCAAGGTGACGGAGGTAACTGCCAGACCCTTTAAAATGTCGACCGCCAAAGCTCCTGCAAGGGTCCTATGGACGTCAAAAGTGGATGTCCAGCAGACGTCAGAAAAAGACATCAGAAAAACTTTCATTCTGGCTTCTCAGGGGAGTCTTTTCAACGTCCGACAAAGACGTTGAAATGACGTCGTTTCGACGTACTTTTGCTCAGTGGGATGCCATGAGCCAATAGCCTTTGAGTGTGAGCCCTGTCAGAGAGTTTCATTGGTTGAATGAACACGCCCTACTTAACGAATCATTTGAGTCTAATGGGATTGAATGAACTGGAACATGTCGTTCATGGTCTAATAATGCATAAAATGCAATATCTAGTTACTGAACTTTTTAAAAGTCATACTCTGGGGGAACCAGTTCAGAGAGAGGGCTAGGATCACCTGATTTTATCCACGATTCCATCGAAGAAGTCCAAATGAGAGGTTAAGATGAGGTCGTTGCAAATTAAAGTTTTATTTGTCAGGGATCGCGTATTGACGAGCCCCATCTTGAGCTGCGGTGGATCGTGCTGGGCAACTGTAGCTTTGCCAATTGAACGCAAGTTACAAAGCCTCGCTTTTCTTCGTCGAAGTCCCGGAGAGCTCATACGAATCAGCCTGGGAGGTGGACCTAGAGGAGTCAATGCCATCCAGGGGCAGCTGTGTCTTGTCAAGCCCCGAGAGGTCGGGAGACAGAGAACCGCATTGTCATTCTGTTATATGTGGGACATACAAAGGAATTAAATGTCTCACATGACCACAATGTTTAACAGTCATAATAAGCAGTAGTAGGCTATATTATGTAAATCATATTTTTTCATGTATATTGCAGTGTTCTGTTGCATTAAAAATTGTGAACTGACAAACTGTGGTATATAGTATAATTTACTTTAGATATTATAGTGTTTTTGAACATTTCTAATCATATACTATAACATCTGCAATTGTATCTTATGTCCACAAGAGGTCCTCAAACACCACAGAACAAAGCATGTGAATGGAATACAGGATGCTGTGGCCCGTTTTATTATAATTTAGCTAATTTATAATCAAATAATAATATTATATCTGCCCAAATTGATCAATGTTAATGTTTCATTATGATCATTTTATGTATTGTACTGTTTAACCCACAAATAAGATGGAATCATTTCATCCTTATACAGTAGGCTATATTGTTGTTAAGCCTAATCATGTATGAGATTGTCTTAATTATGTGCCCTCCTTACAAATAAATATTGTTTTTGTATTTATTCATTTATTTATATTACTTCTGTTTCAAGGCCCTAGTCAGATTCCGTTAGGACAGACTCAAATGCTAAAGAACAGAACAAGAAGTATTTATTGAAGAAGCTTAAAACAGAAAAGGTTGGTGTCAAGGCATGTTAGGGAATAAATCCACAAACAAAGTCAACTTTGACAGGCAGAAGGGCATTAATGTGTCAACAACCAAGCAAACAGGGTTGTGGGGAAAGGGAATTGTTGGCATTGGCAGTCAGGCAGACTCCCCCAAAATGAGAGATTTGGATTTTCATGTGTGTTAAAATAAAAGAGAAAATAATTTGGGCTATATGTATTTCTTAATAAGCCAACTGTTCAAGAATAAAAACTTTTAATGATGTAAATTTTCTTATGATGGCAATAAGCGTCTGATGTTTTGTTGTAGATTTATATTTAGCCTAGTAGTCTCTGGCCTCTGCAAAGCTGAACAAGAATAGAAGAGGAGAATAGGCATTTATATTTATAATATTTAGTATTAACGAAATACAACAAAATTTGCGGTAACTCAGCAGTGCTATATAAATAAATATACCCACATTTTTGCACAACCACAATCCCATTACATTTACAAAACAATAGTCAGCAGTAGAAGGAGAGACTATGATAAAAAGTTCCAGGCAGTTTTTTCACAAATCCACAGTACAGTGCCATATGATAATTGTAATTTAATATGATAAATAGTGCAGAATAATCATTTGTTTAGGTTCTGAATGGCTATTGGATATCCAATATTTTGGAGCCTTGTGGTGCGTGCCTTATCTGCCCTGTATCGCTTCCCCGAGGGTAGAAGAACGAGCAGGTGATGGCCGGGTGCGAAAGGTCCTTAACACTGTTTTCTGCTCTGGACAGTGTCTTTTGCAATGTTCTGCAGTGAGGGGAGAGTTGTTGTCATGTTGACAATGGCTGTCGTAACGGCTTGTAATCCATTTTATGACTATTAATGCAGTGATGCGCGCCTTCATTTCATTTTATTGTAAATATTCATTAATCTGTAGACGTGAAATGACCAAACGGTTATGAAAGCCCAGCTCACCAACTTCACAACTTCCTAGAAGTAAGGCTGGGAATCGACTTTAAAAGCCTTCATAAGCACAAGTCCCGCCCCTTAGCCCATGTCATCGGGTAACTAAATCACATTAGTATCTTGTCTAAAACAGTACAGACTTCAGAAAAAACTAATGGATGAAGTCTAGAGCTGTGAAATGACATAAAATATTCTGCATGCATAAAAGCAAAAGCTTTGTTTGCACACACAATGCAGATATAATTACGTGTATCCAGACATTTAACAAATCACATAAGTATGACTCTAAACGGACCATCTTCTCTTACGCTCTACCGATGAGCTCAGTATGTGCGTGAAGAGAATTACATAAATTCAATTCAATTCAATTCAAGTTTATTTATATAGCACTTTTCACAATGTGCATTGTTCCAAAGCAGCTTTACAGGAGCAAATAAGAAAACACAGAGGTAAGACACAGCACAGTGCATAGTGTTTATAGAACAAGCAAGATCATTCTAATAGATAATATCTAATAAATTAATAAATAGATGCAGTCTCCCGGTGAGCAAGCCAACACTGCCCTGCTGTGGCGAGGAACCAAAACTCCCTTATTGATTGATGGAGAAAAAAACCTCGGGAGAAACCAGGCTCAGCCAGGAGGGCCAGATCCCCTCTGACGTGTCATAGCTGCTCTCAGTGACCCCGACCAAGTCACCGAGCAACATCCCTGAGGAAGGGGGGAGAGCCCACCGCCCGCGACCCAGGCAATCCCACTCGCCGAAACCATGCACGTCCAGCCCGGTCCCACTCCGCGATCGACACCAGAAAAAACAGAGGAACAACCAGAGAAAATAGTAATGGCATATTGGAACATTATTCCTCTGCTGTCTGACATCGACCACAAAGCAAGACCATCCAGACCCACACAGCCCCAACAAATAGAATCCCACCAACCACAACCAACGAGCCCCCCCCACCCCCCACGAACATCAGCCCAGCAACCCCCAATCAGGGCCACTGAACGCAGCTATAACTTCAAACTGCTGACATGTGATGTAGTTTAGCATTTAATACCAAGCATTGTAACTTTTAGCATTAATGTGACAAGTATTCCATCTTTGCTCTCGGTTGGGGATAGAATGGTCTGGGCTGGGATGGTCGCCTTTCTCTTGGGTGGAAATGGAGTTGCCTTAGATGGAGCTGGGATGGTCAGTCAGTCCGCAGCTGGCGTAGTCTCTAAGTCGGGATGGGCATATGATGTCCATCTGGGCCTGGCAGAACTTTCCCTACTCGAAATGGGCATCCCGAGGCGGAGGCAGAAAGAAAATTAGCGTAGCTGCTGTTCATTTACTATGCATTAGTGAAGCTTGGGTGAAATGTCTTTAATCTAGATTTAAATTGGGAGAGTGTGTCTGACCTCGAATAGTATCGGGAAGGCTATTCCAGAGTTTAGGTGCTACGTATGAGAAAGCTCGACCCCCTTTTGTAGATTTAGTTATTCTAGGTGTTATCAAAAGTCCTGAGTTTTGAGATCTTAGAGAGCGTGATGGGTTGTAATGTGATAGAAGCTCTGTTAAGTAGGTAGGGGCTAAACCCTTTAAGGCTTTGTAAGTTATTAAAAGAATTTTAAAATCAATACGATACCTAATGGGTAACCAGTGAAGAGATGACAAAATTGGGGTAATATGATCGTATTTTCTGACCTGGTTAGGACTCGGGCAGCTGCATTTTGGGACTAACTGTAGTTTGTTTTGAAGATGCAGGACAACCACTAAGAAGAGCATTACAGTAGTCAAGTCTTGAGGTCACAAATGCATGAATAAGAGTTTCTGCGTCAGCAACATATAAACATTTCGTAATTTGGCAACATTTCGAAGGTGGAAGAAGGCTGTTTTTGTGACATTTGAGATATGATTTTTAAATGACAGGTTGCTGTCTAATATAACGCCTAGGTCTTTAACTGCATTTGTCGAAGTAACAGTGCAGCCTTCGATTTGCAGGTTATAATCTGATATATTCTGTTTACGAGTCTTTGGTGCTATAAGTAATATTTCTGTTTTGTTAGAGTTTAAAAGAAGGAAATTACTAGTCATCCAATGTTTCATATCTTTGATGCACTCTGCCAGTTTGGATAGCTTGAAGGAATCATTTGGTCTTGAAGAGATATATAGCTGAGTATCATCTGCATAACAGTGGAAGCTAATTCCATGTTTTCTAATAATGTTGCCCAGGGGCAGCATATATGGAGAAAAGCAAGGGTCCTAAAACCGATCCCTGAGGTAATCCATAGTTTACTTGCGTTAGATTAGACGATTCCCCATTTAAATGGACATATTGATATCTGTCAGATAAGTAAGATCGGAACCATTTTAGTGCCTGTCCCTGAATACCGGTATAATTTTAAACGATCTAAAAGTTTTATGGTCTACAGTATCGAACGCAGCACTAAGGTCAAGCAGGACTAGGAGTGAGGTGTTACCTTTATCAGATGCCATAAGTAGATCGTTTGTAATTTTAACGAGCGCAGTTTCGGTGCTATGATGCGGTCTAAAGCCAGACTGAAATTTTTCGTGCATGTCATTATTTTGTAGGAAAGAGCACAACTGAGTGGACACTACTTTTTCTAGTATTTTAGACAAGTACGGGAGATTTGAAATCGGTCTATAGCTTCCAAGTTCACTGGGGTCTAAGTTTGGTTTTTTGATAAGAGGCTTGATTACAGCCAGTTTAAAGGGTCCTGGGACATGGCCTAGATTATTGACGAGTTGATAATGTTATAAATGGGCTCAATTGCAACAGGTAGTAACTCTTTTAGTAATTTAGTTGGAATGGGATCTAATAGCATGTTGTCGGTTTGGATGTTGCAATAAGTTTAATTAAATCTTCCTGTTTTATAGGTGAAAAACACTGTAGCTTTTCTTTTGGGTGATGGTTGGTACTAATTCATCAGACACACTTGGAGGTTGGATTTTAACTACGTCGTCTCGTATTTTTTCGATTTTTTCTGTAAAAAATGTCATGAATTCATTGCTATCAAGGTGTGGCGGAATAGCCAGGTCAGGAGAAGTCTGTTTGTTTGTTAGTTTAGCAATTGTACTAAATAAAAACCTTGGATTGTTTTTGTTAGTTTCTATGAGGTTACGGAGGTGCTCGGCTTTTGAGGCTTTTAGTGCCTTTTTATAACAGTTTGCACTCTCTATCCACGCAATTTTAAAGACCTCTAAATGGGTTTGTTTCCATTTGCGCTCCAGTTTACGCGTTTCTCTTTTTAGGCCGCGAGTGGTGCTATTGTACCATGGTGCTTTGATCTTCTCGTTAATCTTTTTTGACTTCATAGGCGCGACGCTTCTAATGTATTAGAGAAAATAGTTCCCATGTTGCTGGTCATGTCATCGAGCGATTCTGTATTAATTGGCAAGTTATTAAGGAGTCAGATCTGGCAGATTCTTAAAAACTATCTTTAGTAGATGAGGTGATTGTTCTACCCTGTCGATAACGAGCTATACGACTGATTTCTGCAGTGCGCAGTGTACATGTTATAAGATGATGATCAGTGACATCGTCGCTTTGAGGTATAATATCGATATTGGTTAGATCGGCTCCGTGAGATATAATCAAGTCTAGAGTATTTAAGTCTATGAGTGGGTCTGTTGATGTTTTGTGTTACAACAGAGTGTAGAAGCTCTTTAAACGCCACTGCTAAAGCATCGTTAGCACTATCTACATGGATATTAAAATCTCCAACAATCAGTACTTTATCAACGTTAACCAATAGGTCGTAAGAAGTCCGCGAACTCCTTCAGAAAATTAGTGTAGGGCCCAGGGGGGTCTATACACAGTAGCCAGTGTAAGAGAAAGCAATGTTTTTTTACTTTTGTTTGGAACAATTATGTTCAACACAAGCACTTCAAATGATTAAATTTATGCTCTGTCTCTGAGTTACGGTAAGAAAGACTCTAAAGATTGTTGCTACACCACCACCTCGACCAACCGGCCGTGGCTCATGCATATAACCGTAGCTTGGTGGAGTAGACTCATTTATACCAAAATAATCATTTGGTTTAAGCCAGGTTTCAGTAAGGCAGAGTATATCAAAGCTGTTGTCTGTGATCATTTCATTTACAATAACTGCCTTTGAGTTTAGTGATCTAATATTAAGTAGCCCGAACTTTAGGAGTTGGTTTTGCTCAACAAATATATTGTCTTTAGGTTTAATCATGATAAGGTTTTTTCTCTGACTTTTACATACATTTTTATTTTGTTGTATTATTCGGGGGACAGACACAGTCTCTATGTATTTGGATGTTGTAACATTTTTAACAGTTGAGTGAGAGGAACACAGACTATGGTTAACGCTTGTACTTACTAGTCAAATGCTGCGGAGCGTCTTTGAGATGTTGTCAGACAGGACTTCCGCTCCAATGCTGCTGGGGTGCAGGCCGTCGGGGCGGAAAAGCCTAGGTCGCTCCCAGAACAGATCAAAATTATTCACAAAGAGCAGCTTCTGTTCAGTACACCATGACATAAATATAAAGCACAGTCTCGCAACATATTTACTTGGACGTCTGTTTAAAGCTGGGCATAACTTTTTTAACACCTGTCTGCACTACTTGCATTTAACATTAAATGAGAAGATTAGAAAGAGCAATAGCAAAAAAACGTGTGTAAGTGAGTCTATTAGTCAGTAAAGAGAAATAGAGCTACCTAATCTCTTAATATATGCCCGTCATTTACATTTACAGAATATGCACAGTATCCATACATATTTTTAATACAATTCACTGATTATCAATCTGTCTATATCTTTATTCCTCAAGTATTTTTGTGTACACTGCTGAATAATAGTTTATTATAGAGTGATTTGAGCTGTGCTTTATTTTGAAAATAGCTAGTAAATTACTTTATTAATTATATTTTTATGGTACATTGGAATTGCAGGACAAGATCGACATATTTGGGTAAGGTTTTTTGCTATAGAATGTAATTTACATCTAAAAAGTGACAGCTTAGAAAATTGTATTGCATTAAAAATGTGTACATTTTACAAATCAAAAACAGGGAATTGAACAGGAATCGAAATCAGCAGCTTACCTAGAAGAGCAGCCCTAACAACGCTGGCGAGGAAGAACGTCAATCCTTATACGCTTATGCCATCTAGGGGTTATTTATGGTAACGATTATAAATGTAAAACACAAATAAAACATTTTCATTAGAAACATTAACGCAAAGGATATACGTATGCATTTTAAACAGAGCTCTTAGAATCAGCAATAGCAGACAACACAGGAAACACAATAGATAGTGTGAATGAACATTTTATTGTCAAGTATGCTTACACGCACGCACACACACACAAGGAATTTTTTATTACAGCTTCCAGATACATAAAAACAGATAAAACGAATTAAAACAAACTCACAATAATAAAGAGAACCATTAATTGCAGTGAATATGTCTTCAGGTGGGTGATCCTGTCCAGAATTAGTTTGTTGTCATGTTTGTTGAAAATCTCTTTACATCCTGATAGCAATCAAGAAGTATAGCGGTCAAATAATGTTTTTATAATTATATATTGTCTGTGACCAGTGGCGGCTCCAGACTAATTTCTCAGGTGTGGGCAACTTTTGCGATTATGGCTAAGATGACCCGTTCTATGGGTCAAATAATAATAAATAAAAGTCAGATAGGTAACTTGACATTGTTACATTGCATTGTTTAATTTGGTTTATATGTTCAACCACTAGATGGCAACACAGACATGAATTATACATACTGTACAGTATTTTGGTAAAGCTATATCAATTTAAATGTCTCAAATACAATAAATTTGGTTCCACAATAAAACACTTCCACTGCGGCCATCAACAGATGCATTGTCATCTACTAGTTAAATCACTGTTAGCACAGTCTACAATTTATAGCCATCATGGATGCCAAAGCGATAATCAAATCAAAACATATTATACTATTATCAAAACTGTAATTAATCAAATTTTTTCAGAACATATTCAGTATATATTTGGCTGGGAATATGCAATCAATACAACTATTTACAATTCAACATTTGGAGAGTACAACATAACACAACTCACATTTTAATAACACACTCACTCATCAATTGTATTGAAATTTTGAATGGTAATTCCCTCAATGAAATAATGGAGTTGCTAGCCATGTCGATCTTGCTGTCTCATTTACATTTAGTCATTAAGCAGACGCTTTTATCCAAAGCGACTTACAAAGAGTTTAGGGAGCAATAAGCGATATGTCATACACGAGCAATAATACAGTAGGTGCCAATACAAAGTTACTAGTTTTAGCAAAAGCTAGACCACTTCCTGTTGAAAGAAAGGGTTCGTGTTTTTTTATAAACTTAAAAAAAAAAATGTTTACTACACTTTTGCGCGCTGTGCGTGTCGTCCCAGCACGCATCAGTCCATATGATGAAATCACGTTGGGGCGAGCACTCCCAGAGCCCATAGAAATGCATTGTAGGGTCAAAAATTTGAAAACAATACTTTTTTTCATTTAAGTCTATGAGAGCGCCTGGGCGATTTTCAAACTGACTGAAATCGCCCCCAAGGGGGCTAATGGTTGGAGACTGATATTCAGGCTGCTGATTGGACAATAATATTAAGACCTTTATACAGTCTATGATTCAGACTTAGACCTGCAAAATAAACTTTTTTCATGTGGCTGATATAGGCCAGCCGCCCCTGCGTAGGACCAAAAAACATCAATCAAAGCGTTCTGGCCGAACACTGTGACTGATCATGTGTACATTTTCAGCCAACGTATTTTGCATACCACTGCGCACCCTGTTCACGCCATCCATCCATCCATCTTCTTTCGCTTATCCGGGGCCGGGTCGCGGGGGCAGCAGTCTAAGCAGGGACGCCCAGACTTCCCTCTCCCTAGACACTTCCTCCAGCTCTTCCGGGGGGACACCGAGGCGTTCCCAGGCCAGCCGGGAGACATAGTCCCTCCAGCGTGTCCTGGGTCTTCCCTGGGGTCTCTTCCCGGTGGGACATGCCCGGAACACCTTCCTGGGAAGGCGTCCAGGGGGCATCCGGAAAAGATGCACGAGCCACCTCAGCTGGCCCCTCTCGATGTGGAGGAGCAGCGGATCTACTCTGAGCTCCTCCCGAGTGACCGAGCTTCTCACCCTATCTCTAAGGGATCGCCCAGCCACCCTGCGGAGAAAGCTCATTTCGGCCGCCTGTATCCGGGATCTTGTCCTTTTGGTCATGACCCACAGCTCATGACCATAGGTGAGAGTAGGAATGTAGATTGACCGGTAAATCGAGAGCTTCTCCTTGCGGCTCAGCTCCTTCACCACGACAGACCGGTACAGCGACCGCATTACTGCAGAAGCTGCACCGATCCGTCTGTCAATCTCCCGTTCCATCCTTCCCTCACTCGTGAACAAGACCCCCAGATACTTGAACTCCTCCACTTGAGGAAGGAACTCTCCACCTACCTGAAGTGAGCAAGCCACCCTTTTCCGACTGAGAACCATGGCCTCAGATTTGGAGGTGCTGATTCTCATACCAGCCGCTTCACACTCGGCTGCAAACCGTCCCAGTGCATGCTGAAGGTCCTGGTCTGATGGGGCCAGCACGACGACATCATCCGCAAAGAGCAGAGATGATATCGTGTGGTCCCCATCATCGACCTCCGGCCAAGGGTGTCCTGGTGCCATGTGCACTGATGGACACCCTTATGCTTGAACATGGTGTTCGTTATGGCCAAACTGTAACTAGCACAGAAGTCCAATAACAGAACACCACTCGGGTTCAGATCAGGGGGGCCGTTCCTCCCAATCACACCCCTCCAGGTGTCACTGTCATTGCCCACGTGGGCGTTGAAGTCCCCCAGCAGAACGACGGAGTCCCCAGTCGGGGCGCTTTCCAGCACCCCTCCAAGAGTCTCCAAGAAGGTACATAGGCCCAGGCGCAAACGACAGTGAGAGACCTATCCCCGACCCGAAGGCTCAGGGAAGCGACCCTCTCGTTCACCGGGGTAAACTCCGACACATGGCGGCTGAGCTGGGGGCTATAAGCAAACCCACACCAGCCCGCCGCCTCTCACCATGGGCAACTCCAGAGTGGTGAAGAGTCCATCCTCCCTCGAGGAGAGTGGTTCCAGAGCCCAAGCTGTGCGTAGAGGTGATCCCGACTATTTCTAGTCGGAATCTCTGAACCTCACGCACAATCTCAGGCTCCTTCCTCGTCAGAGAGGTGACGTTCCATGTCCCTAGAGCTAGATTCCGCGTCCAGGGATCGGGTTGTCGAGGCCCCCGCCTTCGACTACCACCCGATCCACTTTGCACCGGCCCCTTACGGTCCCTCCTGCAGGTGGTGGGTCCACGGGAGGGTGGCCCCACGTCGCTCCTTCGGGCTGTGCCCGGCCGGACCCCATGGGGGGAGGCCCGACCACCAGGCGCTCGCATACGAGCCCCAACCCCGGGCCTGGCTCCAGGGTGGGGCCCCGGCTGCGCCATACCGGGCGACGTCACGGTCCTCCAATTACTGGTCATCATAAGGGTTTTTTGAACCGCTCTTAGTCTGACCCGTCGCCTAGGACCTGTTTGCCTTGGGAGACCCTAAGGGCATATAGCCCCAGACAACATAGCTCCTAGGGTCTTTCGGGTGCTCAAACCCCTCCACCACGGTAAGGTGGCAGTTCACGCATATATCATAAATACATCATCCTCGCGCTCACGTCCGCTGTGTCAATGTAGGGAGAATGGAGATTATTTTAATGGATTTAGTTTGTAATTCGTTATGTGGATTTACGAAATACAGGCTTTGGACGGTAAATTGCATAGAGGGTGGGATTATTCTTTCAGTGCTAGCAGGCTAAAGTTAGCACCTTTCCAAATCAACCACCGGCAGGGCCGTATTAAGACCTCCATGGGCCCCGGGGCTATGAATTACCACAGGCCCCCAATAGAACGTGGAAAGCGTCTCTGCGCTTTAAAATGCGAGATTCAGCGCTCAGGAATGTCTTTTAAAGGCGCAACGCAGAATGCGAGGGTTGAGACACTTTTTTATAACAAAATAGTTTCCGTACGAACTACATAGCAAGATATAATAATTAACGAGTTACACAAAGAGATCAACATGAGTCATGACAAAACCTTACTTCAAGCATTCAAAATAACGTCTGTCAATTCTATAATATTCCAATAATAAAATCTGCTTACTTTAAAAACTTTTTTTTCCTGCTTTTGATATAGGAAAAGTTCTTGATGATGTCGCTGAAATCCAGGGATCGGAGGATGTCACATTCCAGGGACATCAATGCTAGATGGTTCAGTCATTCTTGCAACATTGTTGAACGAAGACTGTTTTTGACTAAAGACAGTTTGGAAAAAGAATGTTCCCCGCTGGCGTTAGTAACAGGCAATATCAGAAAAATACGGAAAGCTATGTCCACATTAGAAACACAGACTGCAGTTGTTTTCTCCTTAGTAGCTGAAGCAATGCTACAAAAGTTTTGTTGGTCTAATTTTTTGTAAATTCTTTGAATGGGGCGATTTCATCTGGGAAGTTGTCTTGCAAATCCGTCTGGTATTTTTTCTGAAGATATTTAGCCTGAGAATGTAGTTCTTCAGGGGCGATTGTGTGCATGTTGCTTAGAAATCCAAAATTCTGCTCAAGATCCTTGTATGATTTGTAGCGACGATTAAGCTCAGCAACAAGTCTGTCAATTATAACATTAAACACACAAACTTTTGTTACTGACATTGGACTCTGTGAATCTGGCACAGTTGCTTTTTGCGGCGTCTGTCTCTTTGTGTGTCTGTGATACACATGATATGTTTTTGGCCGTTGACTCAAACCTCTCAAACTCATTACGGAGACCTGCAATAAAATCTCTCAACGAGGCCATCAAACAAACAGCATTAGAAAGGTCAAGAGCAACCATTTGGAGTTGTGTGCTTGTTTTTTGAACACGCTGCAGTACTGTGTTCCACACACCACACAGAATTGAGATTTCAAGCTTCTCCATCTGCTTACAGAGAGATGTGGCCTCATTACGTGTGGTCATGTTCTGATGTTCATCATCTGCTATTGTTTTTTTAAGACTGAAAAATGTTGTCATGATTCAGACAAAGCGTGCTTGTTGCTTGTGCATGTGCGCACCATCTTATATTAGACAAGGATTTCAGCGTTTGAACACGCCCCTTCTGAACTGCAAAAGGCGATCCGAGTTCAGGTTCATTAGCCTCAACCGAAACAGTACCTCCTTGCTCAGTCTCAATAGTTCCAGAAACAGTTAAATGTGCTTCATCACGGCCATCTGCGTTAAAAAAGTACGCAAAAAATCAACGCATTTCATTAATACATGAGTCAAGTTTGCTTGTTTATAGCAAATATATATAAATAAGAGTTTGTTTAAAAGACAAAATAAGTTAACAACCAAACCAACCTTAAATTGGCAGGCAGGATGACCCTTCATGGGCCCGGTCAACTCCGTCTTCGTCGGCTTTTGTAAAATATCCTGATAATTTGGAATCTTATTAAGTTACTCCTGTCTTCGCTGCTGCTTGTCTCTTAAGTGTTTTCTTTTTTGAGCCCCACTCTTACATTTTTGGGAAAACCCGACATTTTAGCATGTTAGCAACTCTTCAACTTTCCAGCGTAATCATTCCCACGGTGAAGATAATGAAATGTTAATTTGACGCATAATCATTGGGAAGTTGATCAATCTGATTTTAGCAATCAAATGGCTTTAATTTATGAATGACTTGCTTATAAACCTATGGGATGATTTCCGTGCTAAGGATGTGGGCGTCCACCAATCACCTCCACTCTTTTCGCAGTTTGGGTTGCTCTTGGAGCCAGCACTTTTTTTTCCCACACAATCTTCTGCACCTCTGGCTTCGCGTCACAACTCAGAGACGCAGATAATTATTTTAAATACGTAATTAAAAAAATATATTTGTTTGTGTAAAGGCCCCCTTGCAGTGACGGGCCCTGGGCTTAAGCCCCGGTAAGCCCGTGCATTAATGCGGCCCTGACCACCGGCTGTCTCATTTCGTAAGGCTGCGTCCTCCAGAGGTCTCTATCGGATAATAGGATGATACCTCTGGAGGACACAAGGATGCAGCCTTATGAAACAATCACAGCTACCCTGTCGCTACCCAATTCGTCCCGGAAACACGATTTGTACCGCTGCGTCTACTTTCGATCGGAACGATTAACGGCAGTTTAGAAAAAGGTTGTTTGACCAGACACACTGGCACTACTAATTCCATACCGGAAATAGTTTTTAAATAAACTCTTTATTGAACATTGCATTTAATATCAAAATACATTAAACATTAAACGTACGAGGGATATCTAAGAATCCTGTTAAGAGCGGCAAATATTTGTTTCTATTATTGTTTATGTAGCTTTTTATTACATTTAGGAGTGAGAAATCGATTTTTATTTATAAAAAAAAAATGTTATACATAGAAAAACTAAAAGATAATAGTTTTGTATTAATGATTCTCTTCTTAAATTAAAAGTTAATATGTGGCACAAATTGTTACCCCAATTAAATAATTGAAATTGAAAAATGTATTATAAAATTATTGGTAAGACACCATTTAGAAAAGTGTGTGTTTTATTTATGTTATGCTCTACATATTTGAGCATACTTTAACAAATGTCTGTGTTTAAGAAACACACAGAATTTTCAGAATTGATTAAATGTATTAATGAATACATTTGTTCCTTCTTTTCTTTAGTCATTCATTCACTCACTGCATCACTCCATCCCTGCCTCACTCACTCACTTTTTTCATCTACTTAAATTGCTGATTGAGTAACATGGCATTGACATTGATTGAAACAAAAAGTCATCCTTCGCCTTGGAGAATTGACCCTCAGGATGTGCATGCAAGTATGTAGGCACATATTCAGCATGCATGCAACTGCTTAATATGACTACAATAGACTAATTTCACTCTGCTGCCATGTTGAAATGGAAAATGAGGCAGAGGTGGGAAGAAAACCGGAAGGGCAGATAGACTGCAATGGTTTGGACTACCATCGGGTGTCTGTGACATGAAACTCGCAAATGGCAGTTTAAACAGTCACTAATATAATATGGTATGGCTCAAGTGGTCAAGTAAAACAGCTTGTGAGACATCCATCCTATGCTTATGTTGTCACATTTAAGATAATAAATTGTTTTAATAACTCAATTGTCCAAACCATTGCAGTCTGCAATCTGTTCTTCTGTTTTTTTTTCCCACCTTTGCCTCGCTTTCGATTTTAACATGGTGACGGATTAAAAATCAGTCTATAATCATTTATCTTATCAATGTCCTGTTCAACCACCACTTTTCTGCTGGGTGTCAGTTAGATGTTGGTGGATTTTGACACCCTAAAGACAGGCTCAAGGGTTCCCTGAAGGAGTTGGGATGCTTCTTCTGTCCAGTGTGCAAATCTCTGTCCATGCCTTTGGAAAATATGTAAATGTATATGAACTGTATTTTTGGTAAGTTCTCACTTTACCAACAGTGACTTAACAGATGTAATTTTATTATCTTGGCTGTATAGAGTCTATACCCTTCTCCTCTCCATTAGTTGAGTGCAGCACCACTGGCGAATCAATGGAACCTCCTCCTAAAACACACACATGCACGAACGCACACACAGTAGTTTGATGGCATTTGTTTACTTGTGTAAAAATCCTGCTTACCTCTGTGAATGTTAATGGACATGATGTGAAGGTGCATACTGTGAACACAAACAACACTAAGAAGTTGCTTTAGTTATCTAACAGCTCTGACAAATTAACATCCTTACCATCAGCATGCAGATATTTAACTGAGGCCTAGTCCTGGCGTAAGCGAAGCCTTGTCTGTGAAACCGGGCCATAATAGTACAAAGGACATGTTGTCCTGCAGCTTCTTCTACAATCTTAAGGCAAGCATTACCGATCTGAAATTAAAGGCAGAATGTTTACATCCTTGTGAAAGCTGCCATGTTAAACATTATGCATTATCTAAGATTCAGATGCTGTCTTAGACTGCATGGAATCTGCAATCACCCACTTGGTGTACAGGTCAGTCATGTTACGGACATACTGTTCTGTTACTAGTAGTGGTCCAATCAAATCTAAACCAAGCACCTGCCAAGCTTCTTTACCTGCATGGGACAAAATTAGCATCAGTCAAATGCTGGTAAAACTGCACTCAAGCTTGAGACTAGCTTGTTAGTCTCACGACTATGCTCAAATATTGTAAGCCGTACCTTAATGGAATGCAAGACTGGTACAACAGTTTGATGAGGTCATTCAGCTGGCAGTGGTGACAAGATCTCACCTAAAAGCAACACAAAAATGTCTAGGTTGGTGAGGACAATAAACAAAAAATAACTTCTAAATCAAGAAGGTACCTAACAACATGAGGTGGCAAAAGTACAGTACAGATACTTAAAAAATAGGAAAAAAGTATAAGTTAAAAGTAAAGTACCACCTCTGTAGTATATTACCCATTCTTTCACGTTGTTGATTATTGTGGACCAATAGTAGCCAGCAATAACCCTGTTTCGAGTGCCTCTGACACCACTGTGATTGCCAGGTCCAGGGTTATTGTGGCACTCTATTAGAACAGATGTTTTCTCTTCCTCTGACAGGACAACTAGCCGCATGTACTGCCTGCTAGGGCCAGTGTAGAAGAGTCTGTCATCTGTTTAAAGAGAAAAATAAATAATTGTAATATCTAACTGAGATTAAACTATATTATGATCACTTTTATCACTACATGATCACTAATATTATATGTATTAATACCCTGCGGAATAAAATAAAACGGGATTAACCTGAATGCGCAGAACAAGTCGTGTTTCCAGGACGTATCAGGTAGTGTGACAATGTACCAATCAGGACAGGTTCACAACGCCACTGTTACTTACTGACAATGTCACGAAGTTACGTTGTGGCAACGAATCCAAGAATTTCACTTTTCCAGTTCTCACAATGTTGCTAGATTACGTTGTCACAACGAAAGTGTGGTCATCAGATAACGTAATCCTACTGTTGTGACAACGTCAGATAGTTATTAATATATTTATGTATTATAAATGACAAATCAAAATTCAGTTAATGTATTGTACAACAGTACACCATAACATTTTATTATTTTGCTTCAACAACTGAGTTCAATACGAGAATGCTAGGTGGCGCTGTCTTTTAGCATCGAAGGCTCGTTCGGGACACTAATTCAATGATACCTAAAAAATGTAATGCCGATACGTCACAGGTTTTAAAAGATATCGGAATTTATGACAAATTTCTAAATGTCGGACAGGCCGATCATTCAATTGTGACATAATTGTAATCTCCCGATCCGGCACGACCCAAGGAATCCGTAGATGGCAAGATCACACATTTCTGACAAACAAGTTACGAGCAAAAATAAAGAATTTTTTAAATCTTGCGACCCATAGGTGGCGCTGTTCTCCATTTTTGCAAGGACCCCCAGTCCGAGAACTTACTCATACTGATGGATCAACCATTAACATAAAACACACACATAATTATCTTTGTAATCTCCATGTCACGATCCCCCATCCCAGCATTACATTTCTCAGGATCCCCACTGTTCGTCACCTGCACCATATCTGTCATCAGCGCACCTGTCTGCCATCATCTCATCTTCACATGTGTATATATAGTCTGCCTTTTCTGTTAATCTGTGTTTGGTATTGTCATGTGCATACGGACTTTGCTGTGTTCCCACAGCGAGGATCATCGTTTCAAGGCCGCTTCCTACTTACCGACGAGGAATTAAAAGTTCAGTAGACTATTTACGCTTAATCAATGGTTAATGTCATGGTGTATTGAACAGAAGCTGCTCTTTGTAAATCATTTTGATCTGTTCTGGGAGCGACCTAGGCTTTTCCGCCCCGATGGCCTGCACCCCAGCAGCATTGGAGCGGAAGTCCTGTCTGACAACATCTCAAAGACGCTACGCACCATTTGACTAGTAAGTACAAGCGTTAACCATAGTCTGTGTTCCTCTCACTCAACTGTTAAAAATGTTACAACATCCAAATACATAGAGACTGTGTCTGTCCCCCCGAATAATACAACTAAATAATAATATATGTAAAAGTCAGAGAAAAAACATTATCTTGATTAAACCTAAAGACAATATATTTGATGAGCAAAACCAACCCCTAAAGCTCGGGCTACTTAATATTAGATCACTAAATTCAAAGGCAGTTATTGTAAATGAAATGATCACAGACAACAGTTTTGATATACTCTGCCTTACTGAAACCTGGCTTAAACCAAATGATTATTTTGGTATAAATGAGTCTACTTCACCAAGCTATGGTTATATGCATGAGCCACGTCCGGTTGGTCGAGGTGGTGGTGTAGTAACAATCTTTAGAGACTTTCTTACCGTAACTCAGAGAACAGAGCATAAATTTAAATCATTTGAAGTGCTTTTGTTTAACATAATTGTTCCAAACAAAAGTAAAAACCACTGCTTTCTCTTACACTGGCCCCTGGACCCTACACTGATTTTCTGAAAGAGTTCGCGGACTTCTTACGGACCTATTGGTTAACGTTGATAAAGTACTGATTGTTGGAGATTTTAATATCCATGTAGAAAGTGCTAACGATGCTTTAGCAGTGGTGTTTAAAGAGCTTCTACACTCTTTTGGTGTAACACAAAACATCAATAGACCCACTCATAGACTTAAATCACACACTCGACCTGATTTTATCTCACGGAGCCGATCTAACCAATATCGATATTATACCTCAAAGTGACGATGTCACTGATCACCATCTTATAATATGTACACTGCGCACTGAAGAAATCAGTCGTATGCCTCGTTATCGACAGGGTAGAACAATCACCTCATGTACTAAAGATAGTTTCGTAAAGAACTTGCCAGATCTGACACCTTTAATACCATTGCCAATTAATACAGAATAGCTCGATGACATGACCAGCAACATGGGAACTATTTTCTCTAATACATTAGAAGCGGTCGCACCTATTAAGTCAAAAAAGATTAATGAGAAGATCATAGCACCATGGTACAATAGCACCACTCGTGGCCTAAAAAGAGAAACGCGTAAACTGGAGCGCAAATGGAAACAAACCTATTTAGAGGTCTTTAAGATTGCATGGAAAGAGTGTGCAAACTGTTATAAAAAGGCACTAAAAGCAGCAAAAGCCGAGCACCTCCGTAACCTCATAGAAACTAACAAAAACAATCCAAGGTTTTTATTTAGAACAATTGCTAAACTAACAAACAAACAGACCTGGCTTTTCCAGGTCTGTTCCAAGCTGACCTGGCTTTTCCGCCACACCTTGGTAGCAATGAATTCATGACATTTTTTACAGAAAAAATACGAGACGGCGTAGTTATAACCCAACCTCCAAGTGTGTCTGATGAATTAGTATCAACCATCACCCCAAAAGAAAAGCTACAGTGTTTTTTTACCTATAAAACGGGAAGATTAAATTAAACTTATTGCAACATCCAAACCGACAACATGCTTATTAGATCCCATTCCAACTAAATTATTAAAAGAGTTACTACCTGTTGCAATTGAGCCCATTTATAATATTATCAACTCGTCAATTCATCTAGGCCATGTCCCAGGACCCTTTAAACTGGCTGTAATCAAGCCTCTTATCAAAAAAACAAAGTTGGACCCCAGTGAACTTGAAAGCTATAGACTGATTTCAAATCTCCCGTACTTTTCTAAAATACTAGAAAAAGTAGTGTCCATTCAGTTGTGCTCTTTCCTACAAAATAATGACATGCATGAACAATTTCAGTCTGGCTTTAGACCGCATCATAGCACCGAAACTGTGCTCGTTAAAATTACAAATGACCTTCTTCTAGCATCAGATAAAGGTAACATCTCACTCCTAGTCCTGCTTGACCTTAGTGCTGCGTTCGAAACTGTAGACCATAAAATACTTTTAGATCGTTTACAAAATTATACCGGTATTGTCACAGGTTACTTGAGGACGGAAAGATCTCACACCATATATCGGGTTAAAGGTTTAATGCAAATAATCCACTCCTCGAATACAGACAATCCAAAAGAATAACTCCAGGTACAATACCATGAACAAAAAAGAGGGATTCCCAATCACTGGAAAAATAGGTAACCAACTGATAACAAAAAACAAAGTAAAAAGGATATTCCATAGGATAGCATAAACACCGACATACATCAAAAAACGTTAACAACTGACAAAGAACTCTAGAACCCAGTGAGTATAAATGTAGTCCAAGTGATGGGTTGCAGCTGTGACATGTAATCAAAGAGAATCAGACACTAATAGTCTGGTGAACGTGAGCGTGGTAATCCGGAATTCGACGCAGATGTAGAGGGTGTGGCCGGCACGGACGTTGTGCTGGTTACAGGTATTCAGGGACAGGCACTACAATGGTTCCGATCTTACTTATCTGACAGATATCAATATGTCCATTTAAATGGGGAATCGTCTAATCTAACGCAAGTAAACTATGGATTACCTCAGGGATCGGTTTTAGGACCCTTGCTTTTCTCCATATACATGCTGCCCCTGGGCAACATTATTAGAAAACATGGAATTAGCTTCCACTGTTATGCAGATGATACTCGGCTATATATCTCATCAAGACCAGATGATTCCTTCAAGCTATCCAAACTGGCAGAGTGCATCAAAGATATAAAACATTGGATGACTAGTAATTTGCTTCTTTTAAACTGTAACAAAACAGAAATATTACTTATAGCACCAAAGACACGTAAACAGAATCTCAGATTATAACCTGCAAATCGAAGGCTGCACTGTTCGACAAATACAGTTAAAGACCTAGGCGTTATATTAGACAGCAACCTGTCATTTAAAAATCACATCTCAAATATCACAAAAACAGCCTTCTTCCACCTTCGAAATGTTGCCAAATTACGAAATGTTTTATGTGTTGCTGCCGCAGAAACGCTTATTCATGCATTTGTGACCTCAAGACTTGACTACTGTAATGCTCTACTTAGTGGTTGTCCTGCATCTACAATAAACAAACTACAGTTAGTTCAAAATGCAGCTGCCAGAGTTCTAACCAGGTCAAGAAAATACGATCACATTACCCCAATTTTATCATCCCTTCACTGGTTACCCATTAGGTATCGTATTGATTTTAAAATTATTTTAATTACTTATAAAGCCTTAAAGGGTTTAGCCTCTACCTACTTAACAGAGCTTCTATCACATTACAACCCATCACACTCTCTAAGATCTCAAAACTCAGAACTTTTGATAACACCTAGAATAACTAAATCTACCAAAGGGGGTCAAGCTTTCTCATACGTAGCACCTAAACTCTAGAATAGCCTTCCCGATACTATTCGAGGGTCAGACACACTCTCCCAATTTAAATCTAGATCAGTGGTTCTCAACTCTGGCCCTATTATTTGCAATCCCCTGGGATCGAACCCAATACCTTGCGTATTGTTTACACAATGCTCTTACCACTGAGCTATAGAAAAAGTTAAATGTTAAAGCCATTTTAGTTGTTTAAAACGGCCAATTGCTGCATCAATCAAGTGTTATACAGTCAGGTCCATAAATACTGGGACATCGACACAATTCTAACATTTTTGGCTCTATACACCACCTCAATGGATTTCAAATGAAACGAACAAGATGTGCTTTAACTGCAGACTGTAACTTTAATTTGAGGGTATTTACATCCAAATCAGGTGAACGGTGAAGGAATTACAACTGTTTGCATATGTGCCTCCCACTTGTTAAGGGACCAAAAGTAATGGGACAGAATAATAATCATAAATCAAACTTTCACGTTTTAATACTTTGTTGCAAATCCTTTGCAGTCAATTACAGTCTGAAGTCTGGAACGCATAGACATCACCAGACGCTGGGTTTCATCCCTGGTGATGCTCTGCCAGGCCTCTACTGCAACCGTCTTCAGTTCCTGCTTGTTCTTGGGGCATTTTCCCTTCAGCAAGTGAAATGCATGCTCAATCGGATTCAGGTCAGGTGATTGACTTGGCCATTGCATAACAGTCCACTTCTTTCCCTTCAAAAACTCTTTGGTTGCTTTTGCAGTATGCTTTGGGTTGCTTTTGCAGTATGCTTTGGGTTGCTTTTGCAGTATGCTTTGGGTCATTGTCCATCTGCACTGTGAAGCGCCGTCCAATGAGTTCTGAAGCATTTGGCTGAATATGAGCAGATAATATTTCCCGAAACACTTCAGAATTCATCCTGCTGCTAGATTCTAAATACAAGAGAACCAGTTCCACTGGCAGCCATACATGCCCACGCCATGACACTACCACCACCATGCTTCACTGATGAGGTGGTATGAGCAGTTCCTTTCCTTCTCCATACTCTTCTCTTCCCATCACTCTGGTACAAGTTGATCTTGGTCTCATCTGTCCATAGGATGTTGTTCCAGAACTGTGAAGGCTTTTCTAGATGTCGTTTGGCAAACTCTAATCTGGCCTTCCTGTTTTTGAGGCTCACCAATGGTTTACATCTTGTGGTGAACCCTCTGTATTCACTCTGGTGAAGTCTTCTCTTGATTGTTGACTTTGACACACATACACCTACCTCCTGGAGAGTGTTCTTGATCTGGCCAACTGTTGTGAAGGGTGTTTTCTTCACCAGGGAAAGAATTCTTCGGTCATCCACCACAGTTGTGTTCCATGGTCTTCTGGGTCTTTTGGTGTTGCTGAGCTCACCGGTGCGTTCCTTCTTTTTAAGAATGTTCCAAACAGTTGTTTTGGCCACGCCCAATGGTTTTGCTATCTCTCTGATGGGTTTGTTTTGTTTTTTCAGCCTAATGATGGCTTGCTTCACTGATAGTTACAGCTCTTTGGATCTCATCTTGACAGTTGACAGCAAAAGATTCCAAATGCAAATAGCACACTTGAAATGTACTCTGGACCTTTTATCTGCTCATTGTAATTGGGATCACCTGGCCAAGAAACAGCTGAGAAGCCAATTGTCCCATTACTTTTGGTCCCTTAACAAGTGGGAGGCACATATGCAAACTGTTGTAATTCCTACACCGTTCACCTGATTTGGATGTACATACCCTCAAATTAAAGCTGACAGTCTGCAGTTAAAGCACATCTTGTTCGTTTCATTTGAAATCCATTGTGGTGGTGTATAGAGCCAAAAATGTTAGAATTGGGTCGATGTCCAAATATTTATGGACCTGACTGTACATTATAATTGTCGAACTTTTAAGATAGGCGTTTGGTTATTTCAATTAGAAATAAAACCACAAAAACTGTTTATTCAAGTGAGGATGCAATGGTGTTTTACGGCAAATAGCAAACAATTACTAAATGGTATCTTGTTTTTTTTTAACAAAGCCTGTAACGTTACGGCAATCATTATTAGTTTTCAACAAATGACATTAGATCAGTATTTAGGTCAGCATCAGTGTGTGGCAAGTACGCAAATGCTCGTTGCTACCAAAGCTGTGAACGTTGCAGAGTTATGAAATGACAGTGTAGTTTATACGTTAACCAAAAGCAAGTGCACTGTACTCTGGCCAAGTACTTGCATACCCGTTCAACCATTAACGTTAACTCCCTGCTTAACTAACCGGATTGTCTTTATGAAGCTTGTATGCTAAATGAACACACAGGTTAGTTTTTGGTTTACTTATTCACCATTGTCTCTATATGTTGCCAGGTGTTTGTTTGTACCTGAAACTTGGAACACCACTTCAGCTCAGTAATGTACTGTAAGTAAAAAGTTATCAAAGAAGATTAACTGTATATAGTGTAATAATATGTAAATGCTGCTATAAACACAGACGGTCACTGTTGTGCTTAATACATTGGCCTCTCGCAGAATGTTGTTCAACTCTTATGATTTCTGACTGTGATTGTTCTAATTCTCTCAGGTTTAATCGGGGGAGACCTGGAGGCAGTGTTTATCCAGTACACAGACAATGATGAGGAATGGAGGGCCATCTCCAGTACCAAAATCGATTCTGAACAACCTCGTCATCTGTGTTCGAGTGTTCTGGCACAGAGAAGCCACGTCCAACACACAGGAGCAGAGACCCAGTCAGACCCTGGCCAACAGCATCCTACAGCACATAAGGTGTGATGCCTTGTTGATGCTTTATATTGATATATTTGTACCTTAAGTAAAATGAATGTAGCACTGATGTCACGGGGTGACAACAGGAGAACGGGCAAGCGGAACTACTTTTGTGGGGGCGGTTTCCCGCCGGACCGGTTTAAAGGAAACACCCAGCCAGTTCGGATCGCTCGGCCGTGGATTCAACGAGCAAACAAGCGTCAGGTGTGCCGTTTAAACGTGGCGATGGCTGATTGGGACTAAACAGAGAAGGATGGGCTATAAAAGGGATGTTGGAGGAAGGAAGAGGCAGGTTGGTGGTTGTTATTGTTGTTGCTATTGTGGAGCTTTCATTCCCGTTCCGGTTGGAGGAAGAGGCAGCAGTGTAGCGAGTGGACACAAGAAGAGTGAGATCAAGAAGGGTAAAAGGACCGGACCATTCAATTTGGTTGAAGAGGAATAAATGCTGTGAATAAGGGTCTAAGAGTAAACGAAAACGGATGTGAACGGATGCCCCCACGAATGAGAATACTACTATCAGACACTTCGACTCAAGGAGATGGGTCTCGGTCAAGGCGGCGGAGTATAAGCCCTAAGTTGCTGTGAGTACTTGGATTTCAGTTTGTGTGGTGTGGATAATTACACGTGTGTATTGCTGTGGATTGGTCTGACTATTATTGGAGTGTGTGGAGCACCTGTCTCGCCGATATCCGTGGGCTGTGACCGTAAGTACCGTCTACATGCATAGGAACGTCTCTTCTGCTTCCATTACTGTGTGCTTATGAAGAAAGCCCTGTCTGGATGTTCATCGTTGCTATATAGGGAAGCCCTTTGTGTCTACTGCTGTTCGCCCATATTGGAAAACCTGACTGCATACTTACCATTGCTACTTGCATAGGAACGTCCCTTCTGCTCCCATTACTGTGTGATTATGAAGAAAGCCCTGTCTGGATGTTCATTGTTGCATATATAAGGAAGCCCTTTGTGTCTACTGCTGTTCGCCCATATTGGAAAACCTGTCTGCATACTTACCATTGCTACTTGCATAGGAACGGCCCTTCTGCTTCCATTACTGTATGCTTATGAAGAAAGCCCTGTGTTTCATCGTTGCTTATATAAGGAAGCCCTTTGTGTCTACTGCTGTTTGCCCATGTTGGAAAACCTGTCTGCATAATTACCATTGATGACCTGTAAAAGAAAGCTCCCCCCCCCCTGTATACTTACCGTTGTGTTGGGCCGGCCTCAGGAGAAGTACGGGTAAGAGGCCCGTCGTCCACCTGCCCTGGCTGGGCTGGAAGAGAGAAGCTGGCAGGAAGATTAGTTGTTAGAGTGCTCAAGTTTTAACTAAATTAATAAAATCCAATTTGCTCATTTTTAACTGGTTGTCTGTCTGCTTTTTGGGAACTCCGGGGTCTCCTCGAGGTGGTACTGGTGTTCGGGGCTAGAGTATTGGGGGTCTTCCCCGACCTGTGACACTAACCATAGTCAAATACTGACATTGTGTTGCTTTTCTTTCTGCATACTGTACATTAAATTAAGCAGCGAGTGGTTTTCATTTTGTCTAACATTATTTCTAATAGCAGCAGGTTTATTTACGGTTTAAAATCATGATTACTAAAATACTCAGTTGTTTTTTATTTGGGTCGGGGCTAAACTCAGCAGGAAAGTGACTCTCTCGAGCCAGATTTGGGTAACACTGTGTTAATGGAATTTAGTAGTATACAACAGTGTTTTCTGTTTAGTGTCTATTTACAATTATATGGTATTGATGTCTTGTTTTTTAGGGACAAATTCATTCCTCAACAGAGCCACCTCACTGGATGGAAATTACTTTTCCATGTCTAACACTAGCTTCATATTGGATGTGTGAGCAGAGTGTACATGTCACATGAGCAGCGTGGAGGGAGAGCGGTTGCAAACCCATTGTCCTTTCGCACTGGCAGCATTTGCTCTGCATGCCGTACTGTCTGTGTACCAGTGTAGGTGGTACCATCCTTTAAATGCTAATGTCGTTTGGCAAGCAACCTTCTGAAGAGAGCTTTGTTTTTTAAATGTTTCGTCAACTTTTTAAAACACATTTGACATCACTTACACGCATTATATTAAATTGTTACTTTTCTTGTCAACCCATATGTATTTTGCAGTGCACCTAGCAATGCACTTTCATATTAATTGAGCGCGAGCAGTGTAACATGTGTAGACTCTAAACGATTGCAGCCTTCTGCTTCAGCGCTGCTCCTGTGACACAAGCATCACCTGCTCACATGTAAATGCTCTAATCTTTTAACATGGCCACTGAAACATATATGTGACTATTGGATTTCAAACTATTGTGTCATGACACAGGAAGCTACAAAAGGTTCGGAGACTTAATGCGGGGAATTAAATAGATTCTATTACTAATAGTCCAAAAGATCACCAGGCGACACCGGCCTTGAGCACAGGAACCACGTGAGTCCGTGGGGAGAGGGCTCGACCCAACCATACTCACGGGAAGATTCAGTAGTAGAATCTGATCAGGGAATCTTGACTCTCCCGAGGTGCACGCTCAGCGGACAAGCTACAGGAGTGCAGGTGATGGAAACCCGGTGATGGGAAAGCCTGACGGGGCGACACGGGGCGGGGAGAGTGACGTAGACACCGTACAGGTGGAGAGCTGTCAAAACGGTTCCCCATGAGTTCGCCAAAACAAACACTCACACAAGACAAAATGCCATGACAAGACTGAGATCACGACACTATTGTAAGCTTTTGTATGTTACCAGATGTCCCATGTGTGTATGGCGATGTTATCAACAATACACAGATTAGATTTTTCTTCAGGTGGTTGTCACAGAAAATGTTGCATTGCTACAGTTATGTGAATACTCTTCTGACAGTTTGTGACTTGATTTGTAACGGGTATGAATTGTTTTTCTGTGAGACCTAGTTGAAGACATCAAGAGATCAGATGTTGGTGACTTCACTGCTGTTCCCTTAATGACTGACTGACTGACCATGTTATTAAGTAAAACTAAGCACGTTTGACAGTTTGTGGAGTTTGTAGTTGTAACGGGGGTATAAAGTGATGCCTTTTATTCATGTGTGCATTAACAGGAAGACAGATAGGTTGAGAGTGACTACAGAGGTGTTACCAGCTCCACTTGTAACACGGCTTGAAGAATTTATCTTCAAGAATCTGACTAAATTTTGGAATTTTAAATGAATCTCAGACTCTGACAGGTCTTTGAATTGAACTGGTGCTGTTGCCTCAAAGTCACCTCAATAAATATTTTCTGTTTTCATTTTTTTGGAACGAAAAGGAGAGTTGCATAGTCAAGTTTGGTTAGGTTATTTTATAGTAAAGAAGCAATAAAAATAGTGAATCATGTCTGAGGATGTAATTCTCTTAATGTCCTGCCTTACATTCCCTTTTCTGCCTCACTGAATATACTAGACATACACATTTGGTACAAAATGACCAGTATTATTCTTGATAAATACTGTGTGTCTTTGAGAATAAATTTATATCAGTCATGCATAGAAGGTTTGTATGCTCTAAATATGCATTTGTAAATGTATATTTTGTATAAATAATAATGAGCAATGTTACAGAATGTGATGTTTAATAAATTGTTACATACACAAGTTTACCCTGATAGCACACATCTTATGCACACACAGGCTTATGTCTATTTGACGTCTGTATTTACATCTGTAAGACATCTACAGTACATAGTTTGCTTATCTGCAATACGTCTCGGAGATGTCTGCTGTCGGACGTCTAGAAGATGTCTATAAGATGTTTATTATTTAGAATGGATGTAAGATGTTTTTACTCAGCAGATCTCCAGATCTTTAGCAGACGTTCAGACGTCTCTGAGACGTATTGCAGATGAGCAAACTATGTATTGTAGATGTCTTGCAGATGTAAATGCAGACTTCAAATATACGTACTGTTATCCAGATGGAATGTGCCATCTGGGTGTACAGTGGGGCAAAAAAGTATTTAGTCAGCCACCAATTGTGCAAGTTCTCCCACTTAAAAAGATGAGAGCGGCCTGTAATTTTCAACAGAAGGTATACCTCAACTATGAGAGACAAAATAAGAAAAACAAATCCAGAAAATCACATTGTAGGATTTTTTAAGAATTTATTTGCAAATTATGGTGGACGATAAATATTTGGTCAATAAAAAAAAATAATCTCAATACTTTGTTATATACCTTTTGTTGGCAATGACAGGGTCAAACGTTTTCTGTAAGTCTTCACAAGGTTTTCACACACTGTTGCTGGTATTTTGGCCCATTCCTCCATGCAGATCTCCTCTAGAGCAGTGATGTTTTGGAGCTGTCGCTGAGCAACACGGACTTTCAACTCCCTCCAAAGATTTTCTATGGGGTTGAGATCTGGAGACTGGTTCTTCCAGATATATATTGCATTGAACTATACATTTTTTTTTTTAAGTATGTGCAATCCCTGGGAATGAACCCATGACCTTGTCGCTTCTATCCCCATTCTCTTAACCCCTGAGCCACAGGAAAGCTTCAAATCGATTCTTTTTTATTATTTTAGGTTTACCCCTATGGCTGCACATACGGGAATAAAAGTTAAAACCCGCATGAAACATCTTCACATAGCTGACCAAATTAAAACGTATTTCCATATTGCTAGATTACAGTAGAGCTTCAAATATAATAAAAGTCAAAGCTGCCGCAGTCAAAATACAAGAATAACCGAAAGTTATTATATTGATTATAACAAAATGGGCCGGTTTCCCATTAAGGGCTTAAAATAAACCAGGACTAGGCTAATTCTACTTAAATTAATCCACACTAAACAACTGACTTTCTGAGATGTTGCTTAAATTTGGATTAACTAGTTCTAGACTACAGAGTCTCAGATTAAGGTAATCAAGGACAAGTGAGATCATCTTTTGGAAACCCGATTAGATTAATGGCATGCACATGTGGCTAAAGAGAGGTTGCTATAAAAACCTGGTATGGCATACTTGTAATTCATTAGTCTTAAGGAGTGTGTGAAACAAGGAGTCACTACACTTAACCAAAAAATGGATAAAGGCCGAAGAAAACGCTCAAAAAAACTTCAGTGAATTTGAGAAGACCCTTTTTAAACAAATTGTATCAAACTATCCTGTAATTGAAAACAAACAGCATGATTCAGGTACAGAAAACAAGAAGAAGGCATAGATTTCCATATTGAATGAATTTAACTCAAATGAAAAAGTAACCAAACGGACACTCCAACAAGTTCAGGTAAGATTTATTGTTGCCCCATTCTTACAAATCAGTCAATTATAAATGTTTTCATTAATGAAATGTAAAAATAAAACAATATTATATAGAACTCCTACATCAGAGTATATATTATCTTGTAAAGGTCCTGTGGAAAAACATAAAAATAAACCTGAAAAAAACAACTGCTGCTACGCGTCAAGAGCGTTTCAAGACAGGTGGGGAACTCCCAGTTCCACCAGACACAGAGGAGTTGGGGGACTTGTTGGCTGGGATTATTGAAAGTCAGCAACCCCTGGAAGGTATTCCAGATGATGACCAGTTGGACAGTTCAGGTGAGGAATCTTTCAAAGACTCATTTGATAGGACACGTCTCATTTACAGTAACATGTGCTATCCCATCCAACATAATTAAATGCAAGTCATGTGTTGTAACAAAAATTATGTAATGACCTTTATTGTTGAAGTCAAATGTAATGCTACATTTTTTTTTCCATACAAAGATGACCTGATCTTGACACAGGACTTGGGGGGCGCAGGGAACAGTCAAGATGCTCAAATGAATCCAGCAGCAGCCAGCACCAACATGCAGCAGCATCCAGTCTCCTGCAGTAGCATTAGTCAGGATCCAGCAGTCTCTAATCCAGGCATCAGGTCAAGAGGGAAAAGGATGACCATTCATGAGAAACTTGCCATAGAGTTCCATGAACGTAAATTACAATATTTAAAAGAAGAACATGAAGTCAAAATGAAAATTCTTCATCTTGAGTTGTCTATGAAAGAGAGAGACATGAAGCAGCAGCAGTGTCAATTGTCTTTGGAACAAAATCTCAATTAAATAAATCATTTCCTGAATTTTTGTCTATGTCTATGCCAATCATTTATGTATCACTCAAGGCTCATTTATGAGAAGTGCTGCAAAGCAAAAGCATCTCTGTAAGCAAGTCCATTTCTGTCATTGGCTAGCTCAGCGATAGGGACATGTTGGTCATCATCATCTTCAATATCAGGGTCTGGGCAGCCACACTGTTTAAGAAAATTATGAAGCACTGCTGTTGCAATAATAACAATGCAGCACCTCCTAGGTTCAAACCGCAGTGTATTTCGGAGACACTGGAAACGATTCTTCCATACACCAAACATGCGCTCTATTAGCCCTCTGGTGAGCATGTGAGCTTGGTTATAGCGCTGTTGCTCTGGTCTGACTGGATGGAGATAAGGGGTGAACAAGAAGTTTGTCTGTGCATACCCACTGTCACCAAGTATAATTCCAGAGTGTTGTCTTGTTTCAAACTGACCGTACAAAGAGGAGTTGTGGAAAATCCTTGAGTCATGAGTTGAACCTTTCCAACGTGCAACAATATTGGAACTGCATAGTGGGAGTGCACACTCCTTGTACATTTATTGAAAACCAGTTTTTACGATTTCTGAATTCCTCAGCATCTGCATTCCTGTAGTGGTGGTGGTCTGGATTGTCATTTGAAATAGTTTCACGATGGTTACATGCCATTTAATTCTGCTACTGTGGCGTGAGCTTGAGGCAAGAAGTTTTTAATCTGAGGTTAAACCTGCTTCTGACCAGGTTTAATTTAAGACTTCATTTAGATCTGAATTAGGTCTAATCCTACTTCTAGAAATCCGATTGTTTAAGTCTAGACTAGTGCAAGTCTGAGACTATTGTAATCCATGTGTGAGAAAGCTACTTCAATAAATCCAGGTTTAAAATGACATTTAGTCTACGACTAGGCTTAATCCCTGTACGGGAAACCGGCCCAATGTGCGTTAAATATATGTTTATTCATATTAAATTAGAGTACACCACATGCGCATCCAGACTCAGTGAACCGTATCACAAGAACAGGAGAAAAAGGAGTAGTTCACTTTCAAATAAAATTTTCATGATAATTTACTCACCCCCATGTCATCCAAGATGTTTTTTTTTTCTTCAGTCGAAAAGAAATTAAGGTTTTTGATGAAAACATAAACATAAAGGTCTTATCTAGCGAATCGATCAGTCATTTTCTATAAAAGTAAAAAATGTATACGCTTTATAAACACAAATATGTATATAAAAAAACTTGCACGTTTAACTTGTAAACACTGACTCGGTACTTCCGCCTACGTCAAGCGTGACCTTTTCAGCGTAATTACTTATTTTTGTAAGTCATGAACAACCATCGCAGACCAGAGCAAGGCAAGCATTTGTGTTTATAAGCATATACAATATTTTTTTTTTAAATGACCAATCGTTTCACTAGATAAGACCCTTATTCATCGTCTGGTATCGTTTAAAGCCCTATGAAGCTGCACTGAAACTGTAATTTTGACCTTCAACCATTTGGAATCCATTGAAGTCCACTATATGGAGAAAAATCCTGGAATGTTTTCATTCCTCAATTTCTTTTCGACTAAAGAAACAAATACATAAATATCTTGCATGACATGAGGGGGGGAGTAAATTATCATGAAAATGTTTTTTGAAAGTGAACTACTGCTTTAAAGAGGCCACAAAACACTGCAAAACAAATATTTGTGCAAAACAAATGTTAGTTTGTACCTCTTGGTCACATTAATAATTGACTAAAGTAATAGTGTAAATTCTGTAAGAGTAGTAATCTTCCCTGCTGCAAAACTATAGAAACCTCCCAAGACACAATAGAAAATGTATGGATTTAAGGATTATTATGGGAATTGTGTTGGTTTTAATGAAAACTATAATGGTGTCTACTGGAATTTGAACTATGGATAAGGTGAGTGTATTTTTCTATTTTCTATTTATTGGACTTGGTAAATAGAATACTACTAGAATACTATTTTACTGCAGTCTTGCTACAGGTAGTTTACAATCAAGAAATGACATGTGTGATTTGCTTTGCTTGTTTTACCTGCATTAGTTTGGTATGCTTTGTTGCAAGCTGCCAATGTACACATGTGCAATGTTCCTGCAGTTACCTTTCCCTGTGTTGTGTGTGTGTGTGTGTGTGTAGGTGTGTGTGCAGTGTGTTAGTGGCTTTGGTGTTGACTTACACTTTGAAGGTCTTCCCATCTTTGCAATAGTACTTTTTTAAGGATTCTACATTGCTCTCATAGGAGCTTAGAGGCATAATCATGGTACAATTAAGATAATTTCAGAACGACAGCTACTGGGTAGAGAAGTAATTTTCACACCTCCTAATCGAGGAGGCCTGTCAGATTAAGATAGAGAGGTGATTTAAGGGAAATTGTCTTGACCGAGTCTTTGGAGTGAGGCCCAGGTGGCCGCAGGTATCTGCTCGTCCGTGTCTACTTCTGCCTAGAAGGAAATTTGGTTTTGATTTGCCACACTATAGAGATCATGGCTGAGCCAGACCTCCTCTACATGTCTGTTGGGATTTGTTGATGTTTTTTTTTTTTTTTTACTAAACCACCACTTTTGGTCTGGATAACAGCGGTTGTGTTTGTTGCGCACTTGTGTTCCTGTAGCTCAGCCCAACTGCGAGGGGACACACACAAAGTGATCAAATGTAAAATGTTTTGTTTTGAATAAAAGCGTCTGCCAAATGCATACATGTAAATGTGGTGGTATCACAATTTGTTTTACCACCAGATGGCAGTGTTATCCATATATCGTAAACATGCACGGGAAACTGGGACTATGGCCACACTTTACTAGTGAATATTTTTCAGAGAAGTAAGGTTTGTTTTTTTAAGGTAAATATATGTTTAGTCTTAGTTAAAATATAAAATCAATGAATAAATAAATATTGAACATTTCAACCATTCTTGACCAGGATAAAAGGCCGGTTCCTGCCAGGTCCAGAAGGGTGGGCTTGCAGATGTCCTGGGTGGGCACATACCCCAACCACACATTTATTTTCAGAAAATGAACCGGAGAAAACAGGACTAAACAACAGAAAAGATGCTCTGCGTTTTTAAAATTGAAACATTGCAAATAAAACTTGTCCATATTTAGCTTTAAACAACACAAAACTAATGTTTGTACATGTATGATAAAAAGTTAAAAACTAATATTTTATGATCATTTTATTATCATGCTCTCAGTCTTTCATATTGCTGTTGACTGACACTCTTGAGGTTTTTTTCTTTCTTTCTGGAATTCAACAAACACTGCATTGACTGCAATACATGCAGGATTTAAATGATTTATGATGTTATGAACATAAAAAAGGCATTCTCAGAAGACTGCAAGATTAAAACAAAAATAATTATTGTTGATGATTATTATTATTATTATTGCCTTTTACATAGTAATTGTGTGCTTTTGAATCTTTTATGTTTTCTCATTAATAAAGCGGTTATGTAAACTGGACATATGCTAAATAAAATCCTAGAAAGAAAGTAGGCTAAGAACATTCCCCATCACTGAACGATCACTGACTTCTGTTTAATTTAGCAAAAAACCTCCCATTTTAATAAATTAATCTGATTACACTGAACAATGAACTTTACATCATGCTGTTGTTTATGAGGTCTGTCTGCACGCAACGCTTTGCACACTGTTTCGCTACCACCTGCAGCATGAATTGGGGTGTTTGAGATGGAGCGAGACAGATTTATTTCTGAAGCAGGAGCTTTGAAAGATGGAGCTTTCAGTCATTACTGATGGTCAGTAGGTTCAAATATAGCCTATATATTGCAAGCAAATACTAGCTGTTGGTTAACAGCACAAAATAAGATTACACAATTAATTTCACATGCTGTTTATAATAAGGCAGCTGCAAATATATGTTATTTATACATAGAGAAAATAGCAACAGATACTATTTAAGTTTTAATAGCAGTAGGTTCTGTTTTTCCTAAGTGAAAATAGCAGCATTTCTTAGCGATGTGCTATTTACACTAATCGAAAATAGCTGTATTTTCTTTGAATGAAATAGAACTATTAGTTAGTTTACTAATAGTGGTAGATAATGTTACTATTTGCACCTCAGTATTATTGTGCATTAAATATTATAGTGTTATTAGTGTAAATCAATAGATTTGTAACGCTGCTGCAGGCGGATGAAAGAGGCCATAAAAGTACTAAAGGTGAAAGTGAATTCTTTATATAAATTGGCAACTCAGGTGAACATCTACAGGAAACAGGTAAATACAAAAACAGGTTAACATCCATTTACAACAATCCATCAGACAATACGATATGTTACTTTAATACCAGACAAATAACAAGAGCAGGGTGAGAATTTATATAGTGTCAGGGTAATGAGGTGCAGGTGCAAAAGTCAATGATGAGGGATCGTGGGAAAAGAACGTCCTGGGGAAAAAACATACTAAGAGTGTTACAACATTTATAAAAATGATTCAAATGATGGCAACTTACTGAGATATTAAAGCCCTAGACCTAACCCTAACCTCACCCTATACCTAAACTTGATTAAAATTTTAAGTCTTAAATCAATTTTATTGAAAACAAATGCCTTTATGATCTGTAAGGTAATATAATAAGGTTAAAGATCATTTTCAGCAATAGGTGGAATTGAACCTGGATCTCCCGTGTTAAGCTATAGGCCTACAGACACCTTACGCCACTGGAGTCAATATATGAAACAGCATCGTTCTTACACTTTCTCTATTCCAATCACATATTGGTGGGCGGAGCTAGTGCAAATTGTCTCTGCCAACAAGGCGGGCTATTGAATTCCGTTTCTTTTGAGTGGCGCTGCAGCGATTGGGAGCCCTGAAGCTTCCACTGGGTCTAAACCCAACTCTTCCACTGGGTCCTAAAACCTGAGTGCGCCGCCAAATATCTAAAATATGATTTCCACAAAAGTTTATGAGTTACCTCAAAGTTTCGGATAACAAGAACAAAGCGAGGGGACGTCACAAAAAATATTTTTTATCTACGTTTGAAATAGGTTCCCAGCAAACAATGACCTCACGGTCCACCGGCGGTTTTTGGGTGGCATAGATTCAGCAGCTTAACGCAGTCGGACCACCGTCGGCACACTGTCGATATGCCGATCAATGTAAAAACGCACTATCCATGCCACCAGCGGCGCAGAGAAAAGTTACCATGGAAACGGGGCGGCACCAGGAACTGACAAGCAGCAAGTTTAAGCCAATGACAGCTGGCCTGTATGCATATCTCATGGCTGGATCCGGTCAGGTCGTAACTTTAGGTAGGCGTAAGTCCTGCTGTCAATATATGTCAAATTGATTACTTGAAATTAATATGCTTACATTTTACTTGTGTATTATAAGCCCTTGCTTGCAGTTTAAGCGATTAGTCAGGACTAGTTGGACATTCCAGCTTAAAGTTTTCTGAGGTAACGTATTCAAGAAAAATAGGGCCGAATTGATAAATTAAATGATAAAATGTAAATTAGGCATATTTAGATGTTTAAGTGTTTCTATTTATAGGATATCTAAACAGAAAAAGTATCAGTGGTCATGCGCTTGTCGGAATTGCTTTTATTGATATTTTATCTGAGGTAAATTTTCAGCTAAAAGTTATTAAATGGGTGTGGATGAGATGATTTTTGTTTTTTTACAGTATTACAGTATATGTCATGTTAGGCAGACGCTTTTATCCAAAGCGACTTACAGATGGGGTAAACAATCGAAGCAATTCGGACAAGGTAAGTACAACAAAAAGCATAAGTGCAATCAATAAAACTGGCTTCATAAAGCCTACCACAGGATACAGTGCAAAGTTAGGATTATTATTTTTTTTAAATAGAAAAGAGTTAGAAGTCAGAACTGATCGGTAAGGTGTTGACGGAAGAGATGCGTTTTCAGACGATTCTTAAAGATGGCTACAGAATCTGCAGATCTTGTTGCCGCGAGCAGATCGTTCCACATAAGTGGAACCGATCCAGAGAAGGTTTGTGAGATCAATTTTTTATATTTTTGGGATGGCACCACAAGACGTCATTCGTTTGCAGAGCGCAGAGATCTGGTGGGTACATACATCTGCATTAGCGAAAGAAGATAAGGGGGAGCCGAGCCAGTGGTGGACTTGTAAGCCAGGAGGAGGGATTTGAATTTGATGCGAGCCACAATAGGGAGCCAATGTAACTTTATGAAGAGAGGAGTGATGTGTGTTCTCTTTGGTTCATTGAAGACCACTCTTGCCGCTGCATTCTGGATCATCTGTCGGGGTTTGGTTGTGCAAGCTGGGAGTCCAGCCATTAGCGCATTGAAGTAGTCCAGTCTGGACAGAAGAAGAGCCTGGACTAGGACTTGCGTAGCGTGCTCTGATAGGAAGGGTCTAATTTTTCTAATATTGTAGAGGATGAATCTACAGGACCGGGCGGTGCTGGCAACCTGATTTGTGCAGTTAAGCTGATCATCGATCACCACTCCCAGGTTTCTGGCCTTTCTGGAGGGTGTGCTGGTTGATGAGCCCAGTTGAATAGAGAAGTTGTGATGAGTCTTTGTGTGAGCCGGGATTACAAGCAGTTCTGTTTTTGCAAGGTTCAGTTGCAGGTGATGGTCCTTCATCCAGAGCGAGATGTCGGCTAGGCATGCTGAAATGCGTGCAGAAACTGTCGGATTGTCTGGCTGAAAAGACAGGTGGAGTTGTGTGTCATCCGCGTGGCAGTGATAGGAAAAGCCATGTTTCCGAATGACAGAGCCTAGGGATGTCATATAAACAGAAAATAGCAATGGACCAAGCACTGAGCCCTGAGGCACCCCTGCGTCAAGATGTTGGGACTCAGAGACCTCGCCTCTCCACGATACTCTTAATGACCTACCTGAGAGGTAAGACCTGAGCCATTCTAGGACCACTCCAGAGACACCCATAGCCTTGAGGGTCGACAGGAGGATGTGATGGTTAACAGTGTCAAAGGCGGCAGATAGATCCAGTAGGATAAGAACAGATGAGTTTGAGGCAGCTCTTTCCAGTCTCAGTGCTTCAATGACCGAGAGCAGTGCAGTCTCAGTGGAATGACCGCTCTTGAAACCAGACTGGTTACTGTCCAGGAGGTAGTTTTGGGTGAGAAAGGATGAGAGCTGGTTGCAAACAACACGTTCAAGAGTTTTAGCAATGAATGTGAGGAGAGATACCAGTCTGTAGTTTTCTAACAGTGCAGGATTAAGAGTGGGTTTCTTAAGTAGTGGTGTAATACGGGCCTCTTTGAAGAGTTTGGGAAATGTACCAGTGGTAAGAGACGAGTTGATAATGTGGGTCAGAGTGGGAACAACCGATGGAGAGATGGCCTGGAGGAGATGAGTGGGGATGGGATCTAGTGGGCAGGTAGTCGGGTGGTTAGAAGAAATGACCCTGGAAACCTTTAACATTCAATGTTATGTTTGTAGATTTTTCCATGCTGATGGCTGTGCAGTAGAAGTGGAGTAGACCTCCTGTCAGAAAACATCTCCAAGGTGCTACAAGTATGAATCCAATGACTAGTAACGAAAACCCTAAAGTTATAGCCTTAAACTTTTTAACAGTAGTGTATTTTTATGTCTATTTCGCTAGCCATTGTTATTTATGTACCTATTTTTTTGGCAAAACATACAATATAAACAGAAATAGTGTTAAATAACCACAATATAAAAGAGCTGTTTTCTTTTTGAATGTATATAGTAAAGAGTAATTGATTTCTGTGATGCAAATATGAATTTTCAACATCATTACTCCAGTCTTCAGTGTCTTGAGCAACAAAATTGTCACTTGGATCATGTGACACTGAACTTTGGCGTTATCATGTTGAAAATTCAGTTAAAAATAAAGTACAGTTTACAATGTATTAATCTTGTAACCTTGTTCTTCAGAAATGAAATAGTAAAACGTGAAGATTATCCTCTTTTGCTTAAAATAATAATATGAACAGCAGCAGTGCTAATCTTTCTCCTTTTGCTTCCCTGTTTCAATCTGTTAGGGTTTACACTTTAAGATTATGGCAGCTTCAGATTGGATACAGCATCACTTGTGAAGACTTCAGATGATGCCAACACTCACAAAGACTTCATATGATGGCAACTATAGATGGACATACAAATCTGCAAAATATGTAGGAGCTGATAGCCTCGTGGGCAGTGCTCCGACACATGGCGTGGTTGTGCTCTGGGCGACCCGAGTTCGATTCCCGGCTCGTGGTACTTTCCTGACCCCACCCCCTTCTCTCTCCCACTTCTCTTCCTGTCCTCTCTCATACTATACTGTACAAATAAAGGCAAAAAAAGCCAAATATTGTTATCACTGACTGATTACACCGCCTATGAAAGTTTAAGTTTGCTGATTTTCAATCTACTTTGTATTGTTACAATAATGACCGTATACAGTGAATTGAGGTTAAAAACTACAATTGGTTCATTTAATGGAAACAGTGAGTCAATTATATGATTTTATGAGTTATATCTGAAAGAGGCGGTTTTTGAGGAAAACGTATGCGGTTCCCTCAGATTTCCCTCAAACCGTGGTCCCTTTAAAAATGGCCTATGTCTTTACATATTTTTTTCACTGTCATTGAAATTTGTAGTGGGGTAACGGTTAAAATGTAACTTATATAATAATTTTGTAAATCATTTGTTTTACTTACCAAAAATTTGAAGCCAGCTGCAGCGATCAACACACTCACACCCAGTCAGTGCGCGAGCTGGACACAAATGTCAGAAATTATGCTTTAGCGTTAGTTCTGGCAGATTAGACCACGTTAGTCAAGCTTGCTCAGCGGATCTCATCAGGTGCAGCTAATCAGTATCAACCAATAGTGATACAACACAGACTCGTGTGAGCACAGAGAATGGGGAGCCCACAGCAGCATCCTGGAAATGGTATAGTGCCATGGATGAAACAATTGGGGGCAGACCGTCCATCACCCCACCTGCCCTTATTGCCTCATTTGGGCCAGATGCTGCTGTGGCCTCTTCATCCTCAAATAACCCAGAGCAAAGAAGACAACCAAAAGGCCAAAGGGATGCGTTGCAACTGCTCAGAGACATGGAGGACAGGAGAGACGTTGGAGAGACATGGAGGAGAGGGAGGAACGAAGACAACGAGAGAGAGAGGACAGACAACTACGAGAGACCAGAGAAAGAGAGACGGCACCGGGAAGCAACTGAGAGAGAGGAAAGGAGAGAGAGGGAGGCAAAGGAAAGGGAGGAAAGGAGAGAAATTGAGGGAAAGGAAGGGGAGGAAAGATTCCTTCACCTCCTTGAAGTAATTGCAATAATACAAAATAAATTAATTTCATTACTTCCGACTTTTTACGCGTTTTGATTTGTATTGAAATATAAATATTATTGTAAATACAACACATACAGTGTTACAAGGACAAACATGGCATTATTTATAGATTTACACACACATACACATTTTAAAGTATAACTAGTATGTTTAAAGTAAATACAAAGTGCATACTGGAATATTAAACCTATAGGTCCAGTAGCTTTACACCCCTGCATGCTTCACTTCCAACACACCTGTCTGTAATTTTGAAGTAATCAGTAATTAAATGGTTTCATGAAATTGTTCAGGTGTGTTTAATTACACTATGACAGGTACTCTGCAGGACAGTGGCCCTCCATGACTTAAGCTGACGTGTTTACACAAAGTAATATAACTTTTGCATTGCCTACACAGAGGAACAGAAATTACACCGTTGGTTCCCATAAACATTACTTCTGTCATTATTTTCTTGTTTTTCATCCTTGTTTGTTCTTTAATCTGACCACAAAAGGTGAACCAACAAAACAAACCTCTTGGGTCAAACACAGAAACACAGGTCAAATAATAAACGGACTATAAATTCCTATATGCAATATTAATTATGTAAAACTTCTGAATTCTGAAGCAGCCCCCCCGGCCAGGCAAGTAGTGCAAAACAGTATGCAAATGGTGGCGAGGAACCCAAAACTCCAATCGAGAAAAAAAAACCCAGGAGAGCCCAGGCCCAACCAGGGGATTCCAGTTGCCCTCTGGCAAAAGCTGCTGCCTCTGCACAAGCTCGACAGTGCTTGCACAACAAGGCTAAATAAAAAAATGTACTAGTAAGGTAAATTATAGATTTAAGATTATCATTAACAATCTAATAGCATTTTTAATTTTGTAGTGAAATCGTGTCAAGTCGCCACGTCCTTTATCCAGCTCTATCATCTCAGCACTTGTCAGGTGACTGCTTCCCATTCTCCGCTCTACCATCAGGTCTGGGCATGAACTGCATCCTGCGGTAACCTTAGGACAATGAGACAAGACTGGCTGAGAGTAGGGTACTGTTCTATACTCTTTGATGCAACAGGTACATCAGTTGTTATTGGATCCTGGTTCCCCATGAGGATTTATATATTAAAGTGTAGTGTATGCAAGATTAAAAAGATGCGTCTTTAGTCTAGATTTAAACTGACAGAGCGTGTCTGCCTCCCGGACAGTGCAGGGAAGACTATTCCAAAGTCTAGGCACTAGATAAGAAAAGGATCTACCACCTGCACTTGATTTTGAAATTCTGCACGTGGAGGACTGTAATACAATAGAAGTTCGCTCAAATACTGCGGAGCTAAACCATGTAGGGCTTTATAGGTAATAAGCAAGATCTTAAAGTTAATGCGATGCTTTATAGGTAACCAGTGCAAGGTTGACAGAACCGGGCTAATATGCTCATACTTTTTTGTACGTGTAAGAACTCGAGCTACCGCATTTAGAACAAGTTGGAGTTTTTGTAATAGGCCTGCAGGGCAACCACCTAAAACTGCATTACAGTAATCAGTACAGTGATGTCATGAATGCATGAATTAATTTCTCTGCATATGACAGTGACAGCATATGACGTAGTGTAGATATATTCTTAAGATGGAAAAAGGCAATTTTACAGGTGTTGGCGACATGGCTCTCAAATGATAAATTACTATCGAATAAAACGCCAAGATTCTTAGCTGACGACGAAAGTGCCCTAGTTTCCGGGTTGCTTTCTTTATAGCCTGAGTATGTTCATTATACCATGGTGTTGGGCTGCCATTTTTAACCTTCTTTAAACGCAGAGGAGCCACTGTGTCTATTGTTTCCAAGAAGGTCGAGTTAAAGTTTTCAATAGTAATGTCAAGATCTTCACCATTATTTTTCATGCTAGAGAATTGAGACAATTTAGGCAGATTATCGAGAAATGCTTCTTTAGTAGTGGAAGTAATTGTTCTGCCATATTTGTAACGAGAATTTCTATTTGCCGCTGTAGGCCAGTCAAGCAAACATAATATCAGATAATGATCCGAAATGTCTTCACTCTGCTGAGTGATTTTAAAGTCGTCCACATTTATACCGTAAAACAGTATTAAATATAAAGTATGATTACGAATGTGAGTGGGTCCTGACACATGTTGACTAACGCCCATGGAGTTAAGAGTGTCTTTGAAAGCCATTCCTAAGGCATCTGTATCATTATCTACATGGATGTTACATTTACATTTACATTTAGGCATTTGGCAGACGCTTTTATCCAAAGCGACTTCCATTGCTTTATCCTATACATTTTACATAGGTATTTGCAATCCCCTGGGATCGAACCCACAACCTTGCGTTGTTAGCGCAATGCTCTTACCACTGAGCTACAGGAAAGCTAAAGTTAAAGTCACCAACGACAAGGACTCTATCTGCGGCCAGTACTAGTTCTGATAAGAACCCACCAAATTCTTTAATAAAATCTGTGTGGTGCCCTGGAGGCCTATATACGATAGCTAGAATACATTTTAAAAATGATTTTTCCTTAGTATTAGGTGTTGATACATGAAGTACCATGACTTCAAAAGAATTGTATTTAAAATTAGACTTCTGGGAGATGCTAGAATAATTATTGTGAAGTGCAGCGACACCTCCCCCTCTACCTTTTAGACGAGGCTCGTGTTTATAGTAATAATCTTGGGGAACGGATTCATTTAGAGTAATATAATCATCTGGTTTTAGCCATGTTTCTGTCATACAGAGCATGTCTATTTTATGATCTGTTATCGTATTGTTAACAAAAAGTGCTTTATTAGAGAGAGGTCTAATATTAAGCAATCCGAGTCGTAGCAGTTGATTATCTGTATTTTGTTCGTTTTTGATTTGTTTAACGTTTATTAAATTACTTTCAATAGGTTTACGCATTAATTTATGTTTGCTAGTCCGGGGGACCAACACAGTCTCTATTTTATGATGTTTGGGTGAAGGGAATATTACATGTTGTACATTTTGTGTATTCTGCGATGTGAGACGGCAAGCAGACAGTTGGTTAAGTCATTCCGTCTGCTTCCTGACCTGGGCCCTAGATAGTCAACCTTTAGCATTATTAAGACTTTGTGCCAAATTTCTAGAGAGGAGGGAAACTCCATCCCACGTTTCAAGACGTTAAGCTTTGATTTTATTTTTCGTTCCCTTTCTTTCCTACTGTCTATTGTTTTGTTCTTTTTTGCTAATAACATGTTGTAACACAGGTTCCAGGAAATGAAGGAAGTGTGCCCAATCGCACACTTCTTCGGATTGCCCGCCCTCAGATGCTCCATATGCCACTATTATAGTTAATAGTGCATCTGTTGCACCCTTGAAAAGGGGAAGATGATTAAATCACAGAAAACTCGCAATCGCTGTTTCTCCACTGCAAGCTTTATGTAGAATCTTTTGTAATAATGGACATTAAACAGTTATTTTTTAAATCAACCTCATAGACATTTTTCTTAACATACATTCAACAATTTTTACCGTACACATTTAATTAAATGAGTACGCTTCTTTCTAATAGGCTATTTGAAAACCATCCTCTATATAAACTAAGTATACAAAAAAAAACAATAAAGCATTTGAGATTTAAGCATTAAGCATTTACAGTCACCTGAGAATCAACTCTTTACATATTTCTCTTTTCAGTTATAAATGAGTATTAACTATATGACAAATCAGTCATAAGCACGTAAATTTACTATTTCAGCTAGTTATTTTATCTGAAAATGCATCTTAAATTCTCAATTCACTTTTCATACTGTACATTCACCCTTTTTTCAACGAATCAACACCAAATAAACAGGATTACACCTTAAATACACAGATATCTGAAATATTGAACATACTTGAGCTTCGCACCATATTATATAGGCCTAACGCCATGACCAACGTGCTTAAAATGGAGTCCTGAGCTCGCACATTTCTAAACTAACAGTTTCAACATTTCTAACACGCAATCAATAATATACTCGCGTCTGCATACTCTTTAAACTGATTATAACATCATTTCAAAGTATAGACTAATTATTAAACTTCATACCTGAAAAGGGGAAGATGATTAAATCACAGAAAACTCGCAATCGCTGTTTCTCCACTGCAAGCTTTATGTAGAATAGAGAAATCCCGCGAGCTCTCCCCCTAGTGTTCACGCAGACCAGAACAATCGATCGTCCAACTTATGGTGCCAATTAACAGATCACGGATAAACTCAGAATAACCATAAACAACATATTTCTATTTTATAGACTTCTCTACATATTCAAAATAGCAAATATATATTTATATATATAATATAATTATATATTACAGTGTACACAGACTTTTGCGTTTTGAAAATGCATGTTCCTTTTTCAATCTGTCACACATCCCTACACAACTGTTCTGGAAAATGAAAGAATTGTGCGTACCGCCAGGCCATTGGGCAACCATGTTCAAGAGGGACAGTTTGGCATCACAAATAACCTGCACGTTTATGGAATGGAAGTTTTTGCGGTTTATGTATTTGTAGCCGTTCATGGAGGGTGGCTTCAGAAGCACGTGGGTACAGTCAGCGACTCTACCTGTGCGACTCCACCGAGCAAAGACACTAGCAGGGCACGCCACGTTAAGCTTTGATTTTATTTTTCGTTCCCTTACTTTCCTAATGTCTATTGTTTTGTTCTGTTTTGCCAAAAACATGTTGTAACACAGGTTCCAGGAAACGAAGGAAGTGTGCCCAATCGCACACTTCTTCGGATTGCCTGCCCTCAGATTCTCCATATGCCGCTGCCAGTCATTGCTATAGATGATTATATCGTCTAGATAAGCAGCGGCATATGTCGCATGGGGTCGGAGGATACGGTCCATGAGGCGCTGAAAAGTGGCCGGCGCCCCGAACAATCCGAACGGAAGGGTGACGAATTGGTGTAATCCGAACGACATGGTGAAGGCTGATTTTTCTTTAGATACAGGCGATACGGGGATCTGCCAGTAACCTTTTGTTAAATCCAGTGTTGAATAAAAAGGAGCGGTGCAGCAATTCGTCAACCCGCGGCATTGGATAAGTCAGAGCGAGTGATTGTGTCTTGATATTCGCTTCTGGCCCAACATCCTCCACTCACCACCATCGCCAGCATCACTGACTCCACCTCGTTCCATTCTTTAAAGAGGTTGAGGTGGTAAATTTGACGTGCTCCCCTCCTATCTGTACGTACCACCTCATAATCGAGATCTCCGACTTGCCGCGTGACCTCAAATGGTCCTTGCCACTTTGCAAGTAATTTGGAACTCAAAGTTGGGAGTAATACAAGCACTTTATCTCCTGGTGTAAAGTTTCCCAAATTGGTTCCCCTTTTATAAAGCCGGTTTTGCTTGTCCTGAGCCTGTAACAAATTCTCCATAGATAGCCGCCCCACTGTATGGAGTTTTGTTCTCAGGTCCAGGACGTACTGAATTTCATTTTTGCTTTAAGAAGGTCTGTCCTCCCAAGTTTCTTTTAGGACGTCTAGAACCCCTCGGGGTTGACGTCTGTAAAGAAGCTCAAAGGGGTTAAACCCTAACGTAAACTAACGGTACTGTGTAGCGTGTTGACAAAATGTGTATATGCTCTTCTACTTCTTTTATCCAAAGCATCTGCCAAATGAATAAATGTAAATGTATCCAAGATTGAGTCTGCTCAGGAGGCTGTGCGGACGCTTTTGTGTGCAAGACAGACACGGAAAGTGAAGTATCACCCCTCATTTACACTGCAGGCGTGTGTGGCGCCTTACGGCTCCGACGCGGCTACCGAAACTGAACGCGGTCATTCTAGTCAATGCTTGTGTTTACACCAGACGCGCCGCAGCACGTTTCAAAAGCGTCGTAGAAGCGGCTCTCCACGTCGCTTCGCTAAATAGGCTCCTAGTCTATTTTTGATGGACGCCGCATCCAAACCACACAGCAAATTCAAAATAAAGTGAAAAAAACTGTGTTAATTTCAAAATAAACACCCTTTGCAGACTCCTGATTGATTTCACGGTCACAATACCTGACATAAGACCATAAAATGACGACGAGAGATCTCGAACAAAACCATGGTTATTTTGTGGTAAAATATTGTTTAACTATAATAATTATAGTTAATAGTGCATCCCTACACAACTGTTCTGGAAAATGAAAGAATTGTGCGTACCGCCAGGCCATCGGGCAACCATGTTCAAGAGGGACAGTTTGGCATCACAAATAACCTGCACGTTTATGGAATGGAAGTTTTTGCTTTTTATGTATTTGTAGTCGTTCATGGAGGGTGGCTTCATAAGCACGTGGGTACAGTTTTTTACAGTAGTCAATTACACCAATTACATTTGGGAACCCAGCAATCTCATAAAACTATCTTAATAGGGGCAATTGTGGCCTAATGGTTAGAGAGTCGGACTCGTGACCAGAAGGTTGCCGGTTCGATCCTCAGGGCCGGCAGGTAATGATTGAGGTGCCCTTGAGCAAGGCACTTTACCCCTACTTGCTCCCCGGGCGCTGCAGTGATAGCTGCCCACTGCTCCGGGTGTACGTGTGTTCACCACTTGCTGTGCGTGTGTTCACTACTCACTGGATGGGTTAAAAGCAGAGGTATATTTCGGGTATGGGTAACCATAACTGACAAATAGGTCACTTTCACTTTTCACTTAATCACAGTTTACTGAGCATTGTCATAAGGAAACTGAATGTACTGCTGAGAAAGTGATCTAATTGCTGCCAACACTGCTTTCATCGTTCTGCTGATGGTTGGCTGTTGTAGAATGCAATGGTGTTCTGTCACTTTAAGCTGCACACTCTGGGTTCGAGGCGCGGTTCTGCGCATGTGCAGTAATGTGAGCACATGGTGATGAAGCTGCATCAGGTCTGTTTACCTCTTGTAACTTTGTAAATAAAAGACTACATGTTATCCAGTGTGAACTCCGGCCTAACTGCTCATAATTCTACAGCTGTGATATAGCGGACCTATCCCCGCTGAAAGCTCCCGGTGGCCAAAAAAACTCAATACCAAGAGTACCTGCACAGGCACAAGTATGGCATTTGTACGCCTAGTTTCTCTCCTTAAATAGGGTTCCAAACTGTTGCATAAGAAGATGCCTTGATAGGCGAAAGCGACTTAAAAGCCAGTCGTCACTCTCCAAGCAGATCCCTACGGTCTCGAAAAACCCTATCTTAGGGGCACATGTAGGTCTTTAGATTTATGACACTTTCCCTTGCGAAAATTAACAATTGTTTTACTACAATAAATCCATGGTTCATTTTTGTAAGGGTTGCAATATCTATAACACATTTGTAAATGATCTGGCTTCATATTCATATGATTCCAGTTAAAATGCTGTCATAATAACAATTCTTAGCTCCGCCACAATTCTGTTCAAAAACTTGCGTACACGAGCCAAGACCTGTCGTGAGATTTTGTCGTAGCCACCGCTCACGCTCATATTGATAAATGCCAAATTTTGCGTGGAAGCAAGCGTACCCACAATTTTGTGGCATACGATTGTTTGATAAATGAGGACCGCTGTGTTTGGACACTGGATGTGGATTTACACCGCAAAGCATGTAGCTTATGGTCGTGTTTATTAAAATATAATCAACATTATTAATCACAATTACAATATCAAGGGGAATAATATAAACAAGCATGCCATAATTGTGCAGCCCTACAATAAGGTATTTTGATATTGTAATTAAACTTATTCATTCATGACATGGAAATTAAAATGGAGTGAATGTGTTTTTTTTCCCTATTTTCTATTTGAAAGGTGTGCCATGAGATAGCCTACCTTTGATTATACCTGTGTTAGGGAACCTCCTCATTGATATTATCATAGTATATGTTGCTATAGTGTCCTTATTTACTCAATAAAAGTGCAGAACTTGGAACATACAGTATCTCACAAAGTGAGTACACCCCTCACATTTTTGTAAATATTTTATTATATCTTTTCATGTGACAACACTGAAGAAATGACACTTTGCTACAATGTAAAGTAGTGAGTGTACAGCTTGTATAACAATGTAAATTTGCTGTCCCCTCAAAATAACTCAACACACAGCCATTAATGTTCAAACCACTGGCAACAAAAGTGAGTACACCCCTAAGTGAAAATGTCCAAATTGGGCCCAAACTGTCAATATTTTGTGTGGCCACCATTATTTTCCAGCACTGCCTTAACCCTCTTGGGCATGGAGTTCACCAGAGCTTTACAGGTTCCCACTGGAGTCCTCTACCACTCATGCATGACGACATCACGGAGCTGGTGGATGTTAGAGACCTTGCGCTCCTCAACCTTCCGTTTGAGGATGCCCCACAGATGCTCAATAGGGTTTAGGTATGGAGACATGCTTGGCCTGTTCATCACCTTTACCCTCAGCTTCTTTTTGGGTCGTTATCATGTTGGAATACTGCCCTGTGGCCCAGTCTCCGAAAGGGAGGGGATCATGCTCTGCTTCAGTATGTCACAGTACATGTTGGCATTCATGGTTCCCTCAATGAACTGTAGCTCCCTAGTGCCGGCAGCACTCATGCAGCGCCAGACAATGACACTCCCACCCCCATACTTGACTGAAGGCAAGACACACTTGTCTTTGTACGCATCACCTGGTTGCCGCCACACACACTTGACAGCATCTGAACCAAATAAGTTTATCTTGGTCACATCAGACCACAGGACATGGTTCCAGAAATCAATGTCCTTAGTCTGCTTCTCTTCAGCAAACTGTTTGCGGGCTTTCTATATTTCTTTCGTATGGGCACTGACAGGCTGACCCCCACCTTCAACCTCTGCAGTAATGCTTGCAGCACTCTATTTCTCAATGACAACTTCTGTATATGATGCTAAGCACGTGCACTCAACTTCTTTGGTCGTCCATGGCGAGGCCTGTTCTGAGTGGAACCTGTCCTGTTAAACCGCTGTTTGGTCTTGGCCACTTTGCTGCAGCTCAGTTTTAGGGTCTTTGCAATCTTCTTATAGCCTAGGCCATCTTTATGTAGAGCAACAAATTCTTTTTTTCAGATCCTCAGAGAGTTCTTTGCCATGAGGTGCCATGTTGAACTTCTAGTGACCACTATGAGAGAGTGAGAGCGAAAACACCTAATTTAACACACACTGCTCCCCCATTCACACCCGAAACCTTGTAACACTAAAGAATCATATGACACCGGGGAGGGAAAATGGCTAATTGGGCTCAATTTATACTTTTTAACTTAGGGCTGTACTCACTTTTGTTGCCAGCTGTTTAGACATTAATGGCTGTGTGTTAAGTTATTTTGAGGGAACAGCATATTCACACTGTTACACACGCTGTACACACACTACTTTACATTGTAGCAATGTTGCATTTCTTCAGCGTTGTCTTCAAAATGTGAGAGGTGTAAAGTACTCACTTCTGTGAGATACTGTATAACCAACAGGTATAACAGGAAAAACACATAGAGCTGAATTTAGGGGCTGCTTCGTTGAGTTTGTATTGACAAAGTTAGACCAACAAGATCCAAAAACTGCTGAATTTGTTGACATGGCAGGTTAACTTTTCTATAATTATAATTGCAGCATAAATTGTAGTCAGGTTGTCACGCACCAAAATGCTTCGCGAAGGATGCCGTCTTTGATTTAGCAAAAAAACTTCTAAATGTCCTAACACAATCTTTCTCTTAAAATATACTCAAAATTATTTGGTTTGCCAGCTGATGCACCTTTAGAGTATATCATTAAAAAGCTAACAACCATCAGTTTAAAGACAATTATATTCTTTGCATGAAAACACGTCAAAATACTGGTGTATTTAACTATAGAATTTTATTAGACTGCGATGTAAAGAAGCCTTTTTCAAAGTGGCCATGAGCGGAGTGAACTCCTTACAATGAGTGCATTTACATGCACAAAATAAATGGATATCTATAAAAAATCAGCTTAAAAAGAAACGTGTTTACATGCATATTAATAAACCGGCTACGCATCAAACCACGTTTACATAGAAGTTTTAGACTGGCTGGGTTTCTCGCGTGCAGTGATGTAACCGTAGATAGTTTGTTTTGTAATAAAAAATGCAGCAGGAAAACTGTATTTTTATATCATCTCATGTCCACAGTACCTGCATATGCAACAAAAGTTCTTAATTTTCGTTTCTACAGCAACTGCATGATTCGTCAGCAGTCTTTTATGCGTTATTTTACTATTACATCCGTTTGGGACTTTTACTATTGCACTATTTACTATTGTTAGACATGCGCACATAAACAGAACTGAGAGAAAACTGGTAAAGGCGTTTACATGCAGCGCAAAATCTGAGTAACGGACAAAAATTATGAATTTTTGCACACTTGTAGTGGTGGTCCTCAATAGTCCTGTGACCAATTATAGGGGCCCTAGCACTCAATCTATAGCGCCACCAGCAAAAATTCACTTTTCAAATGGCTGTAACTTTCGAACCCATTGATCTACAAAAATTCTCCTCTGCACATGTCATCATCTCGTCACGCTCATCGCATTCCATGCATTCCACTAAGACTCTGCTCATTACAGTAGCTACCATCTTGAAAAGTACAATATTGCTACTAGTCCTTGTAATTGTTACATTTTGTAATGAAAATTGGCTCTGACGATCTTTGGACTGAGCTGCACAGAATTGTGATTTTCGCCATTGTTCAAAAGTTGAGGTCGCAAACTTTTCAAAGTTGACCCAAAAATGGATCTGAGGCCAAATCTCGGCCATTCTTCTATCTATTGATATAAAACTTTGTATGCTTCATCAAAACCTCAATGGTGGTCCTTGCCAAAATTGGAAACAACCTATGGGTCACGAGATTTGAAAATGATTGGATACATTTTGTCATAAATCATAATATCTTTTGAATTGTATGATTTATCTGCCCCAAGTTTGGTACGCGCCATTGAATTAAAGACTCGGACGTACCCATGAAGTTTCAAGACAGCATCACCTAGCATTCATGAGATAACACTTTTTATATAATTGCTTTTAACTCTTGAATGCTTTATCTAAAATTTGTATTCTGATGGTCATTATATCTCCTGGTCCGTGTCGATTCCATTGATTCCTCGTTTGTCATTTTCTAACATTCGGTTCATAACTTATTGTAAAGCATATGAAAAATGTTTCTGTTGCTGCTCATTTGCCAAATGTGCTCAAAAAGATTTTCCAAGCTCCGCTAAGGTTTTTTGACCGAGCCGCACATAAATGGCCGAACTGAGTTTCTATTTCCGTAGCAATTTTTTGAGAAAAACCTCTGCAAAGTTGACTGTGCCTGTGAAATTGTCTCTTTCTCATAATGAACTATTCTGACTGTATGTAACGTGTTGTGCATTACTATGCAACATTATTTTCTTGAGTTCATTACCGATTATGCTATCTGTTTCTCGAATGCATTGTATTTCTGTATACACTGTCGTTTCAGCTCCTTCAGGGATTGGCCCACATCGATGTTTGAAGCTCTGAAAGCCCTCCTCTGGATCTAAGGCTTGATATGTCAACTGAGTGGCACACCTGATAAACTGAGAGCCTCGAGTCTCTGAGGTTGTTGGTTCAAATCACGAGTGCTGCGACTGAAACATTTATATATGAATTATACAGTTTGATGTCATTCTCACTTGTGCTTATCAACCTGTACGGTTTCACAAACGTTCGGTTTCAGTGGTTTTTGCTCTTGTTGCTCTGCACCCGTGTGGCTTAGCTCCAGGCAGCACTTGAGTGTTAGCACAGTGGCGCGACTTGTTGAACTGCATGCATTGATACTCTGAGGTTGTGGGTCCGAATTTCGTGTTGTGTAATTGTTAAATGTACAGATGAGTTTGATTTTATTTATGCTTACTTCTTGTGTATTTCTAAATTTGTATGAAGTACACCTGCTTAGAATGTGGGGATCACTCCCAACGCTGTTGATATTTATCTAAGATCAGAAAATGTTGGGAAAACTTTACATTTACGCAACGTTTAAAAGGGTAACGTTAGAAAGTAGGTAGATAACACTATAATGGTATGGTTCGACACAAAACTTACCTTGCTGAGTCTGACTTGAAATTAAATGATGTTTAATTAACAAAGTTCGGGAGGAGCCGGAGCATATAATCAGCCGGCTGGTCTATAATCAGCAATCACAGCGTACACCCAATCAGCCCTAGCGAGCTCGCTAATAAATAGGGAAACCATCTTACCTGCTCGTTCTCATAAGATTAAGCATGAACTCCAAGTTCGACGCTATGTCCGAGACCCCTGTCATCGACTACTTATCCTCGTACCGCAATCCTTCAGCGCCGCCGAGCGCGTCCCATCGGTCCAGCTCGGGATCGGATTCAGTTATTGATTCCCCGGCTTCATCACGTGGCCGCCAGCTTCGACGTTCCGCACCTCGCAAGGCTAAAACCAGAGGCGGCACTTCTTCACCTGCCCCAGAGAGACGTCCACCGCCTTCACCGGCTTCTTCTTACACCTCCACTCACAACACGATCCCCGCCATCCAGAAATGGACTGTCCAGGGCCTACGACTGGCTCTGTCCAATGCGGACGTCCAATTCCATAGGCGGATGACCAAGGCGGAGCTTTACTGCCTCTACGCTTCTTCCCTGGCTGACACCGCCCCACCGGAGTCCGCACCGCAAATGACCCCTTACAAGCCGGGCACGGCTCGTGGTTCTCCTTATTCCCGGCCTGGGCAATCCACCAAGGCGGCTCGCCGTGGCTGTCCGCTGGCAAGCCTGCACAGCAGGCCTTCCACGAGCGCGGGTACCGCCACGGATTTCCCGGACACCACGATCCGTCCGGTCGAGGGCTTCCAGCAACTCGTCCCTCTCGCCGTAGGCCAGCTCCAACCTCCAGCCAGCGCCCCGCCAGCAGTAAACACTGCGGGCAACCCAAGAAACGTTGGCTCGCCAGCACCTGGAGCTCCGGTGCGTTCTCACCCATTCCCCGCCACTGGCTCTTGGCCCACGGCGCCTCCGTCGACCACTAGCGCGAGGCTGCCTCAGCTAGAGATGCAGGCGCCGGTCCTCGGCCATTTCACTGTCCCCTTAGAAGCCGCCGCTAGCGCGAGCATGACTCCGCTAGCCGCTCAGGTGGCCGCCATCCCCTCCCTTTTCTCTCTCCAGCAGAGCCGATCAAACTTCACATTGGCCACGGCGACAGCAATGCCAGTGCCGGTTAACGCACCAGCGTGGGAGCCGCCTCCAGTGGCGGGGAACATCAGATCCCAGATCTTGACAGGTGCGGATCTTTATTTTCTCCTCTCACCTTTATCACCCCCGTCAACCGAGCGGCAGATCACTTACGGCGATCTATCCCTCACGTTTAAAAATCAGTCACCCAACCACACCCGCACGCTGTCTTTCCCCGAATTTACCGTTGCTTTTTCCCGCTACACTGATGTGATCTGCACTGCGTTCCCTCATAGGAGACGCGAGCTGAGCGATTATCTCGCCATCGTGGCAGAGCTCGCTCTCTCCTATGGGGGCGCGCATTTCTACACGTATCACAAACTTTTTTCCGCCAAATGTGCCATTCGTGTGTCTCAGTGGAACCAGTGCCCCTACTGGGGAGCTCTGGACACTGAGCTGCATAACAGGGTTTTCCTGGGCGTCCGCAATATTTCCTGCGCGGTATGTCGCTCAGTAGCGCATACAACAATAGATTGTCCCCTAGTCACTCCCTCTCTTCCCCCATGCCCAGCTTCGCCTCCCAAATCCACCTGCTCTGTTCCGCGCCTGCCAACCCGCCCAGCTTACCAAACCCATGGGCAACCCAGCAATTTGGAGGCTTGCAGGAACTTCAATGTCGGAAGATGCACCAGGCAGCGTTGTCGCTTCCTGCATGTGTGCTCATTTTGTAGCGGAGCACACGCTCGAATTGTGTGCCCAATGTCTCAAACGCAGAATAAAAATCTTAAAAATTATCTCTCGACCCCCGTGAACATTTCTTGTTTGTCTTCCGAATTGTCTTCGCACCCCGACATTCAGTTCACTGACTATCTTCTGACCGGTCTCTCGAACGGCTTCGACCCAGGCGTTATCAGTCTTCCATCACACAGCTTAATATGCCCTAACCTCCAGTCTGCGCTCGCAGAACCAGAGTCAGTCCATCTTCTTATTAAAAAGGAGATCGACGCTAATTTCATTATCGGTCCCTTCGACGCTCCCCCTTTCACTGCATTTCGCATCAGCCCCATTGGCATAGCGACACGTAAATTCTCTGGAAAAAAGCGCCTCATTTTCGATCTCTCGTCACCACACGGCTCTGCCTTCCCTAGCATTAATAGCCTCATTCCGATCGAGGAATTTTCCCTGCACTACCATAACATCGATCAAGCCATCACTTTAATAAAACATGCCGGTCGTGGCGCTTGGCTAGCAAAAGTCGACATCACATCCGCATTTAAAGTCATGCCAATCCACCCAGACTTCTGTCACCTTTTCGGCATTCGATGGCGCAATAAATTTTACTTTTCTGTCCGTCTCACTTTTGGCTGGATTCTCTCTAACAATTATGCAATTCCCTACCTTATCCACCTACTCGATGATTTTTTAATCATCTCTCTTCCCGACTCGTTTCCGGCTGCACATCTAGCAAAAGTCCAGCAGGTTTTCAAAAATCTCGGCGTTCCCCTCGCCCCAGACAAAACTTCAGGTCCGAGCACGTCCATCGAATTTCTCGGAATTAAATTAGACTCGCTTAAATTCCAGGCTTCTCTGCCAAAAGAGAAAATCGATAGAACGATTGTGATCGCGTCCTCCCTATTAGCAAATCCCCGCTGCTCCAAACGCGAGCTTCTGTCTGTTCTTGGCCATCTAAATTTCGCGATGAGAATAATCCCGCAAGGCCGCCCATTCGTTTCACACCTCCTCTCTTTCGCGTCATCCGCACACGCTTTAGAGGACTCGTTATCCATATCCAGCTCCTGCCTCGACAAGCTGATCTTATGGATAAAATTGCTCAGACAATGGAACGGCTTGTCATTTTTCTACAGTGACATGGCCTCTTCCCCCGTCGATATTCACCTGTTCACCGACGCCGCCCCTTCCGTCGGTTTCAGAGGCTTTTACCAAGGCCGTTGGTTCGCGTCCACCTGGCCCCCCCAGGTCTTAGAGATTCCGCAGGCTTTAGCATCTTCAGCTCTTTTTGAGCTATATCCACTGGTCGTCGCAGCATCCCTATGGGGAAAAGAGTGGTCAGCTTCCAGCATAATCGTGCATTGTGATAACGAGGCAACTGTTCATTGTATTAACAAAGGCCGCTCCCACTCCCCCGCCATAATGCCGTTCCTCAGACGCCTCATCTGGATCTCAGCTTGTGACCAGTTCATTCTAACTGCCAAACACATTCCCGGATCAAAAAATCTGATTGCTGACGCCCTTTCTCGTTTTGCCTTCCAGAAGTTCAGGCTGCTGGCGCCCGAAGCAGACCCTTTGCCAACACCGGTACCTCTCTATTCAGAGCTGATATTCCGGTTAACCACCCCCTAAAAACCCTCCTCGATGCCTCTCTAAACTCCATCATCCAAGCCGTCTCCCTCAGGACCCTCCAATATTATCTCACTGCATGGAAAAGCTTCAAATCTTTTTACCAGGCGTTCAACATTCCCTTTCCCGATTTTTCTGTCCTCACCATCACCTCCTACATCTCCTTCCTAAACTCTTCAAAAAAACTCCAAGCCAGCTCAATTAAAGGTTACATGAGTGGAGTCCAGTTCTTCCACAAACTCATATTCAACTCGCCATCGGCAGCCATAGCCAGCTCCCAAACATCTATGCTTATCAAGGGCATTCAACGTACCCAGCCTGCTCGTCAGGATGCAAGGCAACCTATAACCCTGGATATATTGACCAGATGCATTTCCACCCCGTAAAGGATACCACTCCAAACACGTCGATCGCACACTCGACACCATGTTTATCCTAGCATTCTTCGGCTTTCTAAGATGTCCAGAAATTTCCACCACATCCATCTTCAACCCCCTAATCCATCCAACGGTATCGGACCTGTCAGTACTCGATTCAGAGACGATGTCATTCTCCATTAAACAGAGTAAGACGGACCAAACCAGGAGAGGACATTTCATCTACATATTCAATCTCCACTCACCGATTCAACCTTATCAGACCCTCCTAGCCTACCTTCACTTCAGGAAATCCCAGACCAAAACCACATCGGATCCTCTATTCGTCGACGAGTCTAACCGCCCAGCTACACGCTTCTGGTTCCAAAAGCACGTCAAAGCTGTCCTGCTCCTATCCGGCATCCCCGCAGACCACTTTTCCGGCCACTCCTTCCGCATAGGCGCAGCAACCACAGTCGCCCAAAAAGGCCTCTCGCAGTCTCAAATCCAAGCACTAGGGCGCTGGACATCGGAAGCATTCAAGAGCTACATCAGGTCAGATCGCTCCATCATCAGGGAAGCCCATCGAACCCTAATTTCCCGAATCATCTAGAGAATCCATCCGCATGAGCGCGAACCTCCTCCATGTCAGCCTAAATCTCCCTAACAAGAGATCTCACCGCCGCAGCAACCGCCTCAGGGGCCAGTGCCCAAGTCTTGGGCTCTGCAGCAGCAGACTTGACAGCAGAAGCCAACATCGCAGCAGCGACTGCCTCAGCAGAGGTCAGTACTTCCATCCCAAGCATGGAAAGCCAGCATCGCCGCAGCAACTAGTCTGGCAGAGACTAGCATTTTCATTTCAAGCATAGAAGCCAGCGTTGCCACAGCAACAGCCTCAGCCAAGGCCAGCTTTCCCATTTCAGGCAGGGAACCAAGTGCCGCAACTAAGAATCATCCGCAGAAGCCTACGCTTCCATCACAAGTGCCGAAGCCAGCGTCGCAGCAGCGATCGCCTCCGCAGAGGCCTGTGCTTCCATCTAAGGCACAGAAATTGCATCACTGCAGTGACCGCCTCCGCAGAGGCCCATGCTTCTATCACAGCGCCGAAGCCAGCGTCGCAGCATCGCCTCTTCGCAGAAGCTAGCGCAGACCGCCTCCGGCCCATGCTTCTATCACAAGCGCCGAAGCCAGCGTCGCAGCAGATCGCCTCCGCATGCTTCCATCTAAGGCGCAGAAGCATCAGTGAACAGGCCCATGCGCTCGCAGCAGCGATCGCCTCCGCAGAGCCCGTGCTTCCATGGCAGAAGCCAGCATCACCGCAGTTCTCCCATGCTTCTATCACAAGCGATCGCAGCAGATCGCCTCCGCAGAGGCCGCGTTTCAGAAGAGCCAGGCCCGCCTCCGCAGAGGCGTCGCAGCAGCGCCTCCGCAGAGGCCCATGCTTCTATCACAGGAAGCCAGCGTCGCAGCAGCGATCGCTCCGCAGAGGCCCGTGCTTCCATCTAACGCAGAAGCCAGCATCACTGCAGTGACCGCCTCTGCAGAGGCCCATGCTTCTATCACAAGCGCCGAAGCCAGCGTCGCAGCAGCGATCGCCTCCGCAGAGGCCCGTGCTTCCATCTAAGGCGCAGAAGCCAGCATCACTGCAGTGACCGCCTCCGCAGAGGCCCATGCTTCTATCACAAGCGCCGAAGCCAGCGTCGCAGCAGCGATCTCCGCAGAGCCCGTGCTTCCAGTTGCACCGCCTCCGCAGAATTCACTGCAGTCCGCACAAAGCCAGCGTCAGCTATCCCCTCCGCAGAGGCCAGTGCTTCCGCCTCGCTTTCTGCCACCTAAGACTTTCTACGGAAGCAATCATCACAGCAGCGATCACCCCAGCAGGAGCCTCCATCAGGCGCTCTGCTGCAGCCGGCTCCCTCCTTCAGTCGCCTCTTTACAGTATCAGTCTTGACAACAGGGACACCCATGGGGCCATGTTCATTTGGATGGTTCCCGAAACCCCCATTTTTACAAACTCTCCACACTACTACCAGCCGCTCGTGGATTCAAACTTCTCATCACTGCAGCAGGCACCCTTATTTCATCTTCTTAGTCTCAACCATCCTCGGAGGAACCCCTACCCCTTTCTCGTCTTATAACGAACCACATCTCCTAAGGAGCCCTCATCCTCTCGTCTCTACCCGAATGCAGGCCACGCCTCCGAAGCATTCAGCATCGCGTTGGGGGGTATGCGTATTTTTTACCTTTTTGTGATGGCACCACAAGACGTTGTTCGTTTGCAGAGCGAAGAGATCTGGTGGGTACATACGTCTGCATTAGCGAAAGAAGATAAGGGGGAGCCAAACCAGTGGTGGACTTGTAGGCCAGGAGGAGGGATTTGAATTTGATGCGAGCCGCAATAGGGAGCCAATGTAACTTTAAGAAGAGAGGAGTGATGTGTGCTCTCTTCGGTTCATTGAAGACCACTCTTGCCGCTGCATTCTGGATCATCTGTAGAGGTTTGGTTGTGCAAGCAGGGAGTCCAGCCATTAGCGCATTGCAGTAGTCCAGTCTGGACAGAACAAGGGCCTGGACTAGGACTTGCATAGCATGCTCTGATAGGAAGGGTCTAATTTTTCTAATATTGTAGAGGATGAATCTACAGGACCTTGCGGTGCTGGCAACCTGATCTGTGAAGTTAAGCTGATCATCGATGACCACTCCCAGGATTCTGGCCTTTCTGGAGGGTGTGATGGTTGATGAGCCCAGTTGAATAGAGAAGTTGTGATGAGTCTTTGTGTCAGCCGGGATTACAAGCAGTTCTGTTTTTGCAAGGTTCAGCTGCAGGTGCTTTTATATACAGAAATTCCATCCCCACTGGATGCGTCGGGACAAACGCCTTGTTCTTAATGGTTTCTGTTGTCTTTTGTCGTGTCGCACAGCGGCGCTCGCGTGAGATGCAAATTTTCTTTTCTGTCTACTGCAGTCTGGTTTCCGCTGTCGGTTGGCCAAAATAGAGAGGCTCAATAAGAGCTTTACCCCCAGGCTATTCGACTCCTTAATATGGACACATCCCGCACTTTAAGGACTCTGACAGTGTAATGTCATTCATCAGCTCATTGCACTTGCACTTTATCATTGTACTTTTAGAACACAGTAACATATATTTGCACATTTCTGATTCCATTGCCACCTGCTGTCTACCTCAACACTGAAAAAGAGATTGACAAAGCTGACTGGTTTGATAAACAATGTCAAATGCAGCGAATGTTAATGGAAAGAAAGTCAATAACTCAATAACTCCGATCTTCGGGACAAGAGGACAAATACGACCCTAATAACTACAGGGGTATTACTGTAAGCAGTAACCTCGGCAAACTATTCTGTTCCATTATTAATGACAGATTAGTGCAATTTCTCCAAGAAAACAAAAGTCTACATAATTGTCAAATTGGATTTTTGCCCAAACAAAGGACAACTGATCATATATACATATTACACACACTTATGAAGAAAAATGTTCATCAAACAAATCTCTGATGACGGAAGGTTTTTAATTAACGCAGTGAATATTGCACGGCCATTGGTTCGTACAAAGTAAAAATGTGTCCCGTCAGAGCACTGCAGATTTACATCGAGCGCTCTTCCCCCTTCAGGCAGTCGGAACAGCTCTTTGTTTGCTACGGTGGCCGCACCAAAGGGTCCCCGGTCATGAAGCAGAGACTTTCTAAATGGATAGTTGATGCTATTGCACTAGCATATTCTTCCTTGGGCCTTCAATGCCCCACGGAAGTTAGAGCCCACTCTACTGGAGGTGGCACCTCTTCCTGGGTGTGGTCTAGTGGAATGTCCATAGCGTAAATTTTTGCGGCAGCTTGCTGGGCTTTGCCACTTACATTTACCAGATTCTATAGGCTGGATGTCACGGCATTACAGGCTCTGGTCCTTTTTGCTTAATGGGCTCACTTATGTCGCCAGCCTGGCGTTTGCCTGCAAACTGCACTTGCACCAAGCAACACTGTTCATTCGGGATGATTAACCAGACTGGGCCACCTCTTAGCTTGGCCCTATCCACTCCCGCAGGGCTCCCCCTGTTCCATACTTGACCCTCGGGCTCTGGGGTAGGTTGGTGTTAGTTGTTCCTCTAACGTAACCCCGGTTCCCTGAGATACGGGAATGACTACTGCATTCCTGCCCATGCTTACAAGCTGCATCTGGTCGTCGCTTCAGTCGAAGTAACCTGAGGACCCTACGGCGATGTGCCTGCTTATATAGCCACAAGCCACGCCCAGTTTGGCAGGCTCCATCGCCAGAGGTCAGCGCCGGTTCGCTGCCATTGGTTCGAATTTTTACTTTGTACGAACCATTGGCCGTGCAGTTTTCACTGCGTTATTAAAAAGCTTCAGTCATCAGAGAAAAAATAGTTTTCCCCATAGTGTCCTGCTACGCAGTACTCGTTCCCGTATCTCAAGGAACCGAGGTTATGTTAGTAACCAAGTACGGTTGCTTTATAGATTTTAAAAAGGCCATTGATTCGATTTCTTAAACTTATCCAGAGCGGAATAGGAGGAAAATGTTATGAGGTAATAAAGAACACGTGGACAACAAGTTAATTGTTAATTGTTTTATTAAAACCAACAATGAAACGAACTGTCAATTTTAGACCGACTAAAAGGAGTTTGCCAAGGATGTTCTCTTAGCCCGACTTTATTCAATAATTATATCAATGAATTGGCCACAAAGCTTGAAGAATCCTCTTGACCTGGTTTAACCCTTGAGGACACAGAAATAAAATGTATTTTGTACACAGACAACCTTCTGTTATTGTCACCAAATAAGGAAGGTCTGCGTGAAAGTCTGTCAGTTCCAACATCCTGGCAATGAATGGGCCTAACCAATAAACATCGACAAGTTCAAAATAATAATATTTCAAAAGAAAATAAGTCATTTTACAGACAAAAAATACATGTTTACACTTGCGGGAACAATTCTTAGTCATGTGACAAACTATAATTACTTGGGTCTGACAATCTCTGCTTCAGGACAATTCAACCTGGCAATTAAAGAATTTGCTGACAAAGCCAGTAGAGTTTATTATGGTAAAAAGGAAAACACTAGTTCAGTTGAACCTCCCTATTAAACTGTGGCTGAAAATCTTTGATGGGGTCCTCAAACCCATTCTTCTTTATGGTAGTGAAATCTGGGGCCCCAAATTCCAATTGAACTATGAATCTTGGGACCAATGTCCAGTGGAAATTTTCCAATTTGAGCTTTGTAAAAACATCCTGGGAATTCACAGGAATAAATCAAACTTGGAAGGTTCCCTCTTCTGTCTGAAATCCAAAAGAGGCAATTTAAGTTCTGGTTTCACTTATGTAATAGTGTACCAGACCACTACCATCACAGTGCATTCATACATAATACAGCACATCTAGAGAGTGACCCTTTACTACACCTTCTTAACAAACATCAGCTGAACTCTTCAGATCAGTTCAGACAGGCCAAACTCAAGACACATTTTAAACACAACTCCAGAAGAATATCTTCATCACTGGCAAAATAAGATAAATGACGTAAACAAATAAACTTGCTTCCTGAAAATAAAAACTGACTATAAATTGGTACCATACCTAATAAAACTGAAAGATTACAGGCAGAGAAAGCTTGTGTCAAAATATCGGCTGAGTGAACACAGTCTGTGTATAAAAACAGGTCGACACAGACAGTACTGGACATCCAGAGATCATAGATTGTCTTCAAACTGCACTGATGGTGTTTTAGAGGATGAACTTCAATTTCTCAAATCAACTCAACTTTATTTATATAGCGCTTTTTACAATTTTCATTGTTACAAAGCAGCTGTACATGAGACGCATTGAATACAAGAAAAACAACTAAAGTCATATACCTGTAAAAACAAGAAAAAGGTGAAAACAACAAAAGACAGACATACAAATGCTCCACACACACAATATGCATACATACTTACACACATTGACATAGACGCACACACGCAAACACACTCGCACACACGCACAGTGAAAGCACACATTTGAGATAAAGGAGAGAGAACCACAGGTCAAATATTAAACGGACTATAAATTCTTATATGCAATATTAATTATGTCTAAATTCTAAAGCACCCCCCCGGCCAGGCAAATAGTGCAAAACAATATGCAAACGGTGGCGAGGAACCCAAAACTCCAATCGAGAAAAAAAACCTCAGGAAAACCCAGGCCCAACCAGGGGATTCCAGTTCCCCTCTGGCAAAAGCTGCTGCCTCTGCACAAGCTCAACAGTGCTTGCACAACAAGGCTACATAAAAAAATAAATAAACTTACTAATAAGGTAAATTATAGATTTAAGATTATCATTAACAATCTAATAGCATTTGAAGTGTTGTAGAAAAATCGTGTCAAGTTGCCGCATCCTTTATCCAGCTCTATCATCTCAGCTCTTGTCAGGTCACCGCTTCCCATTCTCAGCTCTGCCATCAGGTCTGGGCATGAACTGCATCCTGCGGTAACCTTGGAACAAAGAGACAAGACTGGCTGAGAGTAGAGTACTGTTCTGCACTCTTTGATGCAACAGGTACATCATTTGTTGTTGGATGTGTTCCTGGTTCCGGTTGATCTAAATAATGCAGCCTAAATCCTCTGAGGATTAGTATTATGGAAGTGTAGTGTATGCAAGATTAAAAAGATGCGTCTTTAGTCTATATTTAAACTGACAGAGTGTGTCTGCCTCCCGGACAGTGCAGGGAAGAATATTCCAAAGTTTAGGCGCTAGATAAGAAAAGGATCTACCACCTGCACTTGATTTTGAAATTCTAGGTATTACCAATTGACAGGACGCCTGAGAGCGTAATGCACGTGGATGATTGTAATACAATAGAAGTTCATTCAAATACTGCGGCGCTAGACCATGTAGGGATTTATAGGTAATAAGCAAGATCTTAAAGTTAATGCGATGCTTTATAGGTAACCAGTGCAAGGTTGACAGAACTGGGGTTATATGCTCATACTTTTTTGTACGTGTAAGAACTCGAGCTGCCGCGTTTTGAACCAGTTGCAGTTTTTGTAATAGGCCTGCAGGGCAACCACCTAAAAGTGCATTACAGTAATCTAGTCTTGATGTCATGAATGCATGAATTAATTTCTCTGCATCTGACAGTGACAGCATATGACGTAGTTTAGATATATTCTTAAAATGGAAAAATGCAATTTTACAGGTGTTGGCGACATGGCTCTCAAATGACAGATTACTATCGAATACAACGGCAAGATTCTTAGCTGAGGACGAGGATTTTATGGAGCATCCGTCAATAGTTAAGCAGTATTCTTGGTTGTTACGTATGGCGGTTTCTGGTCCAGTAAGTAACACTTCTGTTTTGTCCGAGTTCAGTAGTAAAAAATTGTTACTCATCCAGTTTTTTAAATCAACTATGCATTCCTTTTTCTCACTCAATAGTAAATATCAATCCATTAGACAAAAGTACTGTGCTGTATCTTCACCCTGAATTTCAAAGAGTGAATGTTGAAAAACTATCATATCTTTTAGGAGAAATGATTGAATGTATTGATCTGTCAGCACAAACGCAATCGTATCAATACAACTGTTAGTTTGGGTCGTTATACATCCATCCATCCATTTTCTACCGCTTGTCCGACTACCTCGGGTCACGGGGAGCCTGCGCCTATCTCAGGAGTCATTGGGCATCAAGGCAGGATACACCCTGGATGGAGTGCCAACCCACACACACACACACACTCACTCACTCACTCATTCACTCACTCATTCACTCACGCACTCACACCCTACGGACAATTTTTCCAGAGATGCCAATCAACCTACCATGCATGTCTTTGGACCAGGGGAGGAAACCGGAGTACCCGGAGGAAACCCCCGAGGCACGGGGAGAACATGCAAACTCCACACACACAAGTCGGAAGCGGGAATCGAACCCCCAACCCTGGAGGTGTGAGGCGAACGTGCTAACCACTAAGCCACCGTGCCCCCCTGTCGTTATACATGTTTTTAAAAACATTATTGTTGCAATGTATTTTTCTTTCTTAATGTTCATACTGTATCTCCTATTATTACTCAATGCTTTGGCAATATTTGTATTACTCCACATTCATGCCAATAAAGCTCATTCGAATTTGAGAGAGAGAGAGAGAGAGAGACTATTCAGAAGTGATTCACTCTTCAGGGGCCATTATGAAAATATGAAGTACTCTGACTGAGCCCTAGAAAAGGATTAATCATTTTAAATGCCACTGAAATTAAAAGGCCCCAAACAATAATTACTTCTGCTTGCTGTTGCCACCCACGCTTCCCATGACTTAACCTGTGGTCAAAGGAGGCATAAGGATGTGTACAACCAATCATTGAAGCCGAAGCCAAAAGCTCTGTTCTCTTTTTCCTTGTATGCTCTGTTCTTTTCTTCCTGTTTTAATTGATATTCTGGCCGCTTTTCATCATCCTCCTGGGTTCAACCTTTCAGAAGCAAAACTTGACAGTGATATTTCAATCAAAATCTTGCCAGAGGTAACTGTTCTGCTCCAGTGTTTATGAATCACTGATATTTGCCTTTGGTTGTTAAGGGTAAGTTTTGTTTATTTCCGTAGGCACCATATCAATAAGAGAGCCCCCAAAAATTTCTGTTTAGTGACTGACTGATCTGGGATTTTCAATGGTGATTATTTAATTATTACATTTGGTCCATCTTTTCCTAAGTCTTTGGTTACATCTGTGCTCACGTAATTGTAATTTCATGATGGAAAATCAGCTCCTAATTAATTATGAGATGTTAGATGTTGTTGTTCACTGTATTGTTAAAGAATATACAGCAAGTTCTGTCCTGTTAAGAATGGATACATATCCATGTTTGAGTTGTTTTTGTGTTAAATTTTGTTTAGTAGAACATGCATTTGATATGATCATTTTTTATCAGGGCGTGTTGTTAGACATTGATTTTTTTTTTTTGCAAGGTGTCTGCGTGTCATGCTTCACTGAGCTGTGACACAAGGGTGCCATTCGGATCAAAACCCTGTGATGAGACTGTAAACACATTGGGTTTGCATACTATCTATTCATACTATTTTCTAATCTGATTGTGAATGAATATCACTCAAACAGTTGTGAATACCTTTTCTCACCATGACATGGGATACATGGGACCAGAATTTTACGGATAATTGTGTTGTCATCATCTTTAACATTTTAGATTATTTTTAAGGGCAGTTGCTGCCTGCTTTAGATTAGCATCCATTGATATTACACATTACATTTAAATTCAAAACGTTTGCAGTAAACAGAGTAATGCAACAAAATAAACTGTGTCTTTCCACTTGAAAAGCTGCACTGGCATGAAAAATCTTATTATTTTCAGTATCGAATATAGTTTACAAGAAAACAAATATTTCCTGGAAAACCAAATAATACTTGAAACAATAATCACAAATATATGGACACAGTGTCTGTAAGGACAGAAGCGTTGATTGTGATGTTTAAATATGACAATAAGTTATTTTCTATCTAGAATGAGCTTTCCAATAGGTATTATTTCCAATGTATTTTCTTCTCATCCCCTTTGTTAATGGTAAGTGTAACCCTAAAACACCCATTGTTGGTTCACTCTCTAGCTCGCTTGCACAGAGATAGGACATATAAGTGGTGATTCTCCGTAGTCTGGCTCAGAGATCCATGGTAAACGGTTGTGAAATGGTAGGAGAAATGGGGATTTGGCGAGACGGGTTAGCACAATGACATTGTCTGGGCTACAGCCCTCCAACTCATCTGACTTCAGTAAAAAGCCCCGTCAGGATTTCCTGTCAAACAGGGGATTTTTCCCCTTAACGTCTCCTTAAGTGTCTAGACAGTGGTTGTCTTGCTTCGTTGGTTCCCTTGGACAGAGGCCAAATCTCCTGTCTTGATAAGAAAGCCGTGTTATCAGAGCCTCAGAATGGAGAACCAAGCCCAAGTGAGTGTCGCTCAGCTGGGATGTGTGATGATTTGAGGTTTCCTAACTCCCCTCTCATGAGAGTGGCCTTGACCAGGGCCACATTACAGTTGCTACTGGACACATATGTCTGCTCATCAAAAAGCAGCATCCAGGATTTCTGCAATGCGCAGTGGAGAGAGACCCTGCATCTTAGTAAACCTGAAATTTAGATTTTTCTACTGCTTTCATGTCCTGCTTTTGATTTAGTATGTTATTTAACCGTCTATGCATGAACTGTAATACTGACCTTCAAAGTCACAAAAGTTTAGCACAAAATGATTTGCTCTGACTAAAAGAGAAGTCTGATCCAGATCTGCCTAAAACGCCTTGATTAATCACGCCCCCACATTTCTACGTCAGTGTGGAAACAGACACTGTTTGCATGACGCCGCCCGAATATACATGCAAAGAAGAAGGGTCACGCTTCAGTATAGGGGGCAATTCTCGCAATTAACAAACCATTAACTACGACTTTTTCCCCAATAAACTCTTAACTTGTTACTTATTAATAGTAATTAAGGTTGTTGTTAGGTTTAGGTATTGGGTAGGATTAGGGATGTAGAATAAGGTCATGCAGAATATGTGCTTTATAATAGAGCCCTGCGCAGGACAGATTTTTTAATCCCTCCCGCTCCCGCGACGCTTGTGTTTCACTCCCGCCCGCACCCGCAATTCGTGCGCCCGCTTCCGCCCTCGAACAATTAAGCTTAAAGGATTTAAACAATGTTGAGGTATGCTAATGTTCATAACAACAGACACAGAACATTTGTGCTTAAATAAACGCTCAATTTATCATCGATAATGTTCATGTGAGGGTTAAGCACCACGCCCTACAAGTAACTTAACAAATGACGACATGTGACAAATGACATTATTAGCACGCCAATAATATGGCATGCTTATAACAACTAGTTAAAAGTGGGAATTTCCCCCTATACTGAAGTGTTACCAAAAGAAGTCTTCAGCTTAAATTATTGCAGCCCTGGTGCTGGAGCTGCCATATCACAGCAGAAATGCATAAGACAAAATAAAACCATACCTCTGTAAAGCGTCCTTCTGGTCGATCTGTTGGTTTTATCATTCTCACTAGGTTTAAAGACTAAATCAATGCTGGTTTTACTATTTATGTACTTATGTACATGTATTTATGCTGTTTATTATACCCGGCCCATGCGAAGCCACTAAGAGTGGGTGGTGAGGCTAACTGATAATTGATCCAGGATGAGATTTGCTAGTTTTGGGCTTGCACACACTGTCTGGCTTGCATTTGAACTGTGCTTGCATATTCGTTATGATCTGCTAATTTCATTATTTAATCTGACACTGATCCTAGTTTTTGATTGATACAATTACAACATTTTCAAGAAAACACATCCTTTGTCATAAACTGTATCATGAGACATATTTTGTGTCATGGTTGGCACGGTTGAAGAAAATGATTTCAGCATCTCCACCAACTAACAAAAGGCTTTCATAACATAAACACTGAAGGCAATGTTTGTGTGGGTGTGAACTCTTGTGTTGTTTTTGGTTTAGTGTTAAACAACTAACTGCTTGTCCAAATACAGTATGTAGGGTGAGGTGAAAGGGTAAAGCAGCAGAATGGACATAAAACTGTGTGCATTATGTAACTGGACAGCAAACAATATGTGACAAAAGTCACAAAGCTGCTGTCTCTTCCTGGCCATTACAATAGACTACCCAGTGAGGTCTGAAGGTACATATATTCCCTTGACACAGGCCACAAGGGTAATACATAACCATTCGTGGGTTTAAGTCCATCTTTGCTGGATATTGTCTGTTTTGAAAAAGTCTGAGGTCTCTGAAGTAAACATCAATCCCTGAATTGTGCACGGTTCCTTGTTTGAAGTCTATTGTGGCTTAATTCCCTAGCCAGGTAACACAAGAATGCCCCTTTTCTTCTGGGCATAGTTGATCCACAATATTGGCTACTGGTCCTTAATTCCTCTCTATGCAAGGTAACTCTCCAGCTCCAAGTCATTCAGAGTCCTTTCTCTACATCTTGAAAGGACAGCCTGTGTTGTGAAATGAAAAGGATTCAATAGATGTGAATGATTTATTCAAGGGAAAGCATCAACTTTGGTATGAGAAGCAAAGCACTATTCTTTCCTGAAGGACACACGCTTGTTTGCAGTAGCACAATAGAAGGAGATTCTATGGCAGTTTAAATCTGTTCCCAGTTTTTCTCCTTTATTTTTTCACATATACAAATGAATTGATAAGAGATAGTTCTAGCAAATAAAAGTTTTGGACCAGAAATTTTACAAGTCAAATTAGATTGGCAAAATTTTCATTACCAAAGTCCTATTAAACGTTAGTTTTCCTGTGGCTCAGTGGTTAGAGCATGGCGCTAGCTATGCCAAGGTCATGGGTTTGATCCCAGGGGATTGCACATAGTCAGAATCAAAATGTATAGGACAATGCTATGTAAGTTGCTTTGGATAAAAGCGTCTGCCAAATGCATAATTGTGGATGTAAATCTGTTTTGTTTTGCTATGGGTGTGGCTTCATAGCTTCATGAAGATCCTGGGAGACTAATTGGTTGCCTGAGTTAAATGAGCCCATCCACTTGTCTCTATGACATTGTGCTGCAAAGATATCCACCTGGTTCTTCAATAATGGCAGTCAATGGGAATCTTAAATTCATCAATTATTTTTTTTATTAATTTCAACTGAACATAATTCATCATAATTCATCAACTTGAAATGCTTCAGTATATCATTTTTGTTTTATAATTTTTTTTTTCATCACGTGTAATGTATAGTGCGATCAGGGAACACCAGAGAGTTCACTTCATGAGCATTTGCTGACTATTTATTTACTGAGTAAAGCTGCATGCTAAAAAGGTAAAAACCCCTTTGCTAAAACCCCCCAAAACTCACATACAACAGAAAATCTTCCGCATTTCAACATTACAGAACAATAAACGTTATAAGTTAGTACTTATGTTTCATTATGCAAAAACACATAAAATAACAATTTTAACATTAACTATCTAAATCTAGTCATGAATGAAATGCATGCAGGGAACTCAGACCTGTGCAAAGTTTCAGTAAGTTAATGACACAAATAGATTGCATAATGTCAAAATTATGTTAGTAGTACATTTTGAAATTGCTTTTAAAAAGAAACCAATACAAATGTGTTACATTAAACTATATTGCTTAAGTAAAACAAACAACCCTTAAAACTCATTTTTTGAGTGTGGGTAGAACATAGTAAGTATGTGTAATCTCCTGGGGCCTGAAAGATGCGTACACCACTTCCCAGGCAAAAGATGGGATTTATAAAAACAAACTTGACTGAAAACTGTGCGCACCTGCACGCAAACTGTGACCCATGCGTACGGACATTTTGAGACAGAGCAGTTTGGCGATGCCAATGGTGAGTTAGTGAACTCTAGTTAGATTGCAGAAAGTGAGTGTGATAAAAACGATTATATGCGTTAATGCCCCACACACATTTAATTTTACCTTAAAGATCCACATTATCATGAAGATAAAATTGGTTATTTGCGCTTGTATTGAGTGATACTTGTTTCATGCGCCTTCTTGTAAACTCATTTTTTCATCAAAATTAAATCGAAATATTTGTATCACGCTGTCTCACCATCACACTATGAGCGCATGAGGAGGAGATGATCGGAATGCATGGATTTCTGCAGAATACCATTTATGATTTCGTTACGGAGATAAAGGATGGGATCGGGTTTTTTTATGCAGTTTTACATCACTTTTTGTTATTTTTCTATGGCATCTGATAGCGCGGTTTGACCTGGAAGCAGTACACGTCCATTATGGTATACCATATATTATGGAATATCAGGCTTAACAAGTGGATTGGCTTATTAATATACGAATATACAGTGCTTTGCATTGACTATTTACGGGTAAAAATGGTAACACTGCTAACTAATTAATATAAGTTAAACAGAGTTGGACTCAAGTTGCATCCCTGTCTGGTTCTGTTCTTTTATCGCCAATTTTAACTCTGCATCTGTTTTTGATTTAATGTTTTCATATGTTTTTCCTCCTATGCCTGATTGTAGAATTTTGTAACATTAAAAAACAATTTAAAATTACGTTTAAAATCAATAAAACATAAAAAATGTTGCCGTTTTTTTATGATGAAGGTGTTGATTATTAATGATTATTGTGTGTAGATGTGGTCAGGGGTGCGGTGGTTTGGTAGAAATCCAATCTGACTTTAACTAAAGACATTGTGTTTGGTAAGGAAGGCCTGAATTTGAGTATTCAGGACACTACAGATAGTCTTCACCAGATTACTGTTCACACAAATGCCTTGGTAGTTATTGGGGTCAAATATATCTCCACTTTTGTATAGTGGGTGTATTAAGCATGCATTCCAAATTTCAGGAGAATCCTTATTTCGGTCCCCATTGAACAAACCTGCAACTGTTAAACTAATCACTGCTATAATGATAGGTTAATTGAACCTCCAAACTCACCTCAAATCACTCAGGAAATAGAGCCTATTTTCAGGTTGTCTACAGTTGAACAAGGGAGACAAAAGATGCTGCTCTTTATTTGTCTGTAAGCCTTTTAACCAGTGTTGCTACAGCCTGCATTTAACTGACAGAGTGACTCGTAGCTTTAGCCAGGGCTCATTTTTGGGTATATAATAGTGTCTGAAGATCCCTCTCAGCCCATTGTGGTGAACAGGAATACGGTATGATCATTTAGAGAGAAAAAACGGAAATGTCCCAGAGGGCTTTAATCTTTCTTCATTATTTCCCCATTATGGATAAATGCTCTCTGAGGGCCTCTTTCCAGCTATAAATGAAACACGTTGACTCCTTTTTCATCCCTCGTTTTCCTGCCAGTGCACCTTTCACCCTGCGCTTTCATCTTTTACTTTTGGATATTTTGGGAACTGAGGGGGTTGTGTGTAATCCACTTGCAGATAGAAGGATAATTGAGTTGATAAACACAAAGGTTGAATGGAGTTAAGTGTTAAGACAGCAGGGAGAAGCTTTGTCCTCTAATACTGTAGGTGTATTACCACATCCATTGAGTCTGACCAGCAAGCCATTGAATATTAGCGATGGCTACACAGTACTGAAACGGCAATGGTTAAGGTTCTCAATGATCTTCTCCTAGCCGCTGATTCTGGTGTTCTTAGCACTCTTCTTCTGTTAGACCTCAGCTTAGCCTTTGACACTGGCACTGCTCTTGATTGTTTTTTCTGTTTTTTGAAGGGCAGACACCAATTTGTCATATACCAGAAACACAAATCATCCATCAAATACATCAGTTCCGGTGTCCCTCAGAGATCGGTCCTGGGCCCTCTTCTTTTTACTATTTCTATGCTTCCAATTTGTCAAATAATCAAACGCCACAGGCCTAATTTTTACTGCTAACCAGACGACATTCATATTTATTTTAACACTCCTTCCACCCCTGTGTTTCCTCCACCTGCACCAACATCCTGTAATAAGGAACTCATGCTTTGGTTGGAGGCAAACCACCTTAAAATTTACTCCGGTAAAACTGAGATAATTCTTATTGGTTCCAAAGCTGTAACTTCAAAACTGACTGGTCAACTGATAGACTTGGATGGGGATTTGATTTTGCCCCCAACGACTGTTCGAAATCTTGGTGTACTCTTCGATTCTACTCTTACATTTCATGATCACATTGGCAAAGTGGTAAAGATGGCTTTTTTCCACCTTCGTAACTTTTCTTGTATTCAATCCTCTCTCAATCAGCAGGATGCTGAAACTGTTATACATGCTTTTGTCACATCTCAATTAGATTACTGTAATTCACTTCTTTGTGGCCTTTCTTCAAAAAATATCAAACAAAAACAAAATGTACTAAACTCTACTGCTCGCCTGATCGCCAAATCATGAAAGAATGATCACATTACCCCTATCCTTTTTCACCTTCACTGGCTTCTGGTCTCCTTGCGTTTAAACTTTAAGGTATCAATCCTCACGTATAAAGCTCTTCACAACCTTGGTCCCTCATATCTATCTGCATTGTTCCAGCCTTATTGTCCTGCTCGTTCTTTACGATCTTCTAGTATGAGACTGTTAGTCTATATATTTTAGATTAGATTAGATTAGATTCAACTTTATTGTCATTACACATATACAAGTACAGTGTAACGAAATGTAGTTTAGGTCTAACCAGAAGTGCAATTAGCAAGTGCAGGATATACAGTGTGAATAAATACAGAATACAATATTAGGAAAAATACTATACAATGGGCATAAAAAAACTATTATGAAACTATTATGAAAATACTTTACAGAAGGAATGTTCTATGACAATATGACATTCGGTATGTACTATGGACAATATATACAGAAGGCTATATACTGTGAACATTAGTGTACAGGTGGTTATGAACAGATAACAATTTAGACTATAATTGCTCCATAATGTAGTTTGGTGACTATGGGAGCTCGTTCAATCAGTGTTGCGTCTCCCGGGCTGTGGAATGCTCGTCCAGCACCTTCCCTTCTCTCCTTTAAAACCCCTTTAAAAAGTCATTTTTTTCTCTGAATATTACTCAAATCTCTGTTGGTAATCTGCACATTGTTGTGGACAATGTATTTCCATGTATTTCTCTCTGTATTTCTAACCTAACTTTGTAATAACCTCTGTATACTGTATATATTGTCTCTATAACCTGACTCTGTAAAGCGACCTATAAATAAAATTATTATTATTATTATTATTACCTTTCAGAAAACAAGATTATATGATTATATTATATTAAAGTGGCAGCCCATTATGGAGCAATTTTAGTCTCATTAATAATTCCTGCGTAAAATAGATGTACATATGCGAAGCCAGTTTCACATAAAACCTAATTTACACGCACAAAGTGTATATATACATTCACAAAAAATTATTTACATGCTAAAATGAAATTATATTCTCATAAAAGACGTTTCGCAAATGCTCAATACAATTCACAGATGTACAACCGTGCACAAATATCTGGAAATTAAAAAATTGACGAGTTAATCATGAAATGTGAATGTGCAAATCGTCACGCATGCTTGCTGTCGTTCACTGAACAGAGTAGACAGTAGAAATGCAGTCCTGCGCAATGGAAGAGCCAACCCCATACAGATTTGAAGCTAAGGTGTATTCAGGTGGTCACTAGATTTGTCACAAGGCGCATTTTGGAAAATAACTCTCTAAAAGGGTCTGAAAAGTCACTAAGTTGGCAATACAGGAAGTGAGTCAAACTGCAAATGGCCGTTTTCCTTGAGGCCTACCCTCTCCATGGTTATGATGGTAAGCTTTAATCTGATTGGATAAAGAGTATGACAATTCACTTGGGAGGGAGAGCACTGCCAGGAGAGTCTCAAAATACATACACACAAATTCAAGGTGATTCACACGTGAGTGACAATTTGCACATTCACATTCCATGATAAACACATACATTTTAAACTTTCGAAATATTTCTGGATAGTTGCACATCTGTGAATTGTATTAAGTGTTTGTGAAATATATTTTAAGAGAAAATTATTTTATTTTACGCACGTGAATTGTATTTTTGTGAATGTGTACATACACTTTGTGCACGTGAATTGGGTTTTATGCATGTGATACTGGCTTTGCATGTGTACATTGTGTTTTACGTGTGAAAAATTAATGAGACTAAAATCACTCCCTAGGCCATTGCTAAGAAAAAACAAGTTTATTTTAATTATTTCTATTGGCTTATTGCTGTAATGACATTGTGGAGAGTAGATGAACGCAAACCTTTACATAGATACCAAATTTAAGTGGGTAATTCCCAAAGAGCGGGCAGCAGAGAGCAAAGTTTATAGGCGTGTTTCTGACCATTTTTGTTTGCGATTTTGATGCATCCACTTATAACATATAATGCATATTCTTATTATAGCTCTTTATACACACATGTGTAATTTTTATAGGTCTACACACAATTTGCCCATAGAAACTCTGCAGCTTTCAGTAGAATTAGAATTCTAGTTTCACACATTAGTTCTACTCGTCCCCAGCCCTTAGTATGTGGTTTGTGGAACTAAAGGAACCAAAAATATATAGTACTGTTAATTCCATTTAATGCATTTTAGTGTATTTAAATTTAATCTGCAGACACCCACATTTCTCCATAAAATAAGCACAGAAATATGGAAAAACTGCAGATTCTAACTTGATAAATCTAAATCTACATCAACATATGATCTGTTTAAGCACTTGTAGGGCTGGAATTAAATTACTATTTGTTTTCTTTAAGTATCAGCAAATAATAGAAATGTGTCATGTGCAATGAACAGTTTTGTAGCCTCTAAGTTGTTTCCAACAGTAGCAACTACAAAAAGTTTAATTGTGATAGTTTATTAACTGGGTGTTTTTATTGAGGAATTTGCCGTGTTTGGAGATGTTTGTGGCTCAGCAATAATATATTTCTTATTCTAACAACTATCAATCTACTGTTGTGTATTTATTTGTCAAGACCAATTGTGCCAGTCCACCCAAATATAAACTGAATAAAAGCCTAGAAAACTGCAACAAATCCAACCAGATCATATAGAAAAGAAGAAAATATGAAGCGCATCGGTAAATAAAAATAAATAAAGCCCTGAAATTATTAAAGCAGAATGATATGAAGTGAGTCTAGGATGCAAAGAGAGGAAGAGAGAGAAACAGAGAGAAAAAACAGTTCTTTGGATTAAACATCCATTGCAAGAGAAGAATCTAAATTCTCGGTTGCTAATCTCTTGCTCGAAGCGGTGCTCCGTTAAGCCCTGGTTTAAGATGACAGGTCCCCCACCTGGACAAGCTTGGACAATGTCTCTGCACTGTCTCGTTTCTGCAAGAACAGTGAGCCACAGACAGTCATGCTTCTCTTTTATTCACGGTAAGTGCTTATCGAAACCAAGCTTATGCCACTGCCCCATGTTGCTTCCCACAAGCTCGGAGAATGCTTGACGTAAGTACAGCCAATCTGGGTAAATACGAATCTCTCCTTACTGTCACTGTTGGCATATTATGTCCCTGAGGGAACATTCTTTTCATAATATCATAAGCTGCTTAGCGGTGTGCTTCTATTTAAGGGATACATATTAATAGCTATAAGGAAATCATATTTAAACTGTTCTCTGCAATCAATGTCTTAAGAATTGCTGTTATACTTTTTATAAGAAGGTGCTAATAACTTGGAGGCTCTTAGACTGGGCGATCTAATCCCTTTGTACAATAAAGACTTGCCACACCGCGAGTGGTTGCCAGATCATAGACAAGGTGCTTCAGAGGGTTAGTTCTTAATATAACATAACACTCCAGCTCTCTGCTCATTCGCATTTTATCTACTGTCTTCTCTATACTTACCAGAAATCTGGCAACATTGCCCATTGAGTACTCATCCACTGAATGACTATACTGATGTGACCACCAGGATTGTTTCCTGTATTATACTCAAAACTGCTTCTTGTATTTTTCTTGAACAAAATGCTATTCTCGCAAGAGACCAAGAAATATAACAATATACCGCAATGTATCCTCTATTTTGTAAATGATCCCTATTTGCAAGCATTCCAAAGAGACAGTTTATCTAAACACAGCTTATTGTACACACCCTATTGATTGTTAGCCTGCACATATAGCTTAATGCCATGTTTACTGCAGGTGATACAAAGAGCTTGCTTAGGTTACCTTGTCTTCTTGTTTAATGAGATATTAAACCCTTAATGCCAAGGCTTCATAAATAGTAATTAACATTGAGAACTACTATAATGAGAAGGCTTGTTTAGATCTGGCTTCTAAACAGAGCACTTTCCACCCAGCTTAATTATATAAAATGTCATATATTGTGTGCCAGTCATTCTTTATACAAAGAGAAAAACTGGGATGTGCCCTCATTTCTCATTATAATGGGCTAATTGCTACATTTATGCACTCTAGCATTGGCCTAGATCATAGATTGTACAATACTAGTCTGTTGATATGCATGCTGTTTCTTTTAACCATTGGTATAGACCAAGTATATGGAAGGTAAATACCGCCAAATTTAGATAAATAAATTAAATGAGGAAAGTGAAAACCAAATTAAGAATTGAATTAAACATAACTGTGCGCACAATATTTGTGCTACGCGAGACACTGGACAGCACACAGCCATTCAGTATCTCTACACTTCATTTCATCACTTGATGCATCCGCTGTGTCTCGCGCAGCTTTGCCATGCAGCAAAACTCTCGAATTTCTTGATTCACCAAAGTTGATGGAATACACAAAAGCAAACTTGTGGAAAAGATGTGTTAAACCCAACAACCAGCTATTTTAAAATCGTGATGAGACAAAATAATACTCTTCTCATATAAATCCATCTTTTCCTTGCCCAAAACTGACGTTTGGTCGTTAGGACGTCCTCATCACGTCCCAGGTATGTCTTTAGGAGGTAATCACCATGTCCCAACAACGTCCAATGTTACGTCGTCGGGACGAATTTGGGAATCATAAAGTTACATCGCTGGAGCGTTATTTTGGTATTTCGTGGCAACGAATATGGTCTGGTCCAGGTACGTCGTCACAATGTAACTGTGTTCCCTGGGAAGATGCGATTCAAACATTCATATTTGTGATTTAAAAATATTTATATGAAATACCAAGGTTCAGGACCGGCCCTGTACGGTTTGTGTACGGTTGTTTAATGAGAGAAATGAAACGTACTTTGAGATTCCGTACTGTAATGGCAGCGGAGGACTATTATTCTGTTCATTCACTGAACCGAGAGGGAGGAGGTCTCGCGTGGTGGAAGGTGGCGTTCATACCGCCAACATGTGGAAACCAAGTATTCAAGCTGTTTATTCATTCTTTTAACCATGAAGTTAAAAACGAAAAATCAAGACGAATTCTAGTTTTCCAGTTTTTATTATAAACGGAAATGCAGCCATTTTCTCACTCCCAACCATAAAGGTTTTTTTCACACAATTAAAATGTAAAGTTTGATTTTCATTTGATTTTTTAGTTAATTGTCGTTCCCTTTCTGTCGGTCTCTCGACGTTGTGTCGAGAACGACAGATGGGGTTCGCCCTTGAGAACCAATCAACTCTGACTACTATAGAAAAGGCCAATGAAATTTGGCGAATGAAATTTGCATGCCGGTCTCCGCCCCCGGATGTCCGGTATAAAAGGAAGCCGGCGTGCAGCATTCACTTACCTTTTGTTCTTCAGAGCCCTCGCTCATGGCTACGAACAAAAATAATTCAACGAATTCTTCTTCTACATCGCCGGATCTACGACGTAGAGCAGCGGATCGTCCCTTCCTGCAGCGACCTTCTCCTGGGCGTCTCGGCGGTTCCGGAGGTGATAAAGATTTTTCTAAAAGGTCCTTTTCAGGACTGAGCAATTTCCAGCGCGGCATGTCCCGCTGTTCTCTTGGGTGCGGCACCCTCATCGAGGAGGGGGATGGACACGATCGCTGCATTAGGTGTCTGGGCGTCCAGCACACTGAAGCAGCGTTCGTTGACACACCTGCCCGCACTGCGGGCAGATTGTCACTCAGAAGTTGCGGTCACGGGTGGCTGTCTTCCTACGGGAACCAGCCACCATTTCGTCTGCTACCCGGGCTGTGACATCTGTGGCTACGGCCCCGATGACCACCCACATAGCAGCGTTAGTGATATGGGGAACTCTGCGAACGTAAACCCGCCAGCCAAGTGCTCACGGGCCGATCGCACCCCGATTCGCTCTTCTGAACGTTCCCCAACCGGCGGTGGCATACCGTTCGGATCCTCAGTCACGCATTCGAAACGATGTGTGACGTAGATGAGATGTCGTTCGCAGCATCGGAGGGAGACTGGCATCCGACTGACGAATCCGAGCTCCCCCCCAAGGGGGGTTGAGCCAGGAAGGAAGTGATGTCAGCCATGCTAATCCGGGGATACGTGGTTCCTGGGGGCGGAGCGCGGTGCAAACCGCGCCCACCCCGGGTGCCATTTGTTTCCCGGAGGTGCATGAGGAGCTGTGTAAAACTAGGAGCGCTCCACTCACGGCCCGCTCCGGTCAAAACAGCTCCGGCTCCCTCACTTCCCTCGAGGGTGGGGCAGCCAAAGGCTACGTCGAGATCCCCGGGTGGAACGTGCGGCTGCGGTGCATCTGTGCTGCAGACGGCTGCCACCTGGGGAGAATCGGCCACGCCTACCGTCCAAGGCGTGTAGGACTTCGACATCAATGGTGCCGAAGCCTTGCGCTGCCGCGGGCCGGGCTGCCTCCTCTCTCTACGCCATGGCCATCCTGCAGGTCCGCCAGGCCAGGGCGTTGAGAGAGCTCCACGAGGGTAAGGCAGACCCAGGTATAATGCAGGATTTCTGTGCCGCCACTGACAGCGCTCTACGGAGCGACCAAGGTGGCGGCACGGGGCCTGGGTCGGACGATGTCCACGGAAGTGGTCCAGGAGAGTCACCCCCGGCTGAACCTTGCGCAGATGCGTGACACCGAGAAAGTCCGCTTTCTTGATGCACCCGTCTCGCAGGGTGGGTTGTGGTAACACCGTCGAGGACTGCGCTCAGCAGTTTTTGACGGTGAAGAAGCAGACAGTGGCGATTAGCCACATTTTTACCACGCCGCGACTCGGCCGCCCTCAAGCCTCCGAGATCTCACGTGATGTCTGTTTCCCGGCAGCCCAGGACCCCTTCCACATCGGCTCCGGTTACTGTGCCCCCACAGGTGGCACCCCGGAAGTCGAGGGAGGGGGAAACCTCACCCCGTCAGCTAACTTCTCACGAGAAGTGACACTGACGGGAAGACCCCAGGGGGAACAACATCGGGCCCGACCTTCACAGCTACGGCTCTGATCGGTCGGTACGGGACGGCTCCTGCCTCGTCACCAAAGCGGGCCCTTCTCAGGGCCTGGCGCCCACTTACTCACAAAGAGTTTTCTGTTTCCCCTGGGAGTTCCTTCCTGCCGATCGCACACTCCACTGGACTGTGCCCGGCAAACCCGACCTCACGCCCTGGCGAGGCGTAGGGTCGTACACACACGACAGCTGCTACCACTCTCAAGACAGTGCGTGCAGCTGTCCCGCCAGGCAGGTAAGTAGGCAGAGCCAACCTTCCCTCCGGGGTCCCCCCCGCGACAGGGTTAGCTCCGCCAGCCATCGAACCACCCTCCATGGGAATGGTGAAGCAGACCGTCCCCTTGGTCCCCCTGTCACAGTCCCTGGGAGCTCAAGAGCTGCCCACACTGTCTCGGTGGCTAATGCAGACGGTCCGTCTTGGTTACTCGATCCAGTTCGCCAGAGACTCTCCCAAGTTTTGGGGCATCATCTCTCCCTCTGTCTGAGGCTGGGACGCCTACATACTTCGAGTAGAGGTCATCACCCTTCTGGCAAACAGGCATCGAGTTCGTCCCTCAAACCAAGATGTTCGGTGGGTTACAACCCGCACTTCATCGTTCCCAAGAAAGACGGCGGGTTGCGCCCCGGAGGTCTGCGTACCCTGAACTAAGCACCTTCACAAGCTGCTGCTCAGGATGCTCACGCAGAGGCGCGTCCTGGCATTTATCAGGTGTCAGGATTGGTTCGTGGCAATCGACCTGAACTCCCTTTCGGTCTGTCCCTGTCTCCACGGTCTTCACGAAGATTGTGGAAGCCGCCCTTTCTCCCTGAGGGGAGGAAGGTGTGCGGGTACTTAACTATCTCAACGACTGGCCTATCTTGGCACTCGTGAGATCTGTTATGTATACAAGGGACCTGGTGCTCCGGCACCCAGATCGATTGGGACTCCAGGTCAACCGAGGAAAGGACAAGCTCTCCCCAGGGCAGAGCATCCTCTTTCTCGGTAGGGAACTCAACTCTGTCACCATGTCGGCGCAACTGTCCGCAGTACGCGCCCAGCCGGTGTTGAACTGCCTGGAACATTTCAGGCAGACAGCGGTCCCCCTGAAACTATTCAGAGGCTCCTGGGCATGGCGTCCTCGTCGGGTGAGACCCCTCGGGTTGATGCACATGAGACCGCTCCAACACTGGCTTCAGAGTCGAGTTCCGAGGAGAGCGTGGCACACCGGCAGCAGGCGCATGGTGATGACGCCCTGCGGCCGACGCACCAAAACCCCTGGTCTTCCATGACTTTTCGACGGACTAAGGTCCCTCAGGGCAGGTTACGAGGCAAGTCGTGGTGACGACGGACGCCTCCCTGCGGGGGTGCGGTGCAGTGTGTAACGGCACGCAGGCGGGGCGTTGGCGAACCCCCACCTGCGCTGGCATATCAATTGCCAAGAGTTGTGGGCGGTGCTACTTGCACTGAGCAGGCTGCGGCCTCTCGTGCGGGACAAGCACAGGCCGGGGACGGCACTACAGCTGTAGCGTACATCAGATCTTAGGGTGGCGTTCGCTCACAGCAGCTAACACAACTTGCTCGACGCCTCCTCCGGTGGAGTCAACAGGTGACCCGGTCCCTGTGGGCCACACTCACCGCAAACTGAACTAGACAGCCTACGCGCTCTCTTGCCAGTTATGCCTCGTAGAGAGTGGCGACTCCACCCCCGCGCAGGCCGCTTGGTACTCCCTGTCCGAAGACCTCGGCACGGATATCCTGGCGCACAGCTGACCGCGGGACGGGCGGAAGCACACCTTCCCCCCCCAGGAGCCTCCTTGCACAGACACTGTGCAAGGCCAGGGAAGAGGAGCACCAAGTGTTATTGGTTACACCGCACTGGTCTAACCGCACTTGGCTTCAGAGCTGATGCTCTGGACAGCGACTCCCCCTGACCCATTCCCCTGACAGAGGACCTGCTCTCTCAGGGGAAGGACACGTTCTGGCATCCCAGATCAGACCTCTGGAACACCATGTCTGGTCTCTAGACGGGACGAGAAGATCCTGAGTTGGCTACTCCCCCTCTATGGCAGAGACCATCACCCAGGCTGGGGCCCCATCTACTAGGCGGTTACACGCCTCTAGACGGCGCCGCTTCTTGTCCTGGTGTCTCTCTCAACGAGAAAGACCCACTGAGGTGCTCGATCAGGATTGTGTTGTCCTTCTTACGAGACTGGAGACTAACATCTCCCCTCCACACTGAATGTGTATGTAGTCGCTATCGCCACTCATCACGTCTCAGTTGATGGAAAGTTTCTAGGACGACACGACCTGGTCACCAGGTTCCTAAGGGGTGCGAGAGGGCGGCTCCCGCCTCATCTCCACCCCATACCCTCTTGGGACCCTAAGGGGTCCTGGGGGGGCCTCTGGGCCCCCCAAGAGCCCCTCGGAGGTTCCGATCTTCCTCACCGAGTAAGACGGCCCTCCTGATGGCGCTCGCTGCCTTCAAGAGGGTAGGGGACCTCCGAGCATCCTCCGTGTCCCCGGATTGCCTTGAATTCGGCCCTGGTAACTCTCACGTTATCTTGAGACCAGGCCCGGATGCGTGCCCAAAAAGTTCCCACTACTCCCCTTCCGGGGCGAAGTGGTGAACTTGCAGGCGCTCCCCATCGGGGAGGAAGACCCAACCCCATCCGTGTTGTGTCCTGGACCGCACGCAGGGCCTCAGTAGCTCTGACCAGCTCCTTGTCTGTATTGGAGGACAGCAGAGGGGAAGGCTGTCTCCAAGCAGAGGTTGGCGAACTGAGTCGTGGATGCCGTTACGACGGCATTCCAATCTCAGTTCTCCATGCCCACTGAGGGGGGGTATAGCCACCTCCGGGGCACTGGCAGAAGCGCCTCTCTAGCAGACATCTGTAGAGCTGCGGGTTGGGCTTAAACGTCCTGCGTGGCAACATGTAAGACTGGCATCCGGCGGGGCGTATGCCTGCGAAAGCATCACCCCACCCTCTAGGAGGCTGGGTCAGTGTGCTATCTACCTCTCTCCTTACCCTACTCTGGCTAAGGACAGGTACCCTATCCGCTTCCCTTCTTACCCTACCACTGGTTAAGAATAGGCATTCTATCCATCACTAGCAAGCACCACCTGGGGGTTGGCTGGGCAGAGCAGCCTTCCCCCTTAGGCCGGGATAACATGTGAGCCATCCCCTGGCTCAAACCGGACCTAGTGCTACCCGACGTCTGTAACACCCCCCCCGTGGGCTGTTCCGTCTGATGTATCCTCATGATATGGTTCCCACTCCTGGTAACCCATGAGCTTCCCCAGGTGGACCTCCACCTCGCGGTTAACTACTCAGCCCGCACGTTCCATGCGTTCTCCTCCTAGGACGAGACCATACCTTATCCACCGTATTCCTCCCCACGGGTAGGAGGTGGCCTCTGCAGCGCATCCCTAATTAAGGAAGTTGCGCTTACCCGGTGTAAACCCGAGCCGGACGGCCTCTCGCCAGTAGAGAGCTAAGGCCTCCGTCCGTGAAAGGTTACCGGTCAGGGCTGTTCCCATCTTTCTCCAAGAAAGCTCTGGAACCCCCCGACCACCACACTGGAAGGTTACAGTTTCGAAAGCATCGAGCTGACACGCCCAGGCCTGTTACCGTCGCTTCGCTAGAGACTGTGACGCGATACAGTGTTGTGGCGTTTTCCATAGGCAACCCCATCTGTCGTTCTCGACACAACGTCGAGAGACCGACAGAAAGGAACGTCTCGGTTACGTATGTAACCTCTGTTCCCTGATGGAGGGAACGAGACGTTGTGTCCCTTATGCCACTAACACGTATCGTATTCTGCTGCAGTCGTGAGAGGCTCTCAGGCTCTTCAGAACAAAAGGTAAGTGAATGCTGCACGCCGGCTTCCTTTTATACCGGACATCCGGGGGCGGAGACTGGCATGCAAATTTCATTCGCCAAATTTCATTTTCTATAGTAGTCAGAGTTGATTGGTTCTCAAGGGCGAACCCCATCTGTCGTTCTCGACACAACGTCTCGTTCCCTCCATCAGGGAACAGAGGTTACATACGTAACCGAGACGTTTTAATTTTGAAGTCATTCAAATGACATGTTAATCAGCGAGTGTGGACTGCATTACTTAGAACGCCCACAAAAAGAAATATCCGTTTATGCCGTGGGGGAAAACCAACCATTCGAATTAACTTGTTAGGTGCTTGATCTTAGCTCTTCGTAATGCTTACGACTGACTTGTGCTTGGTGCAATACCGAAAAGTTGCTGTGTGGTGTTCTGGATCTCTGATAAGTTAACAGACGTCTAAACAGACGAACAAACTAAAGCATTGGAAAGCCTGCGTCTAGTAGCGTGCCCTAAACCACGCCGGAGCGCGATTGTCGCCACTCCCCCGCGCTCACACTGTACATTACCATCCGCACCATCCGAGCACGCTTTCATCATCACGGCTTGACTGCTTTTAAGTAAACATAAAAAAGCGATCTTTCTCAGCACAATGGAATCCATCGTAGCCTAATGTTGGGTTTGAGGTTTATTAGGTGTGTTTAACTTCATGCGCGCACTGCGCAGAGCAATGATAGTCATAAGCGAGCGATTAACGAGTAAACGCCTCATGCTTTTAAATCAGCCCCTTCATTATATCAGCCCCGCATACTTCATTATGATAAAGAAAAACGTTATACGCTGCACTATGTTATGAATGCATGTTGTAAATTATGCGCCTATTTAAAACAAATATTAAATAAAAGAGAAAACACAATGAAAATCAAACATTACTTTTCAGTTGGAATTGTGTCAGTATCATTGCTTGAGCATTAATAAAAACCTGTTAATTTTTATTGCAAATTCATTCCCATTTGCTTTTTCATTTTCATTTCAGCAGTCTTGCCTTTAGATTTAAGTGAAAATGAAATGTCAAATCACCAATTGCATTTTCTTTTTCAATTTGACAGGGACAAATCATTGTCAGTGTAAAAATGAAAATAAAAGCATTTAATTTAAATTTTCATTTTGGCACATTATGTATAATGGAATTGTTAATCTGAGTTACATTTTCATTTTTTCTCATTTAATTTACTTATTTAAATTTGGCTGGTTTTACATTCCATACAAGTATGACCCTATACCTCTTTGCTTTATGTAAAAGAGCAGCTCGGACATTCTGCTAAGCTCGTTTTTGAGAGGTTATTTGTGTTGGAACATATTATAACATGTTGCGTGATTTATGCCTTAATCAGATGATTTGTTTCCTTTTCTGAAATTTGAAATACACTGCGGTTTTTGCTGAACATACACAGTTGTTTTATTTCCACACATTTTTTAGTTGTATTTTTCAGTGAAAAGAATACATCTTAAAATGGTTCATGGATAATGTATTAACATCAGATACATTAACATCTGACAGAGCAATTATATTGTACATATATTATATTAGTCCTCACCCTGGCGTTTCAAGAGCCAGCCTAGTGTGGCAAACAGATATATAAATAATAATGCTGAAATCAGGACCATTACTTCAAACCCAGAATTTCTGTCTTCTATTTTGCATAACACAGACATTGAACCTGCGCTATTTAGAACAAAAACAAAGATTTCTTTACACAGGTAAGTTTTATCTGAAGGGCTCCTTGATCAGCCACATTCAGAGTTTAATATTGCATGGGTGGCTAGGTTGGTTGGTTGGTAACATACTTGTCTAAAGACACATGTCACCACCAGGAGGGGCTGAATCACAGTGTTAGGAGGCACATTTAGGAAAAATAGAGCTAGAGCAGGGGCACAGTTCTTCGGGCTTAGATGAGTGCCTCAATTGTGAGAGTATGTTCCTCTAAGCCTCTGGTTGACAGCAACACAGTACTTTTATTTAAAGCAATTTCAAACATGTCTTGTTTGACAAGTTTTAAATCCTACTTAACACCCCGTAACAGCCACGAGTTTACTGTCAGAATTAAAGAGGCAAATTCTCAGAGGGGGAGAAATGATCACTTTCATTTTGTTCTCCTCTGTTCTGCAGAAAGGACATGGCAGGGATGTTTACCTAGGGATGAATACATTAGTCTCCATTTGCAACACAATGCCTTTCAGTAGCATGATAGGCTGCCCAAAAAAGTTTACCATATATTTTAATTGCTGCCATTACTGATGAGGAAATGAGAGATAGGTTCAGTTGCTGCGGATTACAGGATATCTCAGGGGCGAGCCCTGTCGGAAATGGAGGTTAAAACATATATATTATTTAAATGGGTAGTTCACCAAAAAAAATATTGTCTAATTCTTTACTCACCCGCAGATGGTTCCAAATATGTATACATTTTGTTGTTCTGCTAAATACAAAGGAAGATATTCGGAAGAGTGTCAGTAACCAAACAGATCTCATCCCCCATTTACTACCATAGTAGGGAAAAATACTACAGGAGTCAATGGGGGATGAGATCTGTTTGGTTACTGACATTCTTCCAAATATTGTCCTTTGTATTCAGCAGAACAAATAACTTTTTACATGTTTGGAACAATCTGAAGGTGTGTAAATGATGACAGAATTTTAATTTTTGGTTGAACTATCCCTTTACGTTTTTGTTTACACTTCAGTATGACAGACTAGACAGATTTTACCAGGAGTAATGAACATTTTTTTATCTGCTTCAAGATGCAAAAACAAATTACTTAAAGTAACAATCTCTACACTGTCTAGGTTGCACTGGTATGTGAGGAAATGCACAGATAAGGACCCTGGTACTTGTCAGTGCTGTGTGAAAGACACTTGTTTTCTGTTTCCAACGTGAACTCCTGCTTAGTCTTTGCAGAACAGAAATATGTTGGGGAAATCTGATATAGAGAAATCAGCCCATCTGAGCATCAGCAGAAGCGTATGCCACGCATGTCAATGTTTACTTTGCCCCTGTCCTGTGTTCTTAAAAGAAATATGTCAATAGCCAATGTACCCACTGTATCCTGCACACTGGCGGAACCATCCATAGTGACCTCAAAGCGATGAGACAACTCATATATATACAAAACAATTTTAGTTCCTATTTAGTCTGAATGTTGTTAAAAATGTTAAAGTCAATAGCTGCACTAGTGAATAGTGCAGTGGTTGAATTAGTGGACTGTCAGCGAGCTACTGGTGGAAACAGAATGAATTTGTCAGTTACGCTTGTGTGCCAGGCCTGTGTGTACTGTTTATTCAACCTGTCTGCGTATAAATAACATGACTTTACACAGATTGTGTATAATGCATACACCAAATTAAAATTTTGCCTGCATATTATATGCCAATCCTTCCCATTAACGTCTGTGGAGCGCAAATGCATGCAAATTAAATGATTCAGATGATATTTTGGATCACCTAACCCCACTCCTTACATTAACCTCTTTATTGTTTAAATTTGTGCACAGATTGCTTTCGGGTCATTCGTCTGCTTTGGAACGCTTAGTACAATTGCACTTTTTGAATATATAGCATCTGTAGCTGGCTGTTACGTGTTGTGTTTAAATTGTATAATATACAAACTGTTAAGTTTAGGGGTGGGGTCCGGTTACCTGCTCAAATGTTTCTAAATTTCAAACGAAATAAGCGTACCCAAAATACGACATCTGATTAAGTTAACAATCACACCCTACATGTCATGATAGCAAAATTACACCACAATATATAATATGTAATTTTGTTTGTAATTTTGTCTTTGGACGCATCTGCGCTCCACAGACGTTAAAGAGACAGATGTGCATATCGCTGTGGTTAGGAAGGCGGGACGAGAGCCGTGAGGCGGGGCCTGTGGCGTGAGTGATAATTGGAATCAGCTGTGCACACACCGGTCCCGCATATCTCGCAGAGGAGATTGGGAGCATAAGAGGACAAGCGACAGGACTGCTGATGAGAGAGGACCGGGCCCGGACATGTTTAAGTTTGTATTTATGTTCTTGTTCCCTGTTACTTCCTTGTTTTGTTTATTTTTGAGTAAAGTTTGTTTAAATGTTTGCCGGTTCCCACTTGCTTCCTTCCTTTTATTGAACCGTATTACATTGATGCCGAAACCCGGGAGGTAGGAGAGCATGTCGGAGAGCCCTCTCTGCTGAGGGGCATCGCGATGCTGAGGAGTTCGGGCAGTGCGGACGAGGGACGTCCGCCAGCGGCTGCCTGAGGCGGTGGTGCAGCAATGGAGAATCGGCTGGAACGGAGAGCTCGCTGCCATGCTCCTGGGCCGAGGTGGGGTGGCGGCCGTCCAGGAGGGAGCGGAGGAGTCGTCGCCGTTGGCCATGAGCCGGAATCCTGCTGCCAAAAGCCATGAAGGTGAGGAGCAGGAAATGGGGAACTCGCTACCAGCTGCCCTCAGCCGGAGAAGCCATCGCCGGCCGCCAGGGGGCCGAGGAGAATCGAGCCATCCACTGAGCGTCCAGTACCACCACATGGCACCGCGAGGAAGAGCCTCTCGGCTGGCTGAGGACTAAGCGACAAAGTGTCGGGGAACCAGACCAAATTTTTTCCTTGTGCTCCCGTCTCCGTTGTCTCGTCTGTGCATACCCCCAGGCGCTGCGGACGCCGAGACTGGCTCCCGGGGGGAGGAGGTACAGTCTCGGTAGTACCTCCTGGCCTGTAAGGGGCGAGGGGGGTATGTGGTGAGGAAGGCGGGACGAGAGCCGCGAGGCGGGGCCGGTGCTGTGAGTGATAGTTGCAATCAGCTGTGCGCACACCGGTCACGCATATCTCGCGGAGGAGATTGGGAGCATAAGAGGACGAGCGACAGGACTGCTGACGAGAGAGGACCGGGCCCGGACATGTTTAAGTTTGTTTTTATGTTCTTGTGGCCGGCAGTCGACCGTGAGGTGGCTGATGAATTATTTAATTAAGTAAATAAATATTTTAAATATTTGCAGTATTTTTATACTATAATATTTAAAATATGTACTCATCGTGGCTATCTTTGTTACATTAAGTGTAGATTAGTTGAGATGTTTCTAACTGCTATTTTAACGTGTCCATGGTATTTTACCAAAATTGTTTTATGTCGATGTATTTAATCACATTAAGGCTGCATTTTAAGACCGATTGCGTCACAGCATCGCGACTGAAGGCTGATAAGGCTGTCCCGATTTAAAGGTTGCTTCAAAAGCAGCCCCAAAATGCGACCTTATATCTGCAGGGTTTTAAGGAAAGAACGAATGTATCCTTTAGAGCTTTGGCTATCCCGAGATTCATTGCGCGCCTGTAGCGGCTTGAATTTTTTTAATAATCATTCAAAACTTAAATAAAAGTATGTTATATCCATTTCAGTGTTGTAATATTATATATGATGTTGTTCGTTAACATTATTGTTGCATTACTGTGTTTTAAATTTCTGTGGTTGGTCAATTTAATATACTGTTGGGCTGTATTAATCTACATAAAAGTGTCATATTCTCTAAAATAAAATAAAAATTTTCTGGCTTCCTTTTTTTTTAAATCAGACACGTCACTGCTGTGTCCTGCAGCTGTCGACACGCAACAGGAGCAGCAGGTGACGCAATTAGGAAATCCTCCGCGAGGCTAGCCCGTCTCATTTCAGTTTGGTTCTTGGACTTTTGAGGCTGTGTGCTTTGTAGACAAAGTCCTCGTTTTTAAGTCTGCGACCTTAGAAGTTTGCAGCCCCCAAATTGGGACACAGTTTGTGTGTGCTGCTGCTAGCCTGCAACGACTCCTGATCCCGCCCCCGGGGTCCTATGACTAGCTATTTGCTGCCTCAATTGTACCTGTAGTAGCGGTAACCATAGTGATCAAATGTCATGTTCTATGACTGAGCTGGTGATTTTGATGAGTTGGTGAACTGAAATAAATGGACTTCATAACTGCCACACAAGGCAATGAAGAGACAAAAAACAATCACCTTGTGAATACAATTTAGGTACTCTATGCCTGTTGACTTTTCTCAGATGTGGCAGATCAGTTTTGTTATTTATTTGTATAGCTAATCTTGCACTAAGCTAACACAGCAAAACGTGGACAGTATGACTATTAGGTGAGTGGACAGAGGCAAATAGCGATTTGTTCAATAGTTCATTTTAGTGCAAACCCTTAGCCCAAATGAGGTAAAGTGACTACTTGAGCACTTTTTAAAGCCCAAATTATACAAAATAACTAACTGAGATGAAATAATTTGCCAACAGCTTGGTCCCCCCAGTTAAAAAATCCCATCTGCGCCCCTGGACAGGCCGTGTCCTCACAGTGGGGAATGAGTAGCTCTGTAATTAGTCCAGTGGAGGAGCTCTGTGAGGAACAGAGAGTGTTAGCCTTGCCGTTTTGCCCTGTTCCTACTCATCTCCAACAAATTATCATTGCTCACAGAACTGCAGCGAGTCCTTACACAGGGGTCAAACGTACAGTGCAGTCACAGTGCACAGTACTTTGCAGAACTCACATTTTATGAGAAATAATAGACTCTAAAGCTGAATGCAATGATGGACATGTGTTTTAAGGTGAAGTGTGACTTTGCTTAAAGATAACCCTGATCCCGTTCTTTTATATTGCTTTGAGATTCTAAAATGAGCCATTCAATGTAAGAATGACTTGAGTTTGAAATAGAACATGTTGGTGAATAGTGCGAAGACTAACTTGACTTGTGCTCTGAGCTTTTGAAAAGTGCACAGGCCAATAGAAATTTCTTCTGATTGTACTGGTTTACACTGGGATTTTCAAGGTTGCTCTCAGTGGATAAAAATTAAACTAAGTATAATTGAAATAGTCATTGTAATTACAGCATGGAGCACAATCTAACATTTATGGATGATCAAAGAGCATAGATGTGCATGTCCTTGACTAGATGTTGGACAAAGATGTGAAATACTGTACATACAGTGAGCATTTCTTCTTTGGTTTTTCTTTTGTAGAATACAAATATTTAATAAATTACTTATTTTTATTTATTTATTTTTAGTAACAAAAGCGTGAAATGGGCCCGAACCCATGCAACACACATGAGTACATACTCATACCCACGCATTAACCACTATACTTCTCCAATAATATATTTCTTTCTTTAATAGAGAATTTAACCCAAGTTGTTTGTGTCATGGTTTTGCCCAAATTGTCTACATTATTAAAAAAATGTGTCGCCTAGCATTAACCAAATAATCAAAGGAGTTGCTGAGAGCAATGAAGGCTTTAGGATTAAAAGCATTATTTACAAGAGCTATAGCTGGGTATTGAAAATATGTCCAAGTTAGCAGCTACACATTTGTTCCTTGCACAGTAATTGCCTTTTTCAAGTGCGGTTCTTTCACCCATGTTGCCTGAAACAGAAAAATGATCAGAGAACAAATAATAGAGCTAAATGAAATGTGTCTTGTTGCCGTAAATCTACCCTGAGACTATCCAGACAGCTTTGATGAGCTCTAATCTCGTTCTTTCTCTAATCCACATTGGTATGCCTTGTGTATTGTCTGTGCGTTTCAGTGTCTAAAGAAGAAAACTGATGTCTGTTTCCTCTCTGGTTTTTACATAAGGAAAGATGCCCTCATGCATTGCTTTTGTTTTCTGTTTTTTAGTTTTCTTTTTTTACCACAATTGTAAGTAGTATTAGGGCATCATGTTTGAAATCATGATTTTTAACTGTTTCAGAATAATAGCTGCTGTTTAGTTAAAAAAAATCAATACATTAGTACATAGCTATGTAAAAGGTTACATGGGTCAGAAAATGCACATCATAATCTTTTATTTACGTAATTATCACAAAATAACAGCAGCCAATTATATTTTTAATCTCTGTGCCTGCTCATCTCTGGGAGGTCTTGCACCAACAAAGGCAAAATTTGTTGCCATCCATTTTCCCCATCAACAGCAACATTGTCTGGCTAGTCATCCAAACACAGCTGTGTAATGTGTGGATGAGGGTATTTTGAGGTGAAATAAAGCTGCTGGCATTTAGAGTAAATGAGGGAAGATTCACATAGAATAATGAAGGCCGGAGCTATTTCTCTGTGGCTGATGTGTATCTAAAAGGATCAGTAAATATTGTTTCTGAACTGAAAGACTTATCAGCAGATATACATATCCACTGCAACCACATGTCCCACATGAGGGCTGCATGTATCTACTCCATCACTTTGAGGTCTTTACAAGTCTCCTTTCTACAATCTTTACGGAGGGCAGAAAGATGTTCCACCTCATCTCATGCTTTACATTTTTTCTCTCTAAGCCCAGGGTTGTGTGATATAGTGGGGGCGGTGGCAGGCCGGCTCGGGTCAATGGCAGAAGGGGGTTGACTAGACGGAGATGGCAAGCCTCGCCGGAGATGAGATGACTCACAAGGAGAGTAGTAAACCTGCTGGGGAAGAGTTGACTCACGAAGAGAGTGTTAACCCACTTAGGGAGAAGTGTGCCAAGGTGTTTGACAGCCAGGGAGTCCGAAACACCAACGGGAGACAGCGAAGGGCAGACACAGTGGATAAAAACTGACAGAGGCTAAGGGACTAGTGCAGGGGTGGGCAAACTTTTTTACCTCGAGGGCCACATCATGTTTTTAAATCTTTGTTAAGAACCACATATTATTTGCACATTAAATGAAATCTTTTTTTATTTATTCCAAACTGAAATTTGATAACTACTGTAGTGTATGTGCATGCAATTCCTTCCACCCTGTGTCTTATAAACACTTTTGTATTGAAAAAAATGGCAAAACATTTGCACACTGTCATAAGACACATTATTATAATAATTTACAGTATACACTATTTTTATTCTTGAAATTTTTTCAAATATTCCTCTAATTCAGGGGTGTGCAATTAATATCAAGGGGCCACATGAGAAATGGGACTGTTAATTCTTAATTCTGCTCAGTATTGAATTTATGGCTTTTAAAATGCAGTAAATATCTGATCTGATCTAACTCTTTAATATTTAAAAAAGAAAAACCACCACTACTAATACTTTTCTGCACCTCTACCCTTTGTTATAACGGGTTATACATGTACATACTAGAAATCAGATGTGTAATATTCAGTTTTAAAAATAAAACATTGTAATATTACAATACGAGTTAAACATTTGGCATTGCAAATCTCAATTTAATTTATACTGTATCCATTGGGAGCCATATTTACAATTATTCTGGTTGTCGAATCTGATTGGTTGAAAGCAATGCCATATTTCACCAGTATAACTACGGGAACTATATATATCTATGACGGGAACCATTTTACAAGTCGGACTTGTAGTAAAAGGCGGAATTGAAAGTAAAAGCAGTCTTTCTATTAGCATTTCACAGCAATAGTGACCGATTGCAGAACAGCAGAACCTATACGTCACAGCCGTATCTCGTTCTCAGCACTCAGGACGCAAGTGTCTCGAGATGAGCTTTTGATAAGAGAAATTGTCATGTCATGCCATAGTAAACCAAAGCTCACAACACTCGTCCCGCCTCAGTGCTACAAAATAGACAAGACGCGAACGCAGCGTTTTAACACGTCCGTCTAGCTAACGCGATAGCGCATGTCTCCCTCTCTTTTAATTTTTACTCACGTATGCTGCATTGCAGACTAGCACCACCTAATGGATTTTGTTTAGAAAGACAGGGAATATAAAAGGCAGAAAATCAGAACACAAACGAGGAACACGAGGGGAGAGAGAAAACAATGACCAAACCCAGGTGAGAAGAGTGAAACAATAATGAGATAATAATAAAAGGGGAACAAGACGGCGAGGTCACAACTTGATGACAAGATACCACATGGCTGGCTGTCAAAATAATGCCATGTGCTAACCACAAAACTAAAATAAGGCACACTAGGCACGAACCATGACAGTAACATCTGGTGACCATCTGCCGTTCCAAAGGGAAAGAGGCACCCACCCAGACACATAGATAAGAACCCTTAACACCAAAAGACGAAACACAAAAGGGGGGACAAGACAAGGCTGCCAGGGAAGGAAACACAGACCACCATGGAATCAAGGGAAAGGAGGGGGGCTCTGACCACCAAGTCATCAAGGGGAGGGAGGGGAGAATGAATGGTGCTCGAGAAGGCCTGGGGGACATGGACTGGGGTGGAGGTCGAGGAGGAGCAGAGAAGGGTAGGTGGGGGGAAGGATAGGCCAGGACGGGAATGAAGGGTAGGTAGGGGAACAGACTGGGGGAAGGCAGCTGGCATGGGCCCCTTCAGTCGGTCTCTCGACGTTGTGTTGAGAGACAGACTGGGGTTTGATCTTGAGAACCTATCATCTCTGAGAGGAAATTTAAAACGCCAATGGACTTGGCGAATGGCAAACGCACACCAGTCTCCGCCCCGTACATACGGGTATAAAAGGACATTTTATTATTACCTTTATTTAACCAGGAAGAGACTCATTGAGATTAAAAATCTCTTTTTCAAGAGTGTCCTGGCCAAGATAGGCAGCAGTACAACCATACATACATACAGACATAAAATACACTAATATAATAAGAACATAAAACAACTAAAATAGCAAGTCCTTTAAAGTCAACCACAATCCATAACACATAAAAGGCGGCGGTCATTCATTCATCCTTTGTTCTTCTGTGTCTTCGAGATTTCTCCCAGGCTGCTGGATTTAAGATGCGAAGCAGCGGATTTCTCCCTCTCGGTGGTGGACTTCCCCTTGCCGTCTCGGCAGCGAGTTGCATATATTTCTAAAAGAGCAAATTTCCTCTCACATTCTGCACTGTCTTCGGGCATGTCTTGCAGCTGTGTTCTTGGGTATGACAGGTTCATCCTAGAGTCTGACGGGAAGGTGTTGTGGTCACAGTTGGCTGCGTTCTCCGGAATGTAGCCGCAACATCGTCTGCTTACTAAGCGCGACTGCCGCTTCGGCGAGGTCGACGGTTTCAGCGAGCGGCGGGGGTGTTCGGGGATTCCCATGGATGTAACTCTGCCAGCTTCGGCTCGTGGATCATCCATGCCCCGGCACGCTCACCTGGCTCATCCCCGATGGGTTCCCATGGCGGGCACACTCAATCTTGCGTGGTGATGCTCTAGATCAGGGTTCCTCAAATCTTACCCTGGAGGGCCGGAGCACTGCAGAGTTTTGCTCCAGCCCTGATCAAACACACCTAAGCAAGCTAATCAAGGTGTTCTGGATCATGAGAAAATCACAGGTAGGCAAGTTTGATCGGGGTTGGAGCTAATCTCTGCAGTGCTCCGGCCCTCCAGGGTAAGATTTGAGGGACCCTGCTCTAGATCATCTCGCAAGCAGGGCTGTATGGTGACACCGTGGAGGTTCTCCGTGGTGAAGAAGCAGACTGCTCCGCCATGACCCGGCCACCTGTCGGTCGCTGAGGTCCCGAGCACAGCCTGACCCCCAGCAGCCCCGTCCCCAGAGATGCAGAGCCCGTGGGGGGGGGGACTTCTACGCCGTTGGGAACCGCCTAAAGGCCCTGACAGGATGAGCCATGGGGATTGAGAGTACTGCGGGCGACCCCCCCGGCCAAGTCATCGCCGGCGGGTCAAAGCGGGATGCTGCCTGCCACCCAAGCCGGGCCCTTTAGGGCCGGGCGCCCACTCTCTCTCAAAAGAGCTTCTCTCTCTCCGGGCTTCTCCGCAGCACTCTCGATACGACCGGGTGACATAACTTCTAGCTGCCTTCCGCAATCTCCACGTGACGTTGTGTTGGCCGGCGATAACACCACGCAGGTAAGTAAGCAGAGCAGTCAACCTCCCCGGGGTCCCGCCCTGTAAGAGGTGACCGGTCCGTAAGCCACCGAACCAGCCTCCCACGGCACGGTGAAGCAGATCGTCCCTCTGGTTCCGCAATTACGGTTCTTGGGCGCTTGAGAGTGCACCAGCCTGTCAGGCTGGCTATCGAGGATGATCCGTCTGGGCCTACGGGTCAACTGGGAAAAGAGCAAGCTCTCCACAGCACAGAGCTCCTCTTATAGTATGGAACTAGACTCTGTGCGTATGTCAGCATGTCTCACCACAAGCGTGAGAAGTATGGAACTAGACTCTGTGCGTATGTCAGCATGTCTCACCACAAGCGTGAGAAGTCGGTGCTGAACTGTCTGAAATTGATCAGACGGACTCCAACGGTACCGCTTAAACACTTTCAGAGGCTCCTGGGGCACATGGCGTCCCCGACAGGGGTAATCCCTCTCGGGTTGATGCACATGCGGCCGCTTCAGCACTGGCTTCAGAGTTGGGTTCCATGGGCGGCGTGGCACACCGGAACCAGCAGAATCACGGTAACGCCTCAGTGTCTAAACACCCTTAAACCCTGGTCAGATCTGGCCTTTCTCCGTGGTGACGACAGATGCCTCCCTGCAGGGGTGGGGCGCAGTGTGCAATGGGCATGCAGTATCTGGAGAGTGGACGGGTTCCCGACTGCGGTGGCATATTAACTGCCTAGAGTTGTTGGCTGTCCTTCTAGCACTGAGGAGGCTTCGACCCCTCGTGCAAGACAAACACGTGCTGGTACATTTGTAATGCTGCGGGTTGGGCTTCTCCCAGTACCTTTGCAAGGTTTTACAACCTCCGAGTGGAACCAGTGTCAGCATGTCTTACACGCTGCCAGCGTATAGGACAGACATCTGGCCTGGGCGTACGCCTGCGAAAGTGCCTTCTCCCCTTTCCAGGTGAGTCTAGCGTGCTATATAGCCTCCCTACTTTCCCCCTTAGGGTGAAGTAAAGGCATTCCCACCATCACTAAGCTGGCAATTATGATAACAAACCAGGCAGAGCGGTTTGTTAGAACCAAGTCCAGTACTAGTCGCCCCTGCTCAGGTGGACCCATATACTAGGACTGTTGCCCCATACGTAGTGACTCCCCTGCATGGTCGTCCCGTATGTGGAATTCCTCACTCCTTGTTAGAAAGGCTGAGTCCTGTGCGCTTGCGCTGATTACGTCAGTCTTCTTTGGCGGTGAGAGTGACTCTGCATAGGATGCTAGCGGGACTGTGTGCGCTAAGTGTGCGTTAATAAACAAATGTAAGTTGCTTGTTTAATCAACGGAAGATAAATATTACTCATGTTGTTTGTTGAGCATATATAGAATGCCATCCGGTTTCTAACTGACGGTTATTCATGCGTGTTGATGCTTCTGAGCCCACGTGAATGTCTTGATTATGTTCAGTATTACTTGCCATCTGTAGTTTGTATCTTGCAACTACTGCTTAGTACGTATATAAACATAGCATTAGTCGCTGATATGCTTGCTATTTATAGCTCATGTATGCAATGTTTCAGATAACGCACAGCTCATCTAAATCATTTGATTATTGGTTGGGTTTGAAGCATATTTTCCGATTATACCAATGGGTGGCAGTATAATACAAGAATGTTAATGCTTGTATGTTGGTTTCTTTTTATTTTACTTTCAATATAACATGAGAGCTTCTTTATTTGTGGCTTGTTATTATAATAATATTGTGTAATAATGCTAAATACATATGTTAATATATACCTTATACATTTTTCCTTTGTAGACCACACACACAGATGTGTACTGCTGTGTTGTGTACCTCCCAGTTTGTCAAATAAACCCCCCTTTTCATGGAACTGATCGGATTTATTATGTTCTAATCGACACCCCATTGAGGAAGGCTAGATACAGACCTTCACCTAATACAGTCCGACCTTCACAAACTTGCTATTGAACACTCCTGGTTCCCCTTTCGGTGAGCCTGTGACCTCCCCTCCTGTGGTTTACCCCACATGGGTTCTGTCCCCCCATTCGGGCTGACAAAAATTCTCACATGTTGTTCTCCCCTCTGGTGAGACCATGTTAGCATCCTCACATGTAACCTCCCCCTTGTGGTAGGATGTGGCCTCCGTAACACACTCTTCAACGAGGAGAGCAGTGTTTCCCCAGTATTACGCCTCCTGACGGCGCCTCGCTACTAGAGGCAACACCTCTGTCCGTGATGACCATCAGTACAGGCTTCCTAGTATGACCACTACTGATCCCACTGGAAGATTACTTCTTGCTGTAGTGCTCACTTGTGACTCGCTAGTCTAGTCAGTGTTGCTCCGCTTGAGGTCACGATATGGCTCAGGGCCGTGGCGTGTTAAGATAGGTCCCCAGTCTGTCTCTCAACACAACGTCGAGAGACCAATGGAGGGAACAAGACGCTGTGTCTTCATGCCACAACGCTTCGCCGACCCGCTGCAGCGACCGGGAGACACCTCTCAGGTTCCTTAGCCCAAAGGGTGAATGAATGACCGCCGCCATCTTCTTTTATACCCATATGTACGGGGCGGAGACTGGCATGCGTGTGCCATTCGCCAAGCACATTGGCGTTTTATATTTCCTCTTGGAAATGATAGGTTCTCAAGATCAAACCCAAGTCTGTCTCTCAACACAACGTCTCGTTCCCCCCATCAGGGAATGGAGGTTACAGTCGTAACCGATACGTTTGTCTGGCAGGCAAAAAATCCCATAGACGGGATCTTTGTGAAGCTATCGAGCCATAACCTTTGCAATGACCCAGAATGCCTTAGCGACACCATAGCAACCACCTAGAAACCCATAAGCAACAGAGTTCCAAGTTTTGCCACAGCAAGTAAAGTTTATTTTTGAGTTTTAAATTATTATTAGCATTATTATTGAGATTCACATTTTCTTATAACTTACAATTTCAAGTTTACATAGTAACAAGTAAACTTTACGCAGCTACGCAGTTCAACCTGAAGGTGGAGTCCATCTGAATACTGACCGAGTGAATGAAAGCGAAGAAACACAGTGAGGTATGTTGGTGCTTTGCAAATCATGTTTTTATTATTGAATGGCTTAATTTTGATTGCTCAACGACATAGCAGTAATGTTAAATGAGTTCCATGTTAATATTTAAGGATAGACCGTAATAAAATTTCTCCAGAGTTGAATTGCGATTAGCAAACTAGCAACTGCTAATTGTTTTGAATTGTAGATGAGTTATTGTTGCTATCTGTATATTATAGACTAAAATATAGATTAAAACATGAATTCCACAACTCGTGATTTGCATTGGTAAGGTAAAGTAGGTCTGTGTTGTAAACGCTTAATTTATAATAGCTTTTAGGATTACTCCACACACTTTGGATTATGTTGATTAATTTTCTCTTGCTTTGCAGGAGGCTGGTTCTGAAACAAGTGGAAGTATACATCTTACGTATGGTGTGTTGCATACTGGCATGAAACATAAAATCTACCAGAACCACTCAAAGTTGTGTCAGTTTGTTCTTTTAAGTCATACAATGCATTAAATGTGTACTTAACATTAAACCCACTTAGAAATACCACTCTTCAGAAAAGCACTCACTTAGAAATGCAACTCTTTAGAAATGTAGCTCGGCCAATCAGTTTTAAGATCAGAACAAATTTTTATTTATTCTGAACTGTAACACCTAACAAATGCTGAAAGACTCACAAAAACGACTTTGTGAATTCTTCTTTATGTAAACACTATATGTTGTTTTATCGTTTTCAAGACATTTTACTCTCTTCTTTGCCCCCCTCCTCCCCCGATCACGTCATCTTTGACTGTGGAGGACTTTGCTGTATTTTTCACTGAGAAAACATTCTCTATCAGCAAACAATTCTCATCACCTCAGACCTCTGTACACAGTACCCTCACTTCAAACACTGAACTCTCCTCTTTCGCCCCACTGACTGACACTAAAGTCACCAGACTTCTCTCCAGCCACCCCACCATCTGCCCACTTGACCCAATCCCCTCCCATCTCCTTCAGGCCATATCCAGCACACTCACACACACTCACACACCATCAACTTTTCCATCCACATTCAAACAGGTCACGCCCTACTTAAGAAACCCACATTGGACCCCTCTATCGACAGTTACAGGCCTGTCTCTCTCCTCCCATTTATTGCAAAAACACTTGAAAGGGCAGTTTTCAACCCAGTGTCTTCCTACCTATCCCAGAATAAACTATTGGATGACAAGCAGTCTCGCTTCAAAACAACCACTCCACTGAGACTGCACTGTTATCGGTCACAGAAGCACTGTGGCTAGACAAGGCGGATTCTAAATCTTCGGTCCTGATTCTTTTAGACTTATCTGTAGCGTTTGACACTGTCAATAACCAGATACTGCTAGCAACCCTGTCATCTCTAGGAATCTCAGGCACTCCTCTCTGCTGGTTCAAATCCTAACTCTCCGGCAGATCCTTCAGGGAGTCATGGAGGGGCTCGCTATCCAATGCTCACCACATGATTTCTGGTATCCCTCAAGGATCTATGTTTTGAGGTGATTTTAGAAAGTTGTGAAGGATGCTGTGCTGCAGTTCGGATGGAGGCTGACAGTTCATTCCACTCCAGGGAAACCAAATGAGTAAAGGTTTTTGCAAGCGATTTGGTGCCTCGCTGTTAAGGAACAACCAGGCGTCCCTCATTTTGAGACCGAAGATGATGGGAGGGGATGTAGACCTGGAGCAGTGAGTTAAGGTAAAGGAGTCTCAAGATGCACACCAGTAATGTATTCTTCTAAGGCATGTTTGTAAAAGCAACATACATATCTTAATTCAACTAAGGCATAGTCCTGGCTTAAGACAAGCCTAAAAGGGTTAGGTGTAAAGCTTTCCTGTAGCTCAGTGGTAAGAGCATTGCGTTAACAACGCAAGGTTGTGGGTTCGATCCCAGGGGATTGCAAATACCTATTGTGACGGGTGGAGAGACGACACACACACAACAGACAGTTTTCTTAGCCCCGGCAGGGTATTTTATTAGAAGTGGTGTGTGGAGTGCTCGGTGCAAGGTCCGGTGGTTGGTCGATGCCAGGCGTGGGAGTTCTAGTTCTGGGAATGCTTCTTCCAGTTCTGCGTGATCTCCGTGCCCAAGTGCTAATCCGTCCACCGTGCAGTCGTGCCTTCAATGTGGGTTCCCGTGAGGGCTGACGATCGTCAATCGTCAATCGTCAATCGTCAATCGTCAATCGTCAATCGTCAATCGTCAATCGTCAATCGTCAATCGTCAATCGTCAATCGTCTGAGCCAGGAGAACAGAAGACATGTAAGTTAGCTGCGGCTTGCATGGGAGTATAAGCTCACCGTGTCTTCTGTTCTGCTGGCTTTTATGCTCCTTTAATTGGTGCCTTGACGATCGCCAGCTGTGTCTCGTCTGTTTCCCTGGCGACGCTGATTGCGCAAGGGGTGACTCGCCACACCATGTATAAATGTATGATAAAGGCATCAGCCAAATGCATACATGTAAATGTAAACTCAGGCTAGATGGCTAGGTGCCAACAACAGCTACTTAAACAACAGTATAGGAAAAGATATTAGGGAAATTGAATATTTTCCTAGTAATGTGAAGGCTTATATGTTAATGTAATTAATGATTTTGAGTCAACTGTACTATATGTACAGTTAGAGGTATATTACAAGTATTTCAAGTAAAATAATATTTGAATGGTATGTTCAGATATATAGAAGAATACTTCTACTAGTAGTTTACTAAGAATACACCTTGAAATGTACTTGTACTTGTACTATTGATCTAGTTAACTATAAATTATATCTGCAAATTCACTGAAAGAAATCTTTCAAGCATACTTAAGATAAATTAGCAGTTTACTGAGAGTAAATGACAACTATACTCCAAGTAAAATTGTTGGTATACTGATAATTTACTAGTTCAATACTTTTAGCACATGTGTAGTCTATGAACGTACTCTTTGAAGTTTGCGCCCAGTAAACTATTAGTTAAAGGGATAATTCACCCCAAAACAAAAAATCTGTAATAAATTACGCACCATTAAGTTGTTCTTAACCTGTATACATTTCTTTGTTTGGTTGAACACAAAGAAAGATATTTGAAAGAAATTTTAGGAACTGAGATTCCCCTTCAGTCGGTCTCTCGACGTTGTGTTGAGAGACGACTGGGGTTTGATCTTGAGAACCTATCATCTCCGAGAGGAATTTCTAAACGCCAATAGGATTGGCAAATGGCCCGCCCACGCCAGTCTCCGCCCGTGCATACGGGTATAAAGGAGTGATGATGGCGGCGGTCATTTCACCTTTGTTCTTCAGAACTAGTGCAATTTATGTTGCATGTTATTATCTTCGAGAGTGTTTCTTCTCCTGCCGGTGCGACGCGGAAGCAGCGGATCCCTTCTCGTGATGGCCTTCCACTCGACATTTCGGCAAGTTACCACAGAGCCTATTCTAAAAGAGCATATTTCTCCAGCTGTTGAGCATGTCTCGCAGCTGTGTCCTTAGGTGCGGCAGACTCATCCCCGAGTCAGACGGCCATGAAACCCGCATCACATGTTTGGGCAACAAGCGTGCTGAAGCCGGTTTCGTTGATATGATATGTTCTGTCTGCGAGGACATGTCTATCAAGGTGTTGCGGTCACGGCTGGCGACGTTCTTCGGGACTGTTGCCGCCAACCCGCTCGCTTGTCAGGCGAGTCTGACTGCCGCTTCGGCGAGGTCGACTGCCTTGACGAGCAGCGGGGGTAATATGGGGATCTCTATGGATGTCGCTCCGCCAGCTCCGGCTCGGCGGACGCCCATACCCCAGTTCGCTCACCTGGTGCGTCCCCGATGGGCGGCGGTTGACCGTTCCATAGCGGTAAGGCTCGTAAACGGGAGGAGGACGAAATCTTTTTCGCGGCATCGGACAGCTGCCTACTGGCATCTGACGCGGACGATCTCTCCGAGCTCCCGCCCACAAGCGGTAGAGCTCGTGATGGGAACCGACGCGGAGATGTCGGCCGTGCTAACCCGGGCGTCACGCCCTCCCTGAAGCGCTCGCGGCTGAACGAACGGTTTCTGGAGGCGGGGCGTGGTGAAAAACCGCGAACCACCCAGGTGCCGTTCTCCCGGAGGTGCATGAAGAACTCATGAGGTCGTGGAATGCGCCCCTTTCGGTGCGTTCCACACTTGTGAGCTCTACAGCTGTGACTTCCCTGGAGGGCGAGCGGCCGAGCCTATGTTGACGTCCCCAGGTGGAGTGCGTGCTGTAGCGGTGCACCTGTGCCCGCAGACGGCTGCCACCTGAGGGCGTCGACCTAGACTCCCATCCAGAGCGTGTAGGCTCTCCTCGATATTCGGATCGAGGGCTTATAACGCTGCTGGACAGGCTGCTTCCACCCTCCGCCATTGCGATCCTCCATGTCTTTCGGGCTAAAGCCCTAAAGGACCTGGATGAAGGGAAGCCTGACCCCACTCGCATGAGTGAGTTGCACACTGCCACAGACCTCGCGCTCCGTGCGACGAGGGCCACGGCAGGGGCAGGGGTCGGTCGATGCCCACTAGGTAAAGGAAGGTATCTGTGGCTAAGCCTTGCGCAGATGGGTAACGTCCAGAAGGTCCGCCTTCTGGACGCGCCTGTCTCGCAAGCTGGGCTGTTTGGAGACACCGTGGAGGACGTCATTAGTTCTCCGCGGTGCAGAAGCAGAATAGGGCAATACCGCAGATGTTGCCTCGCCGCGGCATGACCACCCACAGGTCGTCACGTCCCCGAGCGCAGCCTGCTTCCCGACAGCCTCGCCCCTCTGCAGTGGTGCCTCCGGCGCAGGGCCCTCCCAGAGGACAGCCCGCCCGAGACGCAGACCAATGCGGAGGAGAGCGACCCCCCCCGTCAGCAGCCCGCAAGGGAGGACCCGGGCCCTGACGGGACGAACCCGGGGAAACATTGGGTCCGACTCTGCCATTCTTCGCCGGGTCGGGGCGAGACGCTACCTGCTGCGTCTCCATCAAGTCAGGGCCTTTTCTAGGGCCCAGCACCCACTTCCTCATTAAGAGAGTTGTCTTCCCTGGGTTCCCTTCCTCCACAGCACCCTCAAGCAGACGGTGGTTAGGATGGATAGCGCGGATGAACACAACCTCCACGCGACGTTGGCCGACCAGCGCCACAAAGCAGGTGAGTCAACAGAGCCGTCAACCTCCCCCATGGTGCGAGGTGACCGTTCTATCAACCATAGAACCAGCCCTCCCAGGTATGGTGAAGGAGATCGCCCCTCTGACCCCATTGTCACGGTGCATCAGCCCGTCACGGTGGCTGGAGAGGATGATCCATCTCGGTTATACGATCCAGTTCGCCATGCGCCCACTGAAGTCTCGGGGCATTCCGTTCACCTCGGTGCGAGGAGGGAATGCCCCCGCACTTCGGGAGGAGGTCGCCGCCCCGCCGGCGAACATATGGTCGATTCCGTCCCGATAACCGAGATGTCCTTGGGGTTACACCCATACTTCATAGTGCCTGATCTTGGATCCGGGTACAGGCGTGCGAATTCTCAACTGTCTCGAAGACTGTTGCCATAGGCACACTCGTGAGATGTTGGGTACGCGAGGGACCTCGTGCTTCGGCACCTAGACCGTCTCGGGCCTCAGGTCTACTGGGATAAGAGCCTGCTCACCTTAACGCTGAGCACCTCTTCTCTCGGTATGGAACTAGACTCTGTCTGGATATCAGCGGCTCACTGCGAGCGCGCACATTCAGTGCTGCACTACCTGGCACGGATCAGGTAGGGTCCAGCGGTCCTACCGAAACACTTCGGAGGCTCCTGGGGCATGTGACATCCTCGGCAGGGGTACCCCGCTCGGGTTGATGTCCATGTGACCACATTGAAGTGTGTGTAGCCGCTTAGCCGCTCAGCACTATCATGTGGAGGGTTAGTTTCTCGGTCAGCTCGACCTGGTCACTAGGTTCCTCTAGGTGCAAGGAGGGTAAATCCACCTCGCACACCCACTTGAGCGTTCGAGCCCCTCGGAGACGCCTCTCTTCCTCGGGTACGATGAAGACTGTGCTCCTGACGGCGCTCGCTCCATCAAGAGGATGGGGAACCTCCAGGCTTCCGTGTCCTCGGGGTGCCTAGAATTGGCCCTGGTACTCTCACGTGATCCTGAGACCCAGGCCCAGTTACGTGCCCAAGGTTCCCATCATTATTCCGTCAGATGGTGAGCCTGCAGGCGCTCCCCTCCGGGAGAAAGACCCAACCTCTACGTGCTGTGTCCTACGCGCATTCCGCGTGATTTCATGACCGCACACAGAGTAGCCGTTGTCTGTTCTAGAGACAGCCCAGGGGAGGACTGTCTCCAACAGAGTTGGCGCGCTGGATTGCGAATGCCATTTGGCGTACCAATCCTCCGGTCAAGGCCTACTTGTAGTGAGAGCCACTCCTCACGGTGTGGCCTCCTCGTGGACATTGACCAGGGGCGCCACTCTGGCAGACATATGCAGTGCTGCGGGTTGGGCTACGCCCAGTACCTTCATGAGGTTTTGCAACCTCTGAGTGGAACAGGTGTCAGCCCGCGTCCGGCAAGGATAGGGGGCATCTGGCCTGGACGTACGCCTGCGAAAGCGCCTTCTCCCCTCTTCAGGTGAGTAGCGTGCGCTATCAGCCTCCCTACTATTCCCCCCCTTAGGGTGAAGTATAGGCTTCCATCCATCATTAAGCATGGCATTTAGTAACAGATCGGGCGGAGCGATCTGTTGGAACCAAGTCCAGTACTGGTAGAGTCACCCCTATTCAGACGGACCCCTATACTTGGGACTAGTGCCCCATACGTAGTGACTCCCCTACAGGGTAGTCCCGTATGTAGATTCTTCACATTTTCCCCTATAGGCGAATCTGTGACCTCCCCTCCGGTGGCTCTCCACCGAGTACGCTGTCCCCCGAGTCGGGTTGACACATTCCTGCATGCGCTCTCCCCAGGGGAAGACCATGCCTTATACCTCCACATGTACCTCCCCACGTGGTAGGATGTGGGCTCCGCAACACACTCTTCATGAGAGAGTAGTGTTTTTCCCAGTGCGGCCCGGAAGGGACCTCGTTACAGGGGTAAACGCCACCTTCCGTGATGACCGTCAGTAGAACCTTCTTAGTATGTCTGATGTTCTTTTGCCATGCTCCCTCACCTGTCCCTCATTGTTTTTGCCTGCACCTGTCCCTCATCACAGAGATCATTGACTTTCAAACCTGCACCCCATCATCAGGACACTATATGTACTCTCCTTTGCCCATTGTTCTTTGTCCAGTATTAATGTAACGTAATGTTTTTGTGTCTTTCCTTGTTCCATGGATGTTCTTATTGGATTACCTTGTTTTGTGGATTACCTTTTGTTCCTGACAGCACCTTTTTAAATTTTAAAACTTTTGCACCTTTCATTTTTGTTTGGATTTGTCCGTCAACAGTGGACATTGTTACAACTGCAAGTTTACTTGAAGGTTTTTTAGGTTTACTGGTAGTTTACTAGTTCCTTACTTGTAGCACAGTTATCATTAATACAAGTACAATTTAAAGTATGCTTGTAAGCTTTCAGATATACTGATATCTAATTAGGTCAATACCTGTAGTCAGTGCACTTCAAGCTGTATTCTTACTAAACTACTAGTTGTAGAAAATACACATTCCCTTTCTGTCGGTCTCTCGACGTTGTGTCGAACCGACAGATGGGGTTCGCCCTTGAGTACCTATCAACTTCGACTAGACTAGAAAAGGCGAATGAAATTGGCGAATTAAATTTACATGCCAGACTCCGCCCCCGGATATCCGGGTTTAAAAGGGAGAAGGCGTGCTGCATTCATTCACCTTTTGTTCTTCGGAGCCTTCGATGGTGACTTCAAGATTACAAACTCTAAGAGTTCTTCTACTACACTGCCGGATTCTAACGACGTTGTGCAGCGGACTGTCCTTTCCTGCGGCGACTTCCCCTGGGCATCTCGGCAGTTCCAGGAGTGTTCGAGTTTTTTCTCTAAAAGAGCAAATTTGATGGCTGCCTCAAGTGTTGGGTTTCCAGCACGCTGGGGCAGCCGTTGTGGATAAGTTCTGCCGAGAAAAGAGCAAGCTCTCCCTGTGCAGAGCATCCTCTTTTTTGGTGTAGAACTCAACTCTGTCATCACAATTTGTTATCTGAATTTGGATTCCATCATTGATTTGAGAACCTGTGATTCATCGTTGCTTGACCACTGTAACCCAAATTGTGTATTTGTTTAGCCAAATATGGCAGCAGTGATTCGGGAGTGACATACTTTCCCCCTTTGGTCCAGCTGCCTGCTGAATCCACTGTGGCTCCTTTGTCTATCCATGTCCATGCTTCAAATAGAGTATTGTCTTTGTAGGGATCAATGATTGATTCAGGAGGCAGAATTGTCTTCTGTGCTGTACTTCCTGAACAAACTTGTCCAGTTGCATAGGAACAATCTTGTTTAGCAGCTGCATAAGCAAGAACATTACATTTTGCTTCAGTAGTATTAGTTGTGATGTGCTTTCACTTTGATCACTGCTAATTTCTTTGGAAGTTTCATGGCAAACATTAGATATTTTACTCATCCAGCATGCTTAATGGAGTTAGATACTGTGATTTCTCCGACATCCTCTAACACAACTTCAGTCATTGCAGACATCATACATGAGGATGGGTTTGTGACTGGCGCACACTGTAAAACAATGTTCGGGGCTGTGAGGGTTGTTAACCAATTTCCCCAATGAGAGGAGGTGACAGAAGTGACTTTTGCTTGATTCATTGGTGCGGATCTTGCATGAGGGCATCTTACGTTTACAGTCTGTCCTAACACCATTCCTGATGAAGTCTGAAGAGCTAGATGAACTGCCTGCACTGCTTTAAGACATGGGCCCATATCTTGAGCGACTTTGTCCAGTTTACCAGAATAGTAATGAATTGGGTGTAAACTGCCCCCATGATCTTGCAACAGACATTCAATAATAAAGCCTAAGTTTTGATGGACATAATGCACGAAAGGCCTATTAGACTGTGCAATTCCTAATGCTTGTGCTTGACATAGTGCTCTCGAGATGAATTTCTTCCATACAAACAGTATCGGAATCTTTACACTTGTGGACCACTTGGTTTTTAGGAATTTGAGATTTGAGAAAGTTGCATTTGTGTCCTCTTTTCTGCAGATAGTCCAACAATGCTGCCAATTCAGTTTGATGTACCTCGTGATCTGTTGAGGCAATCAAAATATTGACATATTGAATCATAGTTGACTGTTTGACTGGACATTCTGGGTCACACAAATCACATCTTAAGGGGAATTCTGAAATCCAACATGCAAACGTGTCCATTAGTATTGCTCATAGTCAACTAAGCTAACCATGTCTGGCTGTCAAAGTGCAAAGGTACAGAACAGAATCCATTAGACATATTGATTACTGAAAAAACCTTACAATCTAATGGTATGCCATTACAAATTTGTAGCGAGGAAGGCGGGACGAGAGCCGTCAGACAAGGAGTGATGATGGGTATCAGCTGTGCACACACCAGCTCCGCATTTCTGATGGAAGGAGATCGGAAGCATAAAAGGGACGAGCAGCAGAGTATACGTCGAGAGAGGACCGGGCCCGGACACATGTTAAGTTGATATTTATGTTTGTGTGGCCGGCAGTCGACCGTGAGGTGGCATTTTACTTCCGTGTCATTGTTTGTTTATTTTTATGATTAAGGTTTGTTTTAAATGTTGTAAGGTTCCCGCCTCCTTCCTTCCCTACCTTGAAGTGTATTACATTGGTGCCGAAACCCGGGAGGAGGGAGAGACATGCTGTCGAAGACCCCTTGCCACCGAGAGGCCTCACGGTGCTGGGGAGTTCGGGCAGCGCGGACGAGGGACGTCCGCCAGCGGCTGCCCCAGGCGGTGGTTATGGAGCGAGGATTCGGTTGGGACGGAGAGCTCACTGCCGCGCTCCTGGGCCGAGATGGGATGGCTGCAGAGGGAGTGGAGGAGTTGTCGCCGTTTGCCATGTGCCGGAGCCTGCTGCCGTCCGCCGTGAAAAGGGGAGGAGCAGGAAACGGGACACTCGCTGCCGGCTACCCTCTGCCAGAAAGCCATCACCAACCGCCAGGAGGCGGAGGAGGATCGGGCCGTCCACCGAAGGTCCAGCACCTCCATATAGCACCGCGAGGAAGAGCCTCTCGGCTGGGGTGAGGACCGAGCGACAGCGTGTCGGGGAACCGGACCAGATTATTATTATAAATTTTTCCTCTCTCCCCTCTCTCGTCCCTGTCGCTCCGGGTGCTTCCGTCTCTGTTCTCTCATCTCGCCGGTGCATACCCCCCCCGGGAGGGGTAAGCACAGTCTCGGTGGTACCCCCCGGCCTGTGAGGGGCGATGGGGGTATGTAGCGAGGAAGGCGCGACGATAGCCGTCAGACAAGGTGGCGGGGCCGGTGGCGTGAGTGATAATGGGTATCAGCTGTGCACACTGGCTCCGCATTTCTGACGGAGGAGATCGGAAGCAGAAAAGGGACGAGCGGCAGAGTATACGTCGAGAGAGGACTCAGGTGCTAGTCTAAGCTCTGGTCATATCAAGCCTGGACTACTGCAATTTTCTACTGGCCGGCCTTCCAACCAGTGCAGTCAAGCCCTTGCAAATGATCCAGATTGCAGCTGCATGTCTAGTTTTCAAATCAAACTAAAAGAACCCTTGTAACACCCCTCCTGATTTCACTTCACTGTTAGTCAGTTGCTGCCCTCATCAAGTAGAAATATCTGACACTGGCCTTCAGAACGATAACAGAAAATTCGCCCATTTACCTTAACTCACTGATCCAGTATTACATCCCCTCCGGTTATCTTCGGTCTGTAAATGAACGACGCCTGGTTGTTCCATCACAGCAAGGCACCAGATCGCTTGCAAAAACCTTTACTCATTAAATTCCCCTGTGGTGGAATGAACTACCAGCCTCAACCGGAATTGCAACATCCTTCACAACTTAAAAAAAAACATCTCAAAACATACCTGTTCCGTATTTATTTGACTAACCAATAACTTTGTCCGTCTGTCTGTTTTAAAAAAAAAATCTTGTTGTTCATTCTCTCCTTTGCTTACTCCAGCTCTAATCCTCCTAGTAGTATGGCCTTGTAAACTAACGGTACTGTTTAGCATGTTGAGAAAATGTTTATATGCTCTCCTACTTGTAAGTCGCTTTGATAAAAGCGTCTGCCCAATGAATAAATGTAAATTACACTGGCCTTTAGAACGATAACGGCAAATTCGCCTCTTTACCTTTACTCACTGCTCCAGTTCTACATCCCTTCCCATCATCTTCGTTATGAAAATGAGTGACGCCTGTATGAAGTTAATTCAGACCCAAAAGAACAGTTCCACGAGCGTAAACATACTCTCGTGAGAGCGCAGAACATTATCCGCGCACATGAAAGAATCCTGTTTTTGCAAGCTCTGCATGCAAAAACGCAGTCCTCGAGCAGAGGCTGTGACGAACGCGCGCACAATTCTCTCGATGCTCTCACTACTGCTCAACACTTGCTCGCTCGTCGAGTTGACTTCTGAGACTTTGGAGGCGGGACAATGGCAAACTTCTCCGATGCTTTGATTGGTCACTTTTAACATTCACTCACCTACAGTCTCCGACTTGTATCTTACCCTATGTACAGACGTCTTAATTTAGCATAACACAATAATTTTTTTCATTTTTAAACTCAGGTTACAGTGTTATGTATGCCCTTGGCTTTGGATCTACATATTTGGCATCTTGACAGGCAGTTAGAAGTAAATAGTTTGGTATGTGTATTAATAATTGCTTTTGTATTGTTAATAAATTTCATGAAATTGTTATAAAATGAGAATAAATAAATGGGTACAACAGTACAACTCAAAGCACAAGTTATTATAAATTACAATATGGTTTTACTCTCTAAAAATGTATTTAAAAAAAAAAAAAATTGAAAATATTAAAACGGGTTATGCCAGTAAGCAGATATTAGATAACTCAAATTTAATGACTACAGGAGACATTTAATTATATTATTATAGTATGTTTTTACATAGGTCATACATGACACGTAAGTTTAACTACTAAATTATAAAGCATAATTTTTGTTGACAAATGTAAGAAATAAAAATGTCACTTGTTAAAATACTAACACATAGCTAAGGCTAGGTAATACACTAATCATTCGGTAGTAAGACAGGTAATCTATAGGTGTTACACTACAGATGGTCAGAAGGACGATGCCACACAAAGGAACCGAGGTGCAAGATGTAGGTTTAATCCAAAAGTGTAAACCGGTGAGTAAAATCCAAAAACGACAACAGGTGACATCCACGGGTAAATAATCCAAGTAACAAGCACGAAAACATACATCCAAGGGCGGTTCAAAATATTGAAGACTAGGAACAGTACAACAACAACAACAACATCTGACAATGAACATGACAAAACATAGGGTATAAATAGTGTCCAGGAAATGATGATCAGGTGCGGTGCAATCATGGTGAATGGCTGGTGCAAAGGATTATGGGGTATGTAGTTCTCATCAAATGAGCGGAGACATCTGCCATTGTCCTGCCTCCAAGGTCTCAGAAGTCCACTCAACGAGCGAGCAAGTGTTGAGCAGTTGCGAGAGCATAGAGAACCGCGCGCACGCTCGTCGCGGACTGAGTTTTTGCAAGCTGAGCAGAAATTCGCTCTCGCAAGGATTATTTTCCGTGTGCCGATACTGTTCTGCTCGCTTGCGGAGCATAAATGCGCTCTCGCGAGGGTGTGTTTACACTCGTGGAACTGTTCTGCGCGCTTAAATCAGGCGTGCGCCCGTGGTTTTCTTGCGTGCAGTTTTTGGTCTGAATAAACTCCATACGCCTGATTGTTCCATCAAAGCTAGCACCAATTTGCTTTCAAATACCTTGTTTGCAAGTCTTTAAAAAGTGCTAGTGTTTAAAAAAAAGAAGTTAATTAATTCTTGCTTACCTCAGCTTTAATCCTCCTAGTAGCATGGTTTTGTAAACTAACGATGATAAAATGTTTATATACCAGTGAACAGGGTTTAATGACCAATCCAAGGTGCAAAAACTGAAGACACGTGAACAAAAACAGGCAAAATCCAAAGAACATAAATCCACACAAAAACGGGTAATCCAAATCGGGTATCGAATATAATAAGAAACAAAGTCAGACTACCAACAACAACACTCGACCACTAACTGAACATAGGGAAGGGTATATAAAGAGTCCATGAATGAGGTGCAAGTGTGTATGATTAGTAATCAGGGGAGTGCGAGTAGGACAGTCTGTGGAGGAGTTACGATTTAGAGGGCGTGACTGATAAGGGAGAATCCAGCATCGTTACAGTACCCCTTCCTCCATGGTCCGCTCTAGCGGACCATACATGGCGACGAGGACGACCTCTGGGACGGGGAGCCGGGCATTCGGGATTGTTGGCATGGAAGTCCTTGAGGAGAGAGGGATCTAGGATATCCCCACGACTGTTCCTCGGGACCATAACCTTCCCAGTCTACGAGATATTCCAGGCGGCCGCCTCGTCTTCGGGAGTTGAGAATAGATTCTACCCTGTAGATCTGCTAGGTTATGTCCAACGGAGGCAGAGGAAGGGGCATGTCCGTCACTAGATGGGGTTAATATAGGGTTTCAATAAGGAAACATGGAAGGAGGGGAAGATCCATTAGTGAGGAGGGAGCTGGAGATGGTAGGTGACTGGGTTTATCTGGTGGGTGATGGTGAAAGGTCCGATGTATCTGGGTATCTGTATTGATGGCCAAGAGTTCCTTGTTGCCAATGTCGCAATTCACCTCTGCTGGGGACATCTTGCGTGAGTAAAACGCACATGGGTGTAATCGAGAAGGATTCCCCTGCCGCAGCGAAAGCACTGCGTCGACTCCAGAAGAGGATGCATCCATCTCCACTACAAATGGCAAATCCGGATCGGGCAGACAGAGAGTAGGAGCTGCACAAAAGGCTTCCTTGAGGGTTTGGAAAGCCTGCAGAGCTTCCACATTCCAGGACAGGAGTCTGGGTCCTTTTACAGAAGGGTCATCCCAGGACGAGATCCGAGGTGGAGCCCTCCAGAACCCAGAACATGATTTCCTCAGTGTGATGAGGACCAATTTGCAGTGTGACCCGAGGTGAGTGGTAACTTGTCCGGCCTCGGTCCAGCAGTTTACCAAGAATGTTTTGTATGTACATGGTACTTTGGTTGAAAGAGAGGGGTTCAGAGCCGAAATCACTACATCGGTGTGGGCCAGAGTAGGAACCGAGGCGGGTGTATGGATGGTACTCACCACGGGTCGGGCTGGACTAATCGGACAGGTGGCTATGTGGTGACCCAGTCCTCCACAATGCAGGCAGAGGTTAAGATTACGTCTGCGAGTCTGTTCCTCAACAAAGAGATGATACCAATCCAATTGCATGGGTTTGGGTTCTGGAGGGGAGCTCGTAGCGGAAACAGAATAGGATGGAAGAGAAACAGTGGGTCGACGTGGGGTACAGGCATACAGGCGTTGAGAATTCCGAGCTGATCGTTGTATAAGTGCTTCTAAGCCTACAGTGTCATCAAACGTGTCCATCTGTGAACGAACTATGGGCTCCAAGCCCTGTCGATATAATGATAGCAGACCTGCTTCGTTCCATCCACTGCTGGACGCCAAGGTTCGAAACTATAGAGAATACTCACCCACTGAAGAACGACCCTGTCGTAGACTAAATAATTGGTCATGAACTGAAACATGATCAGCTGCCTGCCTGAAGACTTCTCGGAGATGTTGCAGAAATAAGCTCAGCGTTGAAGTCAATGGTACCCCAGCCAGCAAGATGCCTTTCGCCCAGTTCAAGGATTTTCCACTTAGTAGAGAGAAAATAAATGTGATTTTTGCCGTGTCGGTGGGAAACTGACCTGGAGGCATCTGAAAATATATTTGGTATGGCCATGGGGCTCCTGTTTGCAGCGGTTCCTGTTTGCATCGCTGCCGGCGGCTAGTTTGTATCCTCACACTTGCTTCACCTCACACTTGTTCTTGGTCTTGATATTAGTGTATATAATTATCGTTAACTATCACTCTCGTTGCTAAATTATTTATAACTTAATATTCTAAACCAAGATTAATTGTTAACTTAACGCCGCTAGCATAGTATTAGCATGTTAGCTTGCTTTCTGTTTACACTGTGGAATATCATCTTCCCCCTATTTGTCTTAAGTGCTAACTGTTTCTCTTTTTAAGCATATATACTAACGATTCATCGAGCAACCTTGGTAAGTTAGAATTGCACTTCAAACCCGGTGAGTCATGGCTTCTATTCCTACTATTGTTACTTGCACCTCATGTCATATGTTTAGCTTAGCCTTCTCTGTCAGTGGCGAGGGTACTAATAAATGCAGGGAAGTAGTTCTGCTGACAGAGAAGATCTTAGAATAAGAGTCTCGCATCCAATCTTTATTTGAGGATAGTAAGAGTGTAAGGACCGTAGAAAACACCGTAGAAAGTGCCCTAGTGATCGGTGATTCTATTGTTCGGAACGTAGGCACCAGCCACCATAGTCAAATGTTTACCGGGAGCCAGACCACCTGACATGAAGTCAAATTTAAATGTGCTGGCTATTCACGTCACGTCGACACAAACGATGTTAGACTCCGTCAATCGGAGATCACTAAAGATAATATTAAAGAGGTGTGTGAGCTCGCAAGCACGATGTCAGACACTGTAATATTCTCTGGCCCCCAAACTGCTTATCGTGGTGATGAGCAGGCACGTGCAGAGGGGAGGGGGGCGGAGGGTGCTTGAGCACCTGCCTTTTTGGCCCTTAATGGCGAAAGTGCCATTTTGTCGAGGCAAAACATTTTTATTTTTGTAATTAAAGGCCCTTTTGTGAAGGCCTGCCCAATCTAACTATTAGTAAAATTAATTAATAATATTTTAACCCTACATAAAATGACCCCCGTGATGACCTTTCACCTGACTACCTCATCTGGAACGCCCCCTCACGTTCAGACGGCTTCAGTAGTTTAGCGCCTTTAGCCCTAATGCTACATCTACACACAGCAATATATAAACAAAGGTTCATGTTCACTTCTTGAATCGATCTTTGCTGTTTGGGGGAGAAAAGTTTCACGGGCATCGAGGGGTCTGGTCTTTTTGTTATTTGACTAAAACTGTTAATACTTTGGAAGTATTATTATTACAGTATTTACGGTAGAGTGCCTTCAAAACAGCTATCAAAATACTGGTTAAACAGGCTTATTCTGATTTTCTCATCCTCTGAATTATACTCATCAGTGTTGTTTTTCTTATCATCATTATCATTTAAAAAAAATGAATAAATTCAGAAGAGGGTTAGAACAGAATTATATTTTTAATATGACAAAACAGCTGTTGTTCTGTACATCAGAGAGGAAACCTTAAAGGGACAGTTCACTCAAAAATAAAAATGACATCATCATTTACTTACCCTCATTTAGTCTTCCCTGCACTGTCCGGGAGGCAGACACACTCTGTCAGTTTAAATCTAGACTAATGACATATCTTTATAATCTTGCATACACTACACTTCCATAATATAAATCCTCAGAGGGTTTAGGCTGCATTATTTAGATCAACCGGAACGAGGAACACATCCAACAACAACTGATTGTCACGGTAAGTGAGGGAGAACCCAAGCGCAGGCAGACTTACGGGGGTAACAAAAACAAGACTTTAATAATACAACAAAATAAAAACCCACAATCAGGAAACAAGGACCAGACTAAAGAATAAACAGAAACAAAAGACTTCCCACGTGGGGGCAAAACATAAGGGCAGGGTCAATACTAAAACTCACAAACAATGTCCAGAAACAGGGTAAGGTAATCCAAAATTCCACGGCGAGACAAGGTACAACGTGCATAGCACTAGCTACTAGGGATGAGCGAGTACAGCATTATCTGTATCTGTATCTGTATCTGTTAACCATATGAATTATCTGTATCTGTACTCGGACTGGGCGGGGCCTCACCCGGAAGTGGGCGGGATTTAACCTGGAAGTGGGTCGAGTTGTCTTGAGATGGGTGGGGCTTTAACCGGTATGTTATTTTAAGCATGCAATTGATATGGGTTGATCAGAAATTGTTATATTTATTGCTGATTAGAAAACTATTTACATAACAGCATCAGCATTGAGCTTCAGATCAATGGTTTTGATCACGAAAACAAACAAACTATATACAGAACAAGTTTTGCAACAATGAATACAACACATGCGGTTGCAATTATGAAGTAAAATGTAATGAACAAGAGTTAACATAACTTTCTTTTTTTAACTTTTAATTTTTTTATGATCAGTGTGATTTTTTTTTTTTTTCACACCAGGTATGTGTGTGTGTGTGTGTGTAGCTAATTAATTTGTAATATAGTTTTTTTATACCACTACTTCCTTAAAAAACTGGTTAGAAAAGAAAAAAAAACTCCGACAGGCAGAGACGCATTCTACCAAGTACCACGTCTGAACAAACCCCACGTTAACCAAAACTCTACTGGTTAATAAGTAAGTACTACAAACCGAAGTAAAAAACAACAAACCTGAAGCTGAAGAAACCCTAAACGTTAACGGAAAAGACCCGCGAACCTGAGTGACTGAGGGAGAGACAGAGAGAGAGAGAGCGGTTCTCTTGTGTTCAGACCAAACGAGAATGGCGCGTCAAGCGCGAGTGATTTACATGTTAAGTCAATGCAAAGACGCGATAGACCTACTTGCGGCGCGAGTGACGCGAATCGCACGCGCGAATGAAGCAAGTAAACTCAAAATGTTTAAGCGTCCAACTACACGCGAATAGCGCGATTCATTCGCGTTTGGTGTTCTGTGTGTGAGTGAGCAGAGCGGGACACAGTCAGCAACACAATACATCTGTATGTGTGTAGGGGAGGGGCGCTGTGACTAGCCTATCACAGAACGCAGACACAGTCAGCTACCCAATGAGGATTTTTATTCAATCCGAGCACAGATATTGACTCGTATTACTCGTATGATACTCGTACTCGGCAAAAGTGCTTTATCCGGCTCAACTCTACTAGCTACAAATACATACACATGCAAGCACAATGAACGAGCACAGGACAATGAACACGAGGATGTTTTAAAGGGAACAAACACAGGATCATTAACAAGGGAGCAGGTGTGGGTAATGAAACACTAAGGGGAAAGCTAACGAGACAAAAGGGCGGGAAACATCGACGAGACACGGAGAGAGAGTGAGAGGATCACTAAGGTCCAACCCCTCTCTCCACAAAGAACCTTAGACTATGTCATGGCTCTGCCCCAAGATCAAGAATAAACAAGACAAGATGGCAGAACCATGACACTGATGTACTTGTTGCATCAAAGAGTGCAGAACAGTACTCTACTCTCAGCCAGTCTTGTCTCATTGTTCCAAGGTAACATAAATCCACACAAAAACGGGTAATCCAAATCGGGTATTGAATATAATAAGCGGAACTATCAAACATGTAAGCGAAAGAAAGTCAGACTAACAACAACAACACTCGACCACTAACTGAACATAGGGGCAGGGTATATAAAGAGTATGTGAATGAGGTGCAGGTGCGTATGATCAGTAATCAGGGGAGTATGAGCAGGACAGTCTGTGAGGGAGTGACGATGTAAAGGGCGTGGCTGATGAGGGAGAATCCGGCATCGTTACACTTATACCTACAGCTTGCAGCTAGTGTGATAAAATGATGGTTTCACGGAATTTCTGAATGAATTCACTGTGGTTATTTAAAATATAATAAAATAGTTCACAGCATTTACGTCTTTAATGTCTTACCCATATAGTCTAAATAGTTTCCTTTCTGCTATGTGAAATAATTTTAGGTTTTAAGAGTAATGATAACAACATAAACCTTTAAATTAGACCATTCTGAGCTGCAATAAAGATGGTAATAAACCGTGATTATTTCAATGTGCAATCACATACAACAATAACGTTGCTACCGTATTTTTGACGCTGAACTTCTGGCAGCTACCATATTTTATCGTAAAATGTAAGGTTTTCTTTTTTTCTGTATTTTTTTGTATAGTAGGTTTTTGTATGTCTGTTATGTGTTTGAACACCAGCATGAGCATATGAATAAAATATGAATCAATATATATATAATACATGTGATAATATGTGTGAATAACACACATGTGAATAACTGTGAATAAATTCTCCATGTGACCAGCTGACACAGGAACATTCGTTCCACCTCTCAAGAGTCATTAGCTGGCTGACTATTCAGGTGCAGTGAACTCTGTCAGACAGCTAAACTTTATTTAATGCTTCAAGAGGCTGTTCCACTATGGTTCTTATGTGCAACGAAAAAGTAATCTCAAAGTGACGAGAGGGGAGCCGCGAAGACCCGCCGCTCCTTCATCTCCATCCTGCCTACCTGTTTGGAGCTTTTGCTTGTGTGAAGGCAATACTTCTGAGAGGCACGCTGGAAAGATGGGTTAAAGCGTCATGGCAGACATGAACACTTCAGCCTTTTCAAACAGCATCCACACTTTTCTCTCAGTAAATCACTGCTATAATTGCGTCTGGAATAACTGGAATAACGTCTATAATTGCTCATGTATAAAGTGAGCAGCAATGATTTGATGAATACAGCTTAAAACAGACACATGAATGCTTGTTTATCTGTGAAAAGTTTACCAAGTCTTCTCTAGCTGTTTTATGTTAGGGTGGGGTACATTGTCCCAGGTTCTGCACAAAACCTGAAGATGCAAGAGTTTCAGAGACTGTACGAAGTGTCTGAATATTTAAGTTCTGTTGAGTTCTATTGTATTCATGATGAGTTGTCGGTCACTGTAACATTATGTGACTGATGCATTCCACAGGGTACACCTTTAGTATCACAATTTGATGCAGTTATGTAAATCTGTTTTTAATAAGTTAAGGGATGAGTTAAAAATATTTTTATCAGTATGTGGTAAAGCATAACGCTTTTTTATATATACTAAATAATAGGGGTAACAGCAAAAAAAAATACTATACATATCTGTTTACGTTAGTCGAAGGAAACTGTTTGGGGTTTATCCTATAAAGAAATTGTCCATTTAACAATATTAAAAACATAGACTATGTATCTACACAAACTAATTAAAACTACTAAAGGTGCTTACAATTATGAGCTGTGGCCTAAATGTCATGGAAATATCATCTCTGCTAATCTGGTTCATGCTGTTTTCTGAGGGAAGGTTTTCATGTAGGACATGTGGAACTGAGCTTTGCTTCCAATTTGCTACAGCGTTCGCAAAGTGTGAATCATACAAGGATTTAATCTCACCTAAATCCACTTAAACCCCTCTTTGCTGTAGAATGGCTCACTTGAACTGTCACAGGTAGGCCCATTTTATTGTACCATCTCCTCTGCTCTCCTAACACCAACAGAAAAACTATTACAAGAGTGTTTATGAACCTGCGGATTGGCCTGACATCTCCTATAAATCCATCCAAACTCTGTTTGACAGGATAGGGTATTAAGCAACCACATGAAGCCATTAATGTACCTCTAACCTGGGACAGTGACCTGTAGATTAGGTAATCATAATGTCCTCCACCAGTTTATGATCTGAAATAGTGGATTGTCAGAAGGTTGCAAAGCTATTGTCCCAATATACTTATCTTGGTTTTGGTACATTTTCTCAGGATGTGTACCAAACATGAAGATGTATGAGTGGCATAGTTTAGATGTCATCCTTGTGTTCAAAACACCCCCACACCAACCAACCCAACTACAAGTTGAGGTAAAAAAACAAAGACTGCTACCAGAGCATGAAGAAATTAGTTAAAACAGAGAATGGTACTTTAATATTAGAAGCGCAAACTCTTCAAAGAGAGCATTTAGTTCAACCACAATTATTTCTTTGTAACAGAAGAGCAAAGATCATAATTTTCAAATCCGTCTTTAACCTTTCATTTGCCCGCAATAATAATGATTGTTTCTCAATTGTGTGAAAAACGGATTATTATTTCAGTGTATAAACCCAGGAACACCCATGCTATGATAAATTATTTCATTCACATCAGGACTGCTGTTTGACAATGGCAGGGGTCCATGGTCGTCAATGATGCCATCATGGGTGACTGCTCTCTTGATCTGTCATTGTCTGAGCAGCACAGTCTCTATTCCAGGAGTTCAATATAGTTAAGCTGCACACTCTCTCACTTTTGATCTTAAATATTTGATCTGAGGAAAACGAAATCCAACAGTGCAGAAGGGTATTACTCATCCACATTAAAAGGGCTGTGTCCCTGGAGTGGTCTACAGCTCATCTGCCCAACCCCACATTATGATTTCCAGATAAAGGAGTACATTGATGAGCAGCTATATATATATAAAAATGACATACTTTTATATGAGGAAAATAAAAGTGACCCAGAGATTATTTTTCAAAAAGAGTGCTTCACCTCAGGAAATCAACTTCAAACTCTTTCTAAAAATAATAAAGGTCAACTTATCTTGGCCTTGAAAGAAATACAATTATTTTATTAAAATACAGCAATAGACTGTGTGAACGTAAAGACAAGATTGAAAGGAAAAATGCTGGAGAGGATAAAGCAGCATACTGCAATGGTTTAAGAAACAGCACAGCACTCTAGCAGACAATCTGGAGTGCATATCCTGTTCAATTTTGTTACACTTACCTTTACTCTTTAATGTTTAATATTTCATTGCAAGGTCAGACTTCAATACTCCCCCTACCGCCTTGGTTTTTTACACCTGTGGTTATATTTCTCAAACACATGCACTCTTTAATTAAATCATATCTCGATTCTCAGTCTTATTGACAGCAAGGTCTTAAAACCATTAAATTAACGGTAAAACTATCATGTGCAGAAGGTAAAGAAGCTTTCCTGTAGCTCAGTGGTTAGAGCATGGTGTTAGCAACTCCAAGGTCATGGGTTCGATCCCAGGGACTGCACATGTATAGAAAGAAATGTATAGTATAATGCAATGTAAGTCGCTTTGGATAAAAGCAGTAAGTAATAGCTAATTTAGGACAAATGTAGTTCCTTATTTGTTATTTGATAATTACTGAAGAAAAATGCCATCATTGAGAACTACTTGCGAACTATGACCAATTTATAAAGAAAAAACAATGAATTACTAATCACAACATTAACGTCTATACAGTGAAAAAATAGGTTCTTTGTGGAAAGTAATTTATGAATAAATACAAATACCAAAAGCCAAATACCAAATACCAAAACATGAATGGATATATTCTACATATATAGCCTATCCATAGAGCTATATTTAAACTTTAACATATAATGATAATTAATAATAATAATTCATTTATAAATGTAAATAATTAGGAAATGATGCTCATGATTGAATTAGTTCACTATTATGAGCTCCATTCAGGTAATTTATAGTTCATTTAAGCACAAAACCACATCTTCCAGATTACAATGTCTGGTAGAATATCACTAGTGCCTCACAGAAATGTATGGCTGTACACTAGCCTATGTGTCAGATATAAAATGTAAAATAAGTTTATTGTAAATTACTTGTGAAATACATGTTAACCCCTCACTAATTACTCATGCATTAATTTGTCAGTCCTCGGGAACTACTAGTGATCTGGACCATTATTTTAAAGTGAAAAACATGTTAACCCCTCACTAATTACTCATGCATTACATTGTCAGTCCTCGGGAACTACTAGTGATCTGGACCATTATTTTAAAGTGAAAAACATGTTAACCCCTCACTAATTACTCATGCATTACATTGTCAGTCCTAGGGAACTACTAGTGGTCTGGACCATTATTTTAAAGTGAAAAACATGTTAACCCCTCACTAATTACTCATGCATTACTTTGTCAGTCCTCAGGAACTACTAGTAATCTGGACCATTATTTTAAAGTGAAAAACATGGTAACCCCTCACAACATGTCACCCTGCAAGAACTATATACAATATAAAAGAACTACAGTGATTGGGTCTAACATTCTTTTTTAGTTTTTAAGCACTGAAACTTTTACATAGAAGAATACACTGCATAATTCAAAAACTGGGTGTGCAAGAATAAAGCACTGTGCAAAAAATGTCTGAATTAAACTACATTTTAAAATTAACTTTTAAAATACATTCGGCACATTGATGAAACCTAGCCACATTCTGCATTTTGGAGATTTTTTTTGCGTTATTAATTTTGTTATTAATGTATACATTTTTTTGGTGAAAAGTCTATGAGCTCTCCAAATCTCTTTTTGTCCACAATTGCAGTGCACACTGGTTCCTGTGTGCACAACTGTCGGCAACGTTCTGCAAAGTCGGACAGCTTCTGCCCTTTTTGAAACGTAGCACGCAATTTGTTGTACACTGTGATGTCACAGGCCTCCAATTCAGCAATGGCACGCGTATCCACAATCGTTTTCCTGTCCACTCTGCACTTGTGGTAAGCCTCTGTTTTGGTTGATCCTCTTGATAGGTACCTCAGCACCTTTTTGTATCTTCCTATTACTTGCTCTGGGACAAAGATACTGACAAAGAATAACATTTTGCTAGATTGTAGTACATTATTAATAAAAATAATGTCTTATAACGCTAAAATCCATTCATCTGGATAAGTTTATCCAAATATCACTATTTTTTTGTTATTCTGAAAGCATATAGGCAGACTCCACATGGGAGGAGCATATCATACAGTCCAGAAGATACTATATGAGTGAATACATTTATAAATATTGATGTAATTTAAATTTGTTTGCAGGAAAGGCAGACATCCTGCAATCTGAAATGAGTGAGTGTAAAGACATAGCCACCCATGCATATTTGAGGGCTTCTGAGTATAATAAATAATATGTAACCGTATAATATAGTACTATAGAAATTATTAAAATATACTGTTAATTTACTATTGATACATACTACCATAAATTGTTTTGTATTGAGCCAATGTCCTATTGGTCACATATCTTCATGTTTGCAGGACAAGAGTTTACCAAACTTACATTTTTGGAATGGAAGTGAATTAAGCACAAAATAATTAATAAAAATACTGCTGAAAGGACACTGAACATACCTCTTTTGATTTTTGCACTTTTCTGTGTTTTCTTTCCCTTCTTGTTCTTCTTGGTCTTGTGGGGTGACGATGTCAGGGATTTGCTTTAAAGAACCCAAGTGCAGGCAGACACGGGGATGAAGGGGTTAACGAAGGATTTATTTAACATAGACTCGACAAAAGGCAAAACAAAACCCACGAGGGGGAAAACAAGACAAGATAAATAATATTGATAACAAGGACACTGACTAACTAGACTGAGGAAATACAAAACACAGATTATACTCAAAATACTCACAAAACACAAGGTAATAAGAACTTGACAAGGCAGGGCATGGGCAAGGCAAGCCACGATATAAACAAGGTGCTTTCTCACACAAAACCCTAAGGCTATGCCATGACTCCGCTGCAAGACCAAGAATAAACATGACATGATAGCGGAATCATGACATAAGCCCCCCCTTAAATGAACACCTCCAGGTGTTCATCAAGGTGTAGACTAACAAGACAAGGCAAACTGGGACAACGACAAGACAAGGCAAAACATGGAAAACAGAATTAGGGGCAGACAGTAAAACATGACACTAGGGTTGGGGTGAGACAATAAAAACAACAAACATGGGAGGGCGGGTGATGCAAAACAAGAGTTCGAGGGGGGCGGAACAAATGGGTTGGGACAGGGGGAAACAGTCTTGTGCTGGGGAGGCGTTTGGGAGCGCGAAGCCCCGGGGGGCTTATTGGGTAAAGTCCTGGGGGGAACAGTCTTGGGCGCCGGCTGGACTGCCGGCTGTAGCACCGGCTGGGTTGCAGGCCTGGACACTGGACTGGACGATGGAGGACTAGGGACCGCCGGAACTGGGACCATACTGGGTGCTGGTTGCTTAGGAGACCCGCCGGCCGATCTGGCTGATCGGGCCATCCTGCCCCATCCTGCCCGTATGGTGCCCCGCCAAAAAATATTTGGGCTGAGTCCCGGTGCAGGCTTCCGGATGGAGCTTAGGGTAGGTTGGCTCAGCGACCACATGAGTCTGAACCACCGGACTCTGGACCACTGGAACTGGGGCCCCCAGGGCTCGAGATGCCCTCCGGAGTTTCTTTCTCCTAGATCGGCTCACAGGGGGTGTGGCCGGCTGCAGGGAACCGGTGGGGACCTCGGCTGACCCCGCACCTAAAGAGTCGGACGGGGAGTCCCACGACTCCCTCCGTCCACGCCTCCCACGGAGGCTAGCGGGAGGTGGTGCGGTGGCATCGGACGAGGTGGAGGGTGCAGAGGCCCACGACCCCGATTTGCAGGGTACGGCCCTCGGGGATGGCGGCCAGCGGGGGGGAAAAACTGGGCTGGACTGAGACCCTGGGCTCCGGCCGATTCATGGCATACCTGATCAGGTCTGTGAAGCCCAGCGGTATCAGCATCTGCATCTCCCACCGCGCCAGTGGTTGGTTGAGGCCGCCATTGAACAGGACCATCTGTTCCTGCTCATCGTGGACCATCTCCCCTGCCGTCTCAAAGAATCGGTCCGCAAACTCCAATACGTCGGAGTGACCCTGGCATAAACTGCAGAGGCGATGATCCTGGATTGATCGCCTTGCCTCCATCTTGCCTGCTGGGTTCGGTATGGGCTCGTTCATTCTGTCAGAGGTTTGTGTTGAAGAACCCTAGTGCAGGCAGACACGGGGATGAAGGGGTTAACAAAGGATTTATTTAACATAGACTCAACAAAAGGCAAAACAAAACCCACGAGGGGGAAAACAAGACAAGATAAATAATATTGATAACAAGGACACGGACTAACTAGACTGAGGAAATACAAAACACACACTATACTCACAAAACACAAGGTAATAAGAACTTGACAATGCAGGGCATGGGCAAGGCGAGACACGATATAAACAAGGTACAGCGTACAGACTACAAGGTACCACGTGCAGACTACAAGGTACAGCGTGCAGACTACAAGGTACAGCGTGCAGACTACAAGGTACAGCGTGCAGACTACAAGGTACAGCAGCTACAAGGTACAGCGTGCAGACTACAAGGTACAGCGTACAGACTACAAGACGAGGTACAGTTTACAATGAACGAGCACAGCACAATGAACACGAGGATGTTTTAAATGGGAACAAACACAGGATAATTAACAAGGGGCAGGTGTGGGTAATGAAACACTAATGTGAAGGCTAACGAGACAAAAGGGCGGGACACACAGACGAGACACGAGAAAGCACATGACAAGTCAATATATAAACAAAGCCATGACTTTCTCACACAAAACCCTAAGGCTATGCCATGACTCCGCTGCAAGACAAGAATAAACATGACATGATAGCGGAATCATGACAGACGAAGAAGAGTAAGACTCGGAGGAAGATGAGGACTGGGAGGAACTAGAAGGTGAGTTGTCTGTCTAGGTCTTCTTGCTTCCCTTTCTGTACTTTTCTTTTCTGGTCGCACATAGTCCTCATCAGAAGAATCTGTGATGACAATAGACTCTTTTGCTTTTAGTTGACAGCTGTAAAAATATCTATAGTCATTTTATTAGTGTTGTGCAGTCAAACTATTCCTGAAGTCTCCTCGAAATTTTAAATGTCACCCTTATTGGACACAGCCAGCTCAGTTAATGGAGTAGTGTCGGGATACAAGTTCATTTAGCTATGTTTAATAAAGGAGATATCAAAAATGTGCATTGCTGGGGAGGATAGGAAACAGTCTGAAATCCCATGATGTAGTGCTTTTTACAATGGGCATTATTTCAAACCAGCTTTCCACAGATGGAAATCAAAAAAGTTTGGAACAAAATGGCAATAAGGAAATGACAAGAGAATTAGAGTTTATACAGAGTACAATTTTGTTTACTTCTACACAAACATATTGTTTTTGTTTTGTTTTTCATGCAAATGTTTGCCAAAAACGTATAATAATAATAAAAATGGTTATAGTTGAAATATAATAATTATTAAATAAAAAATAATAATAATGTGGACAAATAACTAACACTCTGAAACAGTTCTCACCATTGGTTAAACTGCTCCGAAGGAAATCTCTCTCATGTTCCACATATTTGCATTTTTCTTCTAGGAACTTAAGTTTAGACTTCAAAAAAGAGTTTTCTTCTTTGAGTTTATTGATGTTCTGTTGGGTTGGTGCTTGTGCTGGAATATAAAATAAACAAATAATCTATCAAACATAATTCAGAATGTGTTTAACACATGAAACACACATTGTTTAAAAACTATAAAGTTTACATAAATTGTCTCCAAGTTTAACAGCAACTCACTTTCATGTCTTTCGGATGATTTATTTTTAATCTGACAGCCTGTTATTATAATCATCTAACATGATCATTACGCTATAAATATATTTAAACATTATATGTGAAATTCGCAAAAATGAATGTACTTATTTTATAAGATTAAGCTTTTTTAAATGAACAGAAAAATAAAACACAATTAGTCATTAACTTTAACAAGTCTCATGTGCCAGCCTTTATGCATCGCTGCAAATAACGTTAAATAAATCAAATAAAATCCACCAGGATAGTTTTTGTAATAATGACATAATGAAATTGACATATTTATTTTTGGGGTAGCGGACGTGCAATTATGCAATAATGTTTGGCCTCTTAAATTACCTAGGATAGCTAACCCAACTGCTGGGGCCCATGAAATCCACTTTCAGCCTTAAATCAATGGATACGGTGACACTGACCACTCTTCTTTCAGCAAGGCCAACCGTTTGTAACGGCCAAGGCGCTGTCTTTTCACGGCAAGCCTGTCTGCCAGAAAATGCACCCTCCCGTATCTCCAACTAGGAACGTGTCACAAGCATGAAACTCACCCCATTTAACTGTATAAGTCCTATAACCATACTTTCATAATTATTTCATGCTGGGGCAAACACAAGCAAATTTAAGATGGGGGTGCTTTTCACGGCAAGCCTGTCTGCCAGGAAATGCACCCTCCCGTATCTCCCACTAGGAACGTGTCACAAGCATGAAACTCACCCCATATAACTGTATAAGTCCTATAACCATACTTTCATAATTATTTCATGCTGGGGTGAACACAAGCAAATTTAAGATGGGGTGCTTTTCACGGCAAGCCTGTCTGCCAGAAAATGCACCCTCCCGTATCTCCCACTAGGAACGTGTCACAAGCGTGAAACTCACCCCATTTAACTGTATAAGTCCTATAACCGTACTCTCATAATTATTCCATGCTGGGTTGAGCAAAGGCACATTTTAATGTACATAAAAACACAATGTTGTAACTAAAATTGTTGCAATTAATTAATTCTTTGTATTACAGAGCTAAGGTTGGTCTCATTTGAAAGAAGAAAACTGGCAGATCTCTTTTCTCTAGAAAAATTTACTCTAAAAATAAAATAATTAAAAATATGAATACATCTAATAGAACAGATCAAATACAGTGAAGGAAATAATTATTTGATCCCCTGCTGATTTTGTAAGTTTTGCCAGCTTAAAAATAAATGAAGGGTTTATAATTTTTATGGTAGGTTTATTTTAACTAAAAGAGGCAGAATATAAAAAAAATCTGGGGGAAATTTTTATAAATTAATTAGCATTTCAGTCAGTGAAATAAGTATTTGATCCCCCAACAGCACATAACTTTGTACTTGGAGGAGAAACCCTTGTTGACAAGCACAGAGTTAAGACATTTCTGACAGTTGGTCACCAGGTTTGCACATGTATCATGAGACATTTTAGTCTATTACTCTGTAAATCTATAAGGTTTCTTGGCTGTCGCTTAGCAAATTGGAGGTTTAGCCTCCTTCACAGATTTTCAATAGGACTAGGGTCTAGAGACTGGATAGGATATTTAATGTGCTTCTCGTTAAGCCACTTTGGTTGTCTTGGCGATGTGTTTTGGGTCTTTGTCATGTTTTAATTGCACATCCACGACTCATCTTCAGTGATCTAGTTAAGGGGAGGTTCTCGTCCAAGATTTTACGGTACATGGGCCCGTTCCTCAGCCCCTTTAATGCGGTGAAGTCATCCTGTGCCTGTAGCAGAGATAAAAAGCCCTAAAGCATAATGTTTCCAACACTGTGTCATAGCGTGTTCCCTTTCTGTCGGTCTCTCGACGTTGTGTCGAAGACGACAGATGGGGTTCGCTCTTGGGAACCTATCAGCTCTGACTACTTTAGAAAAGGCCAATGAAAATTGGCGAATGAAATTTGCATGCCGGGCTCCGCCTCCGGATGTCCGGTATAAAAGGAAGCCGGCGTGCTTCATTCATTCACCGTTTGTTCTTCAGAGCCATCGCTCATGAGTACAAGCAGCATTTACTCGCAGTCTTCAATTGCCGGTTTCTACGACGTGTGCAGCGGATCGTCCCTTCGTCCTGCAGCGACCTTCCCCTGGGCGTCTCGGCGGTTCCAGTGGTGTCTGAGAGTTTTTCCAAAGGCCCTTTTCAGGGCTGGGCTAATTTCTCCAGCGGCATGTCCCGCTGTTCTCTTGGGTGCGGCGCCCTCATCGAGGAGGGGGACGGACATGAGAGCTGCGTTAGGTGTCTGGGCGTCCAGCATGCCGAAGCAGCCTTCATTGACTCATCTTGCTCGCACTGCGAGCGGATGGTCATTCAGACGTTGCGGTCACGGGTGGCTGTCTTCCTACGGGAAACAGCCACCACTTCGCTTGCTACCCAACTCGCGACGACGGGGGCCAAGGCCCTGCTGTCCGCGAAGGTTAGCAGCGTTGGTGATGTGGGGGACTTCAGCAGGCGTAAACCCGTCAGCTAAACGCTCACGGGCCGCCCGCTCCCCGTTTCGCTCGTCTGGCCGTTCCCCATCCGGCGGTGGCATACCGTCTGGATCCTCATTCACGTGTTCGGAAACGGCGCGTGATGACGATGAGATGTCGCTTGCAGCATCGGAGGGAGATTTGCTGGCATCAGACACTGAAGAATCCGAGCAGCTCCCTCCCACGGGGGGTCGAGCGCAGGAGGAAGCAGATGTCGAGATGTCAGCCATGCTTACCCGGGCAGCCACGAGCATTGGGCTGCAGTGTACACCACTGCCTCCACCCCAGCGCTCGCGGCTAGACACTTGGTACCTGGGGTCGGAGCGCGGTGCAAAACCGCGCCCACCCCCGGTGCCATTTTTCCCGGAGGTGCATGAGGAGCTGTGTCGGACTTGGAGCGCCCCGCTTACGGCTCGTTCCAGTCAGACCAGCTCCAACTCCCTCACTTCCCTCGATGGTGGGGCGGCCAAAGGTTACGTCGATATCTGTCCCTGTCCCCACGGGTCTTTACGAAGATCGTGGAGGCCGCCCTCTCTCCCCTCAGGGAGAGAGGTGTGCGGACACTCAACTATCTCGACGACTGGCTTATCTTGGCACACTCGCGAGAGCTGTTGTGTACACAGAGAGACCTGGTGCTCCGGCACCTAGATCGATTGGGGCTTCAGGTCAACCGAGACAAGAGCAAGCTCTCCCCGGTGCAGAGCATTCTCTTTCTCGGTCTGGAACTCAACTCTGTCACCATGGTAGCGCAACTGTCCGCAGAACGCGCCCAGTCAGTGTTGAACTGCCTGGATCTCTTCAGGCAGTCCACGGTCTCCCTGAAACAGTTTCAGAGGCTCCTGGGGCACATGGCGTCCTCGGCGGGGGTTATTCCCCTCGGGTTGATGCACATGAGACCGCTTCAACACTGGCTACAGAGTCGAGTTCCGAGGAGAGCGTGGCACACCGGCAGCAGGCGTGTGGTGATCACGTCTCTCTGCCGACGCACCCTACAACCCTGGTCTTCCATGGCCTTCCTTCGGACCGGTGTCCCTCTTGGGCAGGTTACGAGGCATGTCGTGGTGACGACCGATGCCTCCCTGCAGGGTTGGGGTGCAGTGTGCAACGGGCACGCAGTAGCGGGGCGTTGGACGGGCCCCACGCCTGCGCTGGCATATCAACTGCCTAGAGTTGTGGACTGTGTTGCTGGCACTAAAGCGGCTACAGCCTCTCGTTCAAGACAGGCATGTGCTGGTCCGCCGACAACACAGTTGCCGTAGCGTACATCAACCGTCAGGGTGGCATGCGCTCACGGTGACTAACACGACTTGCTCGACGCCTCCTCCTCTGGAGTCAGCAGGTGACCCGTTCCCTGCGGGCCACGTACATCCCAGGCGACCTGAACCGGACAGCCGATGCGCTCTCTCGTCAGTCGACGCCTCGTGGAGAGTGGCGACTCCATCCCCGCGCAGTCCAGCTCATTTGGGCGCTGTTCGGTCAGGCACAGGTAGACCTGTTCGCCTCCCAGGACACCACCCATTGCCCGCTTTGGTACTCCCTGTCCGAGGCCCCCCTCGGCACGGATGCCCTTGCGCACAGCTGGCCGCGGGACAAGCGGAAGTACGCCTTCCCCCCAGTGAGCCTCATCGCACAGACACTGTGCAAGGTCAGGGAAGAGAGGCACCAAGTGCTACTAGTTGCGCCTTATTGGCCCAACCGGACTTGGTTCTCAGAGCTAATGCTTCTGACAACAGCTCCCCCCTGGCCGATTCCCCTGACGGAGGACCTGCTTTCTCAGGGGAAGGGCACGTTCTGGCATCCCAGGCCAGACCTCTGGAACCTCCATGTCTGGTCCCTGGACGGGACGAGGAGACCCTGAGTGGGCTACCCCCATCCGTGGTGGAGACCATTACTCAGGCCAGGGCTCCATCCACTAGGCGGCTTTACGCCTACAAATGGCGCCTCTTCTCGTCCTGGTGTCTCTCACGACGAGAAGACCCGCGGAGATGCTTGATCGGGACCGTGCTGTCCTTTTTACAGGAGAGACTGGAGACGAACATTTCTCCCTCCACGCTGAAAGTGTATGTAGCCGCTATCGCCACTCATCACGACTCAGTTGATGGTAAGTCTCTAGGACAGCACGACCTGATCACTAGGTTCCTAAGGGGCGCGAGAAGGCGGAATCCGCCTCGTCTCCGCTCCGTACCCTCTTGGGACCTCAATGTGGTCCTGGCGGGCCTCTCTGGCCCCCCTTTCGAGCCCTTGGGAGGTTCCGATCTTCCCCACCTTTCGGGTAAGACGGCCCTCCTATTGGCGCTCGCATCTTTCAAGAGGGTAGGGGACCTACAAGCTTTCTCCGTGTCCCCGGATTGCCTTGAATTCGGGCCTGGTAACTCTCACGTTATCCTGAGACCCAGACCCGGATACGTGCCCAAAGTTCCCACTACTCCCTTTCGGGACCAAGTGGCGAACTTGCAGGCGCTCCCCCTTGGGGAGGAAGACCCAACCCCGTCCGTGTTGTGTCCAGTACGCGCACTGCGCCTCTACTTGGACCGCACTCAGAGCTTTAGGAGCTCGGACCAGCTCTTTGTCTGTTTTGGAGGTCAGCAGAAGGGGAGGGCTGTCTCCACACAGAGACTGGCGCACTGGATCGTGGACGCCATCAGGGCGGCGTACCGATCCCAAGATCGCCCATGCCCCCTGGAGGTCAGGGCTCACTCCACTCGGGGCATAGCCACCTCTTGGGCATTGGCCAGGGGCGCCTCTCAGGCAGACATCTGTAGGGCTGCGGGTTGGGCTATGCCCAACACCTTCGCGAGGTTCTATAACCTCCGCGTAAACCCGGTATCAGACCACGTCCTGCGTGGCAACATGTAGGACTGGCATCCGGCTGGGCGTATGCCTGCGAAAGCATCACCCCACCCTCTAGTAGGTTGGGTCAGTGTGCTATTTACCTCTCTCCTTACCCTACTCTGGTTAAGGACAGGTACTCTATCCGCTTCCCTTCTTACCCAACTACTTGGTTAAGAATAGGCATTCCATCCATCACTAAGCAAGCACCACCTGGGGGCTGGCTGGGCAGAGCAGCCTTCCCCCTTAGGCCGGGATAACATGTGAGCCATCCCCTGGCTCTAACCGGACCTAGTGCTACCGGACGCCTGTAACACCCCCCCCGTGGGCTGTTCCGTCTGATGTACCTCATGAGCTGGTTCCCACTCCTGGTAACCCATGACCTCCCCTAGGTGGACCTCCACCTCGCGGTTAACTACTTAGTCCGCACGTTCCATGCGTTCTCCTCCAAGGACGAGACCATACCTTTCCACCATTTCCTCCCCACGGGTAGGAGGTGGCCTCTGCAGCGCATCCCTAATTAAGGAAGTTGCGCTTACCCGGTGGTACCCGATCCTGGTCGGGGCCCCCCCATCTTTCATTAGGAAGCTCTGGGACCCCCGACCCATCACACTGGAAGGTTACAGTTTCACGAAAGCCTCGAGTTGACACGCCAAGGCTTGTTACCGTCGCTTCGTTAGAGATTGACACTAACGCATATCGCCCTCTGCAGCAGTCGTGAGAGGCTCTCAGGCTCTTCAGAACAAACGGTGAATGAATGAAGCACGCCGGCTTCCTTTTATACCGGACATCCGGAGGCGGAGCCCGGCATGCAAATTTCATTCGCCAATTTTCATTGGCCTTTTCTAAAGTAGTCAGAGCTGATAGGTTCCCAAGAGCGAACCCCATCTGTCGTCTTCGACACAACGTCTCGTTAGCTCATCAGGGAACCGAGGTTACATACGTAACCGAGACGTTACCAATGGTTTGCTTGCTAACTGTGGTCCCAACTGTCTTAAAATCATTAAAAAGCTTTCTCCATGTAGTTCTGGGCTGATCTTTTAACCTTTCTCATGATCATCTTTACCCCATTGGGGAAATCTTGCAGGGAGCTCCAGACCAAGAGCATTTGATAGTTATTTTGTATTTCTTCTATTTCCAAATAATCGCACCAACAGTCGTTTCCTTCTCACCAAGCTTCTGTCTGTAGCCTATTCAAGGTTTGTGCAGTTCTACAATCTTGTCCCTGACATCATGGCGTTGGAGTGGTGGAAATGGAAGATACAGATTCTGTTGGCAGGCATCTTTTATATACATAACAAGCTGACTTAGAAGTACTTTCTTAAAGTGACAGGACTAATCTGGGGTCCATACAGGCACACAACCAATCTGTGGTGCCAGAATTTTTGCTGGTTGTTAGAGGATCAAATACTTATTTGACTGACTGAAATGCAAATCAATTTAAAACCTTTATATATTTTTTGGTTGATATTCGGTTCCCTTTCTGTCGGTCTCTCGACGTTGTGTCGAGAACGACAGATGGGGTTCGCCCTTGAGAACCAATCAACTCTGACTACTATAGAAAAGGCGAATTAAATTTGCATGCCGGGCTCATTTACCTTTTGTTCTTCAGAGCCTTCGCTCATGACTACGAACAGAACGAATTCAATGAATTCTTCTTCTTCTACATTGCCGGATCTACGACGTAGAGCAGCGGATCGTCCCTACCTGCAGCGACCTTCCCCTGGGCGTCTCGGCGGTTCCGGAGGTGATAGAGATTTTTTCTAAAAGGTCCTTTTCAGGACTGACTGAGCATTCTCCAGCGCGGCATGTCCCGCTGTTCTCTTGGGTGCGGCACCCTCATCGAGGAGGGGGATGGACACGATCGCTGCATTAGGTGTCTGGGCGTCCAGCACACTGAAGCAGCGTTCGTTGACACATCTGCCCGCACTGCGGGCAGATTGTCATTCAGAAGTTGCGGTCACAGGTGGCTGTCTTCCTACGGGAACCAGCCACCATTTCGTCTGCTACCCGGGCGTGACATCTGTGGCTACGGCCCCGATGACCACCCACGTTAGCAGCGTTAGTGATATGGGGAACTCTGCGAACGTAAACCCGCCAGCCAAGTGCTCACGGGCCGATCGCACCCCGATTCGCTCTTCTGAACGTTCCCCAACCGGCGGTGGCATACCGTCCGGATCCTCAGGCACACACTCGGAAACGATGTGTGACGTAGATGAGATGTCGCTCGCAGCATCGGAGGGAGATTGGCATCCGACTCTGACGAATCCGAGCTCCACCCCCAGCGGTCGAGTTCAGGAGGAAGCAGAGGCTGAGGGCTCGGAGGCGGACTCGTCCATCACCCGGGCTGAAGTCACCGAGGTAGTCAAGAAACTCCTCGGTGGCAGGGCACCGGGGGTGGATGAGATCCGCCCTGAGTACCTCAAGTCTCTGGATGTTCCTGCCTCAAGTGGAGGAGTTCAAGTATCTTGGGGTCTTGTTCACGAGTGAGAGAAGGATGGAACAGGAGATTGACAGACGGATCGGTGCAGCTTCTGCAGTAATGCGGTCGCTGCAACGGTCTGTCGTGGTAAAGAAGGAGCTGAGCCGCAAGGCGAAGCTCTCGATTTACCGGTCAATCTACGTTCCTACTCTCACCTATGGTCATGAGCTGTGGGTCATGACCGAAAGGACAAGATCCCGGATACAGGCGGCCGAAATGAGCTTTCTCCGCAGGGTGGCTGGGCGATCCCTTAGAGATAGGGTGAGAAGCTCGGTCACTCGGGAGGAGCTCAGAGTAGAGCCGCTGCTCCTCCACATCGAGAGGGGCCAGCTGAGGTGGCTCGGGCATCTTTTCCGGATGTCCCCTGGACGCCTTCCCGGAAAGGTGTTCCGGGCATGTCCCACCGGAAAGAGCTGGGAACGCCTCGGTGTCCCACCGGAAGAGCTGGAGGAAGTGTCTAGAGAGAGGGAAGTCTGGGCATCCCTGCTTAGACTGCTGCCCCCGCGACCCGGCCCTGGATAAAGCGGTACAAAAAGGGATGGATGGAGGTGATATCTGAATTAACTGACTTTTAATATTCTTACTATTCCTTTGATTTTGGAAGTTCTCAACAACATAATGTTGTGTTCTGACTACAATAGGATTTCCTACATCACACCTTGTTCAATAGAGAGTAATCACAGATTTCTACACAAAATCAACATTAATAATGACTGCATTAATAGATGATGTAGAAAGATGTAATTACTACTGCAACAGTAAAAAAAATTGTATATTTTGTAATGTGAATAACTCACCCATTGTGTTTTGTCCTCCATCCCACAATAAAAGCACAAGCCGCTTAGATCATCTGGTAAAACAAACAGTATTCAACAAAAAGTTCAGACTAATACAGTTTGCATTGCACAGCAAACATTCACTAGCATAGAGCTGCATATTTATGATAGGCCTATTAAATGCATAAAACCAACAACATGAATTGATTAACATGCTGAGCAAAAAACTCTCTGCAAACTGAAGACAAGTTTGATTAGCAAAATGGCACAAGCAATGCATTATGCCAACCAACACTAAGAAAATACCCCATAACACCCAAATGTACTTTATGAATGAATGGCATCTACACTAATATTTGTTTGTCTGTTTCATTCTTATTCCAAGGTCACCGTAGTCATCTTGATCCAGTTTGTATCCAGTCCAGATGACCACTGTAGGCACCTGGATCCGGTCCAAATCCAATCCAGATGATCACAGTAGTCACCTGGATACAATCCTAATTCAAACTAGGAGGTGACCACAACAGCACTGACAACTAGACGAGTCTTAAAGACAAATCGCCTGTGAAGACTTTGTCACTAGACGACCATCTGCACAAATCCTCAGCTAAAACCATGAGAACCAGACCTCTGCAAAAAGGACTCCATTCACCTGTAAAACTGAATGAATATTATGAATGATATCAAACCACAAGGGAATTTAATTTAGCTGGATTATGACATAACTGTTGTATATTCCACTGTTTTGCACTCTATCTACCATTATCAATCTTATTCTTCTTTTTAAATATCCCTGCTTGTAAATATATATATATATATATATATATATATATAGTACACACACACACACATATATATATATATATAAGTGTTATCTGTGTACCAAAGGTCTGAGAGTAATGCCATTTCAATCCTCTATATGTATGTACTTTACATGTGGCAGAATTGAAAATAAAGCAGACTTTGACTCTTACTGATGGTTACAGCATTTCACACCCAATTTTAAAGCCAGGACACCACAGGATGAGCCATCTTGCTGACGTCTATGAGGGAGACTGCTGCATGTCCACCTTGAGACATTGCAGCCCTTTTTCCTCATGAATGCTCTAAAGGAAATAGTATGTGTGAAATCTGTTACACAACACAATTTAACAACTGAAAAGACAGTACAACTACATTTTAAATTCAATTTTATCTTGTAGACTCCAGGCATCTATTCATCTTTGTGTCAGTTTCTCCTAGAGGATCCATGAAAATGTTTTTTTTCTCGTGTGGGTACATTACCTTTTATTATTGACATGGAATCACAACATACATTAGGCAGAAACCTATGGTATTAGTGAAATTGTACAGTATGGGGTATTGTAGATCAATTTTAATAATTGAGGGCATGTATGGATTAAATATAGTATAAATATAAATATAGCCCAATATAGTTAAAGGGATAGTTCACTCAAAAATAAATTCTGTCATGAATGACTCCTTCTCTAGTGCTCACTTTTCTCTGTGCTCATCTGTGACATTCTCGTCGGTCCCTAGTCTTGTTTTCCCCGTTTGTGCCCAAGAACATTACTTTTCCCATGCTCCCTCATCATTGACTGTTTTCACCTCTAGTTTATCCCCCTTCACCTGTTTAGCCCTTTTTATCGGTTTTATTTAATTTCTACACTTGGTTCAGTTCTTTGTCGAGTATTAATGTAATATATCCATGTTCCGTGGATTTATTTGGATTACCTTGTTATTTGTTCCCTGGGATGTTTCCCTGTTTTTGGATTGTATTATTTTGTTCTGTTGATGTTTTGTGGATTACCTTTTTGTTCCTGACTACACCTTTTGTTATTAAACCTTTTTTATTTAACTCCTGTTCCTCTTGGATTTGTCATCGGTGAACGTTACATCATCAGAACAAAGAAATGTGTACAGATTTGAAACTGTCAGGGCCGAGACACGCCATGACAGAGACACCCCAGAAACTGAACTTGAGTTGTATGAAACTCACATTTCTCTGGCTTGACATAGAGATGATTCTCTAATAGACGACTGAGAACCCTACGAACGTGGACAATGTGCTCCTCTGGAGACCTCGAAAAGATAAGAATGTCGTCCAGGTAGACGAACACGAACAAGTTAAGCATCTCCCTTAGGACGTCATTGATAAGGGCCTGAAATACAGCAGGAGCATTAGTAAGCCCGAATGGCATCACTCTGTATTCATAATGCCCCGTTGGCGTGTTGAAGGCAGTCTTCCATTCGTTACCCTGTTTGATCCGCACAAGATGGTAAGCATTGCGTAGATCCAGTTTAGTGAAAATGGAAGCTCCTTGCAGAAGCTCGAAAGCCGTGGTCATGAGGGGCAGGGGGTATCGATTCCGAATGGTAATCCTGTTAAGTCCCCGGTAGTCAATGCAGGGACGCAACCCTCCGTCTTTCTTCCCCACGAAAAAGAATCCAGCGCCGGCTGGGGAAGTTGAAGGGCGGATGATTCCAGTAGCCAGGCCTTCCTCTATGTATGAATTCATGGCTTCCCTTTCAGGAGGAGACAGTGAGCAGGTGCCTGGAAGCAGCTCAATGGCACAATCATAAGGACGGTGGGGTGGTTAGGTAGTGGCCTTTCTCTTACTGAAGACCATCTTGAGGTGATGATAAGGACTCGGGACTTGAGACAGGTCTAGGGGCTCGAGATCAGAAGCAGAGGCGACGTAAGAGAGGCAGGAAGTTTGACAATTGGGACCCCAATCCGAGACGGTGCCAGAGGTCCAGTTCAAACTAGGGTTGTGCTTGAGGAGCCAGGGGTATCCCAGGATGACCGGAAACTCGGGTGACTTTATCAGGTGGAGACATAACTCCTCCTGGTGCTCGTTAATGGACAGGTAGAGTGGAATAGTGAGGTGAGTGACTGTACCAGGGCCCAGGGGGCTCCCTTCCACCGCCGTAATCTTAAACTCCCTGGCCAAATTAAGGTCCACAAAGTTGCCTGCAGCGCCCGAGTCCACTAGGGCCTTTACGAGGTGTTTCTGTTCGCCCCAAGTGAGGGTGATGGGTAAGAACAGCCCTGAGTTTGAAGGAGATTGAGTATAGCCTATTCCCGAGACAGTCTCCTACTCTCTGCTCGAGAGCGGACGTTTCCCGAAAGTTCCGGACAGGCCTCTCGGAAATGTCCATGTTGACCGCAGTAGAGACAGGCACGCTCTCTCATGCGGCGGTCACGTTCAGTGGGGGAGATACGGGTACTACCCAATTGCATGGGCTCCGTAGGGTCTGCAGGTGGTGGAGAGTGCACCACCTGGTCCTGAACGATCAATCTACTTGGGAGGAGGTGTCTCTGACTCCTCTCTCTCATACGGTTATCCAGCCGGATCGCTATGTTGAAGAGGGCCTCGAGATCGCCGGTGGGGTCACGTGGGGCAAGCTCGTCCTGGAGAGTCTCAGAGAGTCCATTTAGAAAGCAAGTCATCAGAGCCTCTTGGTTCCAGCCACTCTCTGCAGCTATGGTTCGAAACTCAATAGCGTAGTCAGCAGCACTGCGACTGCCCTGGTGGAGAACCAGCAGCCGCTTTGCCGCTTCTCATCCACTGGCGGGAGGGTCAAAGACTCTTCTGAACTCCTTCTCGAAAGCCGAGTAGCTCGAGCAAAACTTGCTTTGTGCCTCCCACACGGCCGAAGCCCAGGCAAGGGCCTTACCAGACAAGAGGGTCATCAAGTAAGCAATCCTGGCCCGATCCGAGGGAAATGAGGACGGCTGGAGCTCGAAGGTAAGAGAGCACTGGGTGAGGAACCCCCGACAGGCTGCAGAATCCCCAGCAAACCGCTGAGGAGGGGGTAATCGAGGCTCAGCATGTGGAGCGGGCACTTGAGGAGGTGGTGGGGACCGATTTGGCAGCAAGGGGAGCTTCCGTAGTAGAAACCATCTTCTCGAAGATCTGCCGCATGGATGAAATGAGATTCGCCAGCAGCTGGGAATGCTTCTCCATCACGGTTTCCAGTTGGCAAAGTGCCACTTCATGGCGTCGAACAGAGCTGTGTTGTGCTGAGCGATGGTAGGTAGCAGGTCTCGAGCCGTAGGCGTCTCCGGGTCCATTTTGGCTCGGTCTTTCTGTCAGGGCCGAGACACGAACTCGGGTCTCCGGTGTCGTGTACGAACACTCTACTCTGGTGCCACTGAAGGATAGGGGTACCCAAAGGAAGACGCACAATACAGAGGCTTGAGTAAAATAACAATGATCTTTTTAATAACGTTCCAGGAGGCTATGAAATCCACAAGGCTCCAGAGGGTAGGGGAACAAAACAACTCCGAAGAGGCCAAGCAAAAATTAAAGTTCTCCTAAGAAATCCCAACAAAAAAGGCAGATAATCCATACGGTAAAGAAAAGAAACAAGATAATGGGGAAACTAAAACAACTCCGAAGAGGTAGAGGAAAAAATAACAACTATCTTGTATGAATCCCAAAAACAACATGAGACGAGGCAAACACAATATCACAGCTCTGGACTGGGGAAAACTGGCTACAATAACATTAAAGACCGAGCAACGAGACAGGGAACAGGGAAACAACTTAAATACACAGGGGGCAAATGAGGCACAGGTGAAAACAATAGCACTAATGAAACACCACACAAGGAGATATCCAGTGGCTGGAGACGGGAACTACAGTCCAGAATCCTGACAGAAACAACTTGAAGAAGAGGAAATTATGGCAGAATTTTTTTTGGGGGGTTAACTATCTCTTTAATAAATAGCTTATTTTGTGGAGTGTATATATCACTATAGATAAAGACCTTAAAGTAGTGAGATCTGTGCAATGCTCTTGTTCTCACCACCAACATCCAATGATGGTGCTCATTCACAATTCCCACAATCATTTTGTGTGCCATTGGATCAATCTGCAAGTAGTCACAAGAAATACAAAGTCACATATTTGCATCATTTACAGAATGTGAAATTATTATGATCAAGTACAGACCTGGATTCTTCCAAAGGTTCCCTTCCAGATTGCGTTCATCGCAAAGCTGTCAATTACAGCTGCTTCACCAGCATTGCACTTGGTGTATTTCCGAACAAGAACTGTCAAATATGCATTGATCACCTATAAAAACAAATTGTCCCACAAATGGCATTATGTGTTAGACAGATTGTAGTATTATCAACTATATTGTTGTTGAAGTGTTGCTGAATTTCCTGGCATGACTTAAGGTCTTTGTGTTGTAATATAGTGTGTAGTGACTGTAAATGTTTAAATCCTAGACATTAGGGAGTGGAAAGTCATAATGTAATACAATAACAAAAAAGGGATACCTCACTCTCAAGCTCCCTGTTGGGACGAATCTTCAAAATATCGTCATAAAACAGTCTGTATGGGCCAACTTTGGAAAGAAGTACATGCACATCTTTCCCTGCCTATGCCTCTAAAAAGGCATAGGCATTTTTTTTAGCAAATCTAAAAAAATACAGTGGTACATTATATTGTAAAATATACATTATAAAAAATATAATGGGAGTCAAGGTGATATTAGATTAGCTTATGGTTCTGTATATCTCATTAGCATTGCTTTATTAGAATGTTGTTGCTCTAAAAAAAACATGTACTGTATTGTATTCTATCTCTTTCAATGTTTTTATTTCTTCCTGTAAAGCTACTTTGAAACAACGCAACATTGTCTAAACTATATAACACTATATAAAAAATGATTTGAAAAAGGTCTTACTTTTCATGAACTTACTACTTACATTTTTCAACTAAGATGGATGTTAAGACAGGGCCTGGTGCTGCAGAGGAGCTTGGTGCTGCTGAGACAGGGCTTGGAGACTGGTGCTGCAGAGGAGCTTGGTGCTGAGACAGGGCCTGGTGCTGCAGAGGAGCTTGTTGCTGCTGAGACAGGCCTGGTGCTGCAGAGGAGCTTGGCGCTGCTGAGACAGGCCTGGTGCTGCAGAGGAGCTTGGTGCTGCTGAGAGGGCCTGGTGCTTGGTGCTGCTGAGACAGGGCTGGTGCTGCAGAGGAGCTTGGTGCTGCTGAGACAGGGCCTGGTGCTGCAGAGGAGATTGGTGCTGCTGAGACAGGGCCTGGTGATTATCAAAGATTATCAAAATCGATGGCCATCACACAAACAGACTGAGAAGAAAAATAAAAAACCGGACGCACAGTCTTTTTAAATATTACAACAGCATAAAACACCTAAAAATGGAAACACCTAACTATGTTTACTGATTACCTTAAAACTCCATAGATATATCTGATAGTTAATACTGCTGTTAACACCTTTTTTTTCAACAAGCGGATGTAATGAGACCTTTTAACCAGTTTAGTCAAGTGACATCCGACATATACCCTATTTTAACCTATATTATCCAAATATTGAAATATGGTTTTGAAAGAAATTTGTAAAGAAACGGTAAATATGTTTGTAATAGGAAAGCATAGACCAAAACATTAAAAATTATAAGTATTTTGAAAAGTACCGCATTCACAAACTCAGAGCCTTGATCTGTCAGTATCCTCTTCGGAGCCTCAAACTGATGGAAAATTTTAATAATGCATTCAGACACCTCAGCTGCTGTTTTGTTGAGAAGAGGATAAGCTTGTGGCCATTTAGTCTGGTAGTCCATCATGACACAGATGTACTGATATCCACTTTTTGTGGTTTTCAGTTTACCTATCAGGTCCATTCCTAGAAGCTCAAATGGATGTTTAACCTGAAAAAAACAATAAAGCAATCAAATATATCATATCATCATTCTGGATCAAATGTTTGTGAGCATGCTAGTGTTTAAAGAAAATTGTTCAGACCTTTCTTCCTTTACACATGTCTGTTGAGAAGTGTGTAAAGACTTCCCTTACAGAAAAGACACATGCTTTTCACCTGTTTTTTTGCATCATTTTTGCATGTGATCACATGTGCAAAAAACACATGTGAAATGTCAGTTTTTTGAACATTTGTGTGTTTATTTGGGATGACATGTGCAACATGAGGTGACATGTGAAGAACATATGATCACATGTTGAGACATATCACCACATGGCGCTCAAACTGAGTCTTTGATTCTTTTGCGAACGAGACTGACAAGCATGACAGATTAATGACAAGCATGACAGATTAATGACAAGCATGACAGATTAATGACAAGCATGACATGTAAGTTTCCATTTGTTTTATATGGAGACGTACACGCAAACTTCACATCATGTACACATGTTAGTAACGTGTAGCTGTTGATCTATATATACCATATAGATTACTTCTCACGGTAGGAACGTCTGGAGAACGTGCGTCTGCCATGCGTCTGGAGTACTTTATAATTCTTTTCACCAGCACATTAAAGCTCTATTTTTTCCAATTTAAATGTTTTTCTGTGATGACAAAAATATATATTTTCCTTAGATGTATACATATTTCAAAGGTTCATTTAATATCATATGGCATACAAATCATTACTTTAATCCTTAAATTCTTATGTTATCAGAACAAGGTTTAAGGTCATCTGTCTTTGGCGATGTACCCATTGTTTGAATAATTTTCTTGAAATAAACAATGCTGAACAAAAAAAAATTGAATACTAATATCTGTTTGAATTTATGTAGGCTACCAAATAAGGACTTGCACAAAAATATGATGGCTGTTGTCGTGGTTTGTTCATTTTATTGGAGATTATGCACAGCATTGGTTATAGCCTAAAATTGATATGAACTGTAAACTTATTCCTCAAATCAAAAAAGTTTTGCTCAAGGATCAGAAAGGATGTTGATTCAGGAATGTTGTGCTTAATGAAATCACTGTACCCCTTTTCACAAACAGTTTGGCCTGTAGTCTATCTATATCCTCTTACATTTTTTATCAGTCAATTAGGTACATTTCTTGAATCATCCTTAAGATTTGCAAACCAGTTAATGCATTTCTCAAAAGAGAAATTCTATTATAAGAAAACCAGAATGTGTATGTATGTTTTTGAAAGAAAAGGTTGAACATTAACCATTAAGTAATCCCAATAGAGTAGTGCCTTGCAACCACCTACAGGCGGTTTTATTCTTATATTTAGTCGTATTTAGATATTTGAGGCCTCCCTCATTTTGGCATTGACAACTGGGTTTATATCAGAGCCCCAGGGGCCAATTGCATAAACATAGCCACTAAATTAAGACTTATTCTCACAGACTAGCAATTAGTTAGCACTACTCATTCTTGCTTTTCAACTAGACCAATCTAGCTCTTTATGTAATTGACTTTAAAAAGTTATGACTAGTGAAGAAATAAATTAGATGACTAACTTGTAAGACTAATCTAAGTGGTTTATGCATCTGGCCCCTGGTACTAAAGGGCTCTGGTTTATAGCTTGCTAGAAATTCATAATTGATTTGTTCATAACATAGGAATTCAAAACATAATTGAGTGTGTGTCCAAAAACACACATATCACATGTGATCACATGTGTTTTTTGCACCTGTGAATTTCGTGTGTCTTTTCTGTATGGGTTAAAAGAGCAAATGTTTTTTTTTAGGAGGATCTATTGACAGAAATGCAATGTAATATACAAAACAATGTCTTCATAGGTGTATAAAGACCTTACATTATGAACCGTTATTTTTATCTACATACATAACAGGCTACATAGGCGGATTTCGCCATATTAGGCCGCTATGTTTTGTACAGTAGCCCTAAACGGACAAACAGCTCTACAATCTGTCAATCACGTTTCGTATATGTTGTAGCACGCAAGAAATCTAGCTAAAATCAATGAATAAAACACTGACACAAGTATAGAAATGTAACAATAACTCTTGCAATAGCATACAGGTTAAATGGTTACTTTACGTCAATATATTTTCTTAGGGTTGGGCTTCGTTTTACCCCCTAGTACAGATAGAAAACGCAATTTGCTCTAACTATGCCGGGCCCTTTATGCAGTGTATTTATATCTGTATGTCAGATATGTTTTGTGATAAAACAACAGACAGTGGATTTTGATTATGTGTGTACAATACCTACCTTTATCGGGGTGTACTCCACCTTTTGTTTGATAATATGACCAGCTGCCTGGCACACTGCACATTTTGACACCTGTTTAAAACACACACACATTATATACATTGGGTACGGAAAGTATTCAGACCCCTTGCAGAATCTGGAAAAAGCTGAAACATTTGGAAAAACCTCTGAAAATGTTTTCGGTGTAAATTGTTATTGTTTCATTTATACATCTTATTTTTTTATTCACTAATGTCCTTCAGTAGATTTAAAGATACATAAATGTTTTTCAGGAAATTATATATATTTTTTTTTTATTTTACAAATTTTATTATTCTTTAGTGTGAACTTTATGTTAACATTTCTTTAGTGAAAAAACCTCCTCAGGGCAGGACTAAATAAAAAATAAGCCTTAATTTTCAAAAATCCTCTTATTTTTCCAAATGTTTCAGCTTTTTCCAGATTCTGCAAGGGGTCTGAATACTTTCCGTACCCAATGTATATAAATAAATTTGCCTCTTTACATCATGGCCTCCTAATCAACCCCTATATGTACTAATTGGCTTCGTGTAAATGTCTCTTCTCAACCAATAAGCTGGTGTGCGTTGGGCGTTTTGGCGCAATATGGCTGCTGTCGCATCATCCTGGTGGATGCTGTACATTGGTGGTGATTGAGGAGATTCTCCCCTTGCATGTAAAGTGCTTAGAAAAGTGCTATATAAATGTAATGAATTATTAACTATTATTATTATATATACAGTATATATAGTCATGTTAAAAAGCTAGGACACCCTATTGAATATTTTGGTTTTCTGTATCAGGAAATAATAAAAAAATCATCTGGGCCATGGCAGCCCTTTAAATTGGGAAAATACAATCTCAGATGAACAACAATACGACGTATTACACCATGTCATGAAAAAGCCATGGGTGACAGGCTTGCCGTGAAAAGCACCCCCCTCTTAAATTTGCTCGTGTTCGCCTCAGCATGAAATAATTATGAAAGTATAGTTATAGGACTTATATAGTTAAATGGGGTGAGTTTCATGCTTGTGACATGTTCCTAGTGGGAGATACGGGAGGGTGCATTTCCTGGCAGACAGGCTTGCCGTGAAAAGCACCCCCATCTTAAATTTGCTTGTGTTCGCCCCAGCATGAAATAATTATGAAAGTATGGTTATAGGACTTATACAATTAAAGGGGGTGAGTTTCATGCTTGTGACACGTTCCTAGTGGGAGATACGGGAGGGTGCATTTTCTGGCAGACAGGCTTGCCATGAAAAGCACCCCCCTCTTAAATTTGCTCGTGTTCGCCTCAGCATAAAATAATTATGAAAGTATAGTTATAGGACTTATATAGTTAAATGGGGTGAGTTTCATGCTTTTGACACGTTCCTAGTGGGAGATACGGGAGGGTGCATTTCCTGGCAGACAGGCTTGCAGTGAAAAGCACCCCCATCTTAAATTTGCTCATGTTCGCCCCAGCATGAAATAAATATGAAAGTATAGTTATTGGACTTATATAGTTAAATGGGGTGAGTTTCATGCTTGTGACATGTTCCTAGTGGGAGATACGGGAGGGTGCGTTTCCTGGCAGACAGGCTTGCCGTGAAAACCACCCCCATCTTAAATTTGCTTGTGTTCGCCCCAGTATGAAATAATTATGAAAGTATGGTTATAGGACTTATACAATTAAATGGGGTGAGTTTCATGCTTGTGACACGTTCCTAGTGGGAGATACGGGAGGGTGCATTTTCTGGCAGACAGGCTTACCGTGAAAAGCACCCCCTCTTAAATTTGCTCGTGTTCGCCTCAGCATGAAATAATTATGAAAGTATAGTTAAAGGACTTATATAGTTAAATGGGGTGAGTTTCATGCTTTTGACACGTTCCTAGTGGGAGATACTGGAGGGTGCATTTTCTGGCAGACAGGCTTGCCGTAAAAAGCACACCCCTCTTAAATTTGCTCGTGTTCGCCTCAGCATGAAATAATTATTGCTAGTGGGAGACAAGGGAGGGTGCAGACTGGCTCATTTAAATGAGTTGATTTGTCGTGAAAATCAGTACAATTGCTCTGTGCACACACATTGTTACACAGTATGTCACTTTACAAGCTTATTGGCTAAAAAAAATCCTGCCAATTCTGGTCCTGATTTGTATTGCTTTATAAAAGTATTAAATATTTTTTAATTATAATTGCTTAATAAAATTATAAAATGCCTGATTTGTATTTATGAAACTATGCTACACGTAGGCAGTAACCGTTTTATAAAAGTAATTGCATTTTATAACTGCTTCGAGGGTCAAATTGCTGTAATTTAACACACTGAGGTCATCTAGTGGATTTAGACAATACTGCAGCTTCTGCCTTTTATATTTAGAAGAATTTCAGCAAATGCGCGTTCCCGCGACAGGGGTGCCTTTCACGGCAGGCGTGCTTTTCTCGGCACAACACCGGAAGGCCTCGTAAAACTGATGTAACAGATTTTATTTGAGTGTTTCTTATTTTGTAATACTGAGTGCATTTTGCATTGTAGTAAGTGTGTGTGTGAAATACCGTTTTCCCCTCGGGGCTCGCCGTAGTTGGCGGTGGTGTGGGCATGTGCACCAGGAACTAGAGTGAGGTGGGATTACATGTGGGATCTCCTAATAAACCAGAAAAGTGATGTACCAGACCCAAAGCATCCGTTTCTTATTTTATTTAGTGCAAGTTTCAGGCGAACCTACACAAACGCTCGGTTACATTGGTGGCAGCGTTTTTTTTTTTGTTGTTGTAGTTTTTATGAGTGAGAGTGGCGCGACGGGTGTTTAACTAGTTAGTTTAGCTCCAAAAGTTTTAGAAAGTGAGGGTACGCGTGGTCTTAGCTTCAAGGATGTGGTGCAAAGAGGAGTTTGATTTCCACCCGAGACGGGATGGTGACAAAAAAAGCAGACACATTAGAATTGATCTGCCGCCGCCGTTCTCCGGTGATGAGAGACAGAGTTTTCTATGCTGGGCTCGTCAGTTTGAGGTCGCGGTCAGAGCACTCACGGAGGATGACTACGGTGTTTCATACAGTTATGAGTTGGCGAGAATTCTACCGACACGTCTGAGCAACGCAGCGTTTCTGCTGTGGGACAGCCTTCCTGGTGCCGTTCAGGCAGATTACACAGCTGCCAAAGAGAAACTCAAAGAGGCATTCGGGCAAAGACAGTTAATGGATCGCTTCAGAGCCAGCCTTTCGGCCCGCCCTCGAGCTCCGCGGGAAAGTTTGGAGGTGTTTGCCGCTGAGATCAGCAGGTTGGTTGACGAAGCTTTTCCTGACTATGGTGACAAGGCTCAAAAGGAAGAAAAATTTCGTCGTTTCTTGGCTGGTCTAGACCCGGTTCTCAGAACAAAATGTCAGGAACAAGGAGCTACGGATTTAGAGGAAGCCGTCACAATTGCAGGTCGGTGCGAAAATGCTAGAGAGTCGATAAAGACTGATTATATGACTGTTAATGCTGCTCACAGTATTAGTGAGGAAGGTGCAGTGGCTGCTGTTCACTCTGGAAAGGATAATTTTGGACTTTACAGAGCAGTAGATAAATTAGCAGAAGAAATGAAAGAGATAAGAATGGAATTGAGACGTTTGGGAGAGGAGAACCAAATATTGAGAACCAAAGCGTGCTCTAGAGCAATGGAGGAGTGTGACTCGCAGTCTAATGGAATGTGTCGGTGCTGCTGTGGTGGCCGTGGATGCCAGTCACGTGTCTTCGACCATGCACGGAGAGGCCGTTCACCAGAGAGACAATCATACCAACACAGTGACAAGTATAAATCAGGGACGGATTATCATGATTCCAAGGACTCTTCAAGACGCAGCCCTAGCCCCAGTCCACGGCGACGGTATAGCTATGAAGATGATTCAAGGAAGCGTGGCGTACGTTTTATGTCTCCTGGCGCAGGGGAACGACGTAGTGGGCCGGGAAACGGACGGTAGCTGATGTTGTGGCCCAAACGCCAGCTATGTTGCCCATGGGCCCTCAGATTGACAACACTACTACCAGTAATTCAATTTCCAAAGAGACTGATGAAGTCACAAACACCAACCCAGAGCTGCTGGTGTCTTATGTGCGAGGAGTAATTGAAGGCATGGAGGTTCAGATGTTAGTAGATTCTGGTTCCAGTGTGTCGCTCATTAGTGAAGATTTTCGCATGTCAGTTCCAGCACTTCGCATTCGCCCTCTGAAAAAGGATTATGTGGCGGCTCGAGCCGTGAATGGACAGATTCTGGATACGCTGGGCACCATGACAATAACATTTCAGCTGGGGACTGAGTCATGGCAGCATGTATTTCACGTATTGAGAGAAACCACACAGTCTGTGTTGTTGGGGTGGGACTTCCTGTTGAAAAATCACGCCTCGTTAGAACTCAGCCGAGCTAAGTTACAACTCTGGGACATCTCAGTTCCTCTCCTCACCAACAAAGACTTTGTTCCACTTTGTTCCACTTTGCTGCAATGTGTCACTGGCGACCACAATGATCTTACCTCCCCTCAGAGTCAGTTGTCCCCGTTAAGGTATCCTCCCCTTATGTGACTCAGTGGTCTTGCGACTTTGATGGCTATTTGGAACCTAATGTGGCAGAGTCTTCCTGCTTAGTGGTGGCTCACACAGTAACCACTGTTCACGATGGACTGACAAAAGCACGGGTCTTGAACCCTACTGGACAGGACATTTCACTGAAAGAAGGTACGCACCTGGGTGAGTTTTATTCTGTTGATGACACTGACATTCAGCTGCTTCATGCCCCAGTTGATTTAGCTGCAACAACTGCATCTGGCGTCACCCCCCTTGTATCGTTGGAAAACTCACCAATTTCAGAAACTGAAAAAGCGGAACTGTCAGCATTGCTGCTGGAATACAATGATATCTTAAGCTCCTCTGAGCAAAATACTGGCAAATGCAACTTAATTAAACATAACATCAGAACTGGAGAGCAGACTCCTATCAAGCAACGCGCGTATCGGGTGTCTCCTGAAAAACGTATTGAAATAGAGAGACAAGTGGCTATTCTACTGGAAGAGGGTGTCATTGAGGAGAGCTGCAGCCCTTGGGCATCGCCAGTGGTCTTGGTGAAAAAGAAATGTGGCGTGTGGCGATTTTGTATTGACTATAGACGCTTGAACAGTGTTACTGTGAAAGATTCTCACCCCCTACCCCGCGTGGACGATACTCTGGATGCATTGTCAGGCGCTGTGTGGTTCAGCACACTGGATTTTTCTAACGGCTACTGGCAGGTGGAAGTTGCCGAAGACGACAGAGAAAAGACGGCATTCACGACAGGACAGGGGCTCTATCAGTGGCGATCCATGCCAATGGGCCTCTCTAATTCCCCTGCTACGTTCCAACGTCTAATGGAGATGGTCCTGAGGGGGCTCCCATGGCACGTCTGCATGGTATATCTTGACGATATTTTAATTTATAGCAAATCATTCGAGGAACACTTGGCTAGCCTTACGGAGGTGTTTTCAAGAATTCAGTCTGCCGGATTAAGACTGAATCCCAAAAAATGCCACCTTGCCAGAGATCATGTTGTTTTTCTGGGCCATGTTATTTCTCGAAAGGGACTTCAGCCTGATCCTCGGAACACAGAGAAGGTCTTAAATTGGCCAGTTCCCCAATCTCCATCGGAGGTCAGGGCATTTGTAGGACTATGTTCCTATTACAGACGTTTTGTCAGAGACTTCTCTAAGCACGCAGCTCCATTGAACCAACTTGTTGGGAAGAATGTTCCCTTTGTATGGACTTCTGCATGTGACCAGTCTTTCAACTTTCTGAAAAAATATGTTGACATCTGAGCCTGTAGTGACACTACCTGACTTTCATGTGCCATTCAAAATCTTTACTGATGCATCCAACGTGGCTGTTGGGGCAGTGCTGGCCCAGGATAGGGACGGCCTCGAACATGTGGTCGCATATGCCAGCCGGGCATTGAATTGCACACAGAGGCGTTGGTCTACTTTTGATCGGGAGCTGTGGGCCATTGTGTGGGCTGTGAGAGAGTTCCGACACTACATTGGACTTTCTTCTTTCACTATTATCACAGACCACCGACCCCTGTTAGCTCTGCGGCGTATGTCTATTGAAGATGACCCGACAGGAAGAAGAGGGCGATGGATTATGGAGCTCGATCCACTGAATTGGGTCATCGTGCACAAGGAGGGGAATCAGCATAAGAATGCAGACGCCCTCTCACGGCGCCCTGTAACACCTGATTGGGGTGCAGGAGAATCTGGTGGCGAAGCGGTGGTGGAAGTGAATGTGGTGAGTTCAAATCAACCAAGTACTGACATTCCATGTTCCTCTGATGGTGTTGATCCTCCTGAGGGACTGACTATGGCACACTCAACAGACATTTCTGGTTGCATGGTTGCTCTAAAAATCCTTGTCTTTCACCACATCTGACATTAGGGGTTTGCAGCAGGCCGATTCTGAGATCAGAACTGTGTTGAGCTGGGTGGAGCTTTTGCAAAGACTCAGTGCTTAAGAAAACTTTGGACTGAGTTCAGTCGTCTCACCGTCATTGATGGACTCTTGTGTCGCTCTGTCATCTGTTTTCTTACAGGTGAGCCGAGGATCCAAATTGTTGTTCCTGCTGCTATGATTTCTGACATGCTCTTGCAATTGCATGGGGCCCCAGCCTCTGGACATTTCTCCGCTGAACGTGTGTGGGAGCAGGCAAGAAATTTCAGCTACTGGCCTTCTATGTACAAGGACATCAGAGCGTGGTGTGAGCAGTGCAAGGCATGCCAGACTCGTCGTGGTCCAGTTCCGTCCCAACGAGCACCTATGGGCGGTTCGCAAACTGTGCGGCCATTTGAGAGGGTGGCTATGGATATTTTAGAGCTGCCTACAACCTCTAAAGGTAATCGTTATGTCCTGGTTGTGGAGGACTACTTTACTAAATTTGTCAATTTGTATGCATTGCAGAATCAGACCGCACAGACTGTTGCACACTGCCTGTTTGAGGACTATGTTCTTATTCACGGTGTTCCAGAGACTTTGCATTCAGACCAAGGTCGCCAGTTTGAGGCGCAGGTGATCCAGAGCCTTTGCCATTTGATGAACATCAACAAAACACGTACCACTCCCTACAACCCAAAATCGATGGTATGGTTGAACGCTTCAATCGGACACTAATTGATCAGTTGGCTAAGACACTTCTGACCCATGGTGGAGAATGGGATGAGTATGTGAAACATGTTGCGTTTGCTTATAACACGTCACGACACTCCAGCACTCATTTCACACCATACTTTTTGGTTCACGGTCGGGAGGCACGGATCCCCGCTGATGTTCTGTTACCTACACTTGCTCTCGACTCGCAGATGATGGTATCTCATGCTGACTTTGTTGCTGCATTGCTGAAAAAGCTGGACTCTGCCTTTAGTGGCGCCCGCATGCATAGCGAGGCTGCTCATGACCGTCAGAAGTGTACCATGACGAAGGAGTGCGTCACCAGCCGTATGCTGTGGGTGCTATGGTGTGGCTGAACAATCCTGTGGAAAGTCGCATGAAACTGGCACCCCATTGGAAGGGACCGTACAAAATTTTAAAAGTTATGGATTCATGTGGTGAACTGGGACTAACGTATCAGATTGTCAATTCTTTGGACTCTGGGGAGCGAGCGCAGGTAGTGCATTATAATAGGCTGCGGCCTTATACTTTGCCTGTTCCATCGCTGCCGCAAAACCAGACTTTCTCTAACGTGCCCAGTTCTCTGCCAACATCCTCCTCCCTGAAGGCTGGCACATCTGATGGACTTGAGTGTGTGTCTCCTCAGAGAGACCTTAGGGTTTCACCTGATGACCTCTGTTCATTAAAGAGGTCAGAACAACATGTGGGTAGGACTGGGAGGATTTTAAAACCTCCTAGCCGTTTCAGTGACTTTGTTATGTATTGAGGTAAACGTTATGCTCCTTGTATGTGTTCACATTCAGGGTTTGTTCTATGCACAGGACTGTTTAGAAGGTGTTTTCCAGTTGAAGACGAAAGAGTGCATTTCATAATTTTCGTGGTGTCATGTTGCACTGCTGTGTTTGGTTCATGTAATGTGTACTACTTATAAAATGTGCATTGAGTTGTTATTGTTAGAGGCCAGGTATGTTTCTATGCTTTATTGTTCTGGAAAATAAACGAGGACGTTTATTCTGGAGGGGGGGACATATGTAACAGATTTTATTTGAGTGTTTCTTATTTTGTAATACTGAGTGCATTTTGCATTGTAGTAAGTGTGTGTGTGAAATACCGTTTTCCCCTCGGGGCTCGCCGTAGTTGGCGGTGGTGTGGGCATGTGCACCAGGAACTAGAGTGAGGTGGGATTACATGTGGGATCTCCTAATAAACCAGAAAAGTGATGTACCAGACCCAAAGCATCCGTTTCTTATTTTATTTAGTGCAAGTTTCAGGCGAACCTACACAAACGCTCGGTTACACTGAGATATGGGCGGAAATAAGTAAACAGCAGGGCGTGCTGTCGCTACCCGATCCGTCCCGGAAACACGATTTGTTCCGCGCATGCGCGAAAGTGCGTCTACTTCCGGCCGAAATAATTTACGGCAAACACGATTTGTTCCACGCATGCGTGAAACTCCGTCTACTTCTGTTCGAAACAATTTTTACGGCAGTTTTAATAAAAAAGTTGTTTGTCCAATATTTTTTTAAATAAACTCTTTATAAAAAAAGAGCAATTAACTTCAAAAGACATTAAACACATTACAAATTATAATGGTTTGGTGAAACGTACAAGGGATACACAAAGAATCCTGTAAAGAGTGGAAAATAGTTTTTCTCTAATAATCTTTATGTTGCTTTTTATTATATTTTTTGATTCCAAGAAAATACAATATATGACAAAATATTATATGTCAGGAGTGAGAAATTGATTTTTATATATAAAAATACTTCTTTATTTATAGAAAAACTATAAAACTTAAAATTAATATGTTTATTAGTGATTCTTTTAAAACCTTTTTTTTGGCAAAATATGTCAAGGTTAATATGTGGCACAAATTGATAACCTAATTAAATCATTGAAATCCTTACCTGGTTATATTGTGTAATTTCTGAGTGATTTGGGCACAGACAACACATATTTAGATATATTTAGATAACACATATTTAGATAATAGACAACACATATTTAGATATATTTTCAACACATATTTAGATAATAGACAACACATATTTATATATATTTTACATGTACTGGGCACTGTGTTATTCACCCCGGTTATAAAGAAGTATTCATAGGAATGTTTGTAACATAGTTGTGTTAGTAGATCAGACATCATATTAGAATCTGTTTGAATGACAGAATCAACATATTTATGCATGCAGTAATTGTTTTTTATAAAAATATATTAATCATTTTCAGCAAAATAAAATCCAGTGACATATTTATGCATGCAGTAATGGTTTTTATAAAAATATATTAATCATTTTCAGCAATATAAAATCCAGTGATGTGTTAAAGGCCTGACCCAAATATGTCAAAGCCAGCAATACAAAATCCAGTGAAGTGTTAAAGGCCGGAAAACCTTGTAGCTCAGTTTAATTTAAAAAAAATGAATCAATGTTGACATTCCACCATTAAATCAAAAGCACTGTTGCTTTGAAATAATGGTGGCAGGCAAAAACAGTTGGATATTAAAAAATAAGAGATAACGGAAATCTACCTGATTGGTTTTGAAAGGAAACGCCTCTGAGTAGTTTCAGTATAATTAGGGGTTGGAAACACCCGATTTTCAGATGCTTTTTGGGAACATCTCACTTTGTTTGACTTGAACAAATAAAGTTAATTCTTTGACACCTGGACCTTCTTTGTCTGAGCAATTTTTTGAACTACAAGATCAGCATTTTTCTCCACATCAGTTACCCTTGACAAGCAGGATTTTCAGAATTCATCCAATTTATTTATACATTTGTTCCTTATTTTCTTTAGTCATTCACTAAATCTCAACCTTCCCACCCAGCCTCTCTCAGTCACACAATCAAACATCTATTCATCTACTTAAATTGCTGATTGAGGAACAGGGCATTGACCTAACTTTTCTAATATTTTAACAAATGTCTGCATTTAATAAACACACAGAAAAAGATATTTATGTATTTATTACATTTATTTACACATTTGGTTATTCCAAACAACCACCCAAACCCCACCCACCCAATCACTCAACCTAACCCAGTCACCCTTGTTTGCTCACTCACTCGCACTCTCTCGCACTCTCTCGCACATAGCGCTTCCAACCATTTTTGTACTCTCCAATATCACCACTAACAGACTGTCGTAAAACGTCTGTGATATCAGGAAGTGGCGCCAATTAGAACGTATCGAGTCGACTGTCGTAAAAACGGGAATTACCGGAAGTAGACGCACTTTCGCGCATGCGCGGGACGGATCGGGTGCATACAGTGAATTGCCTGCAGTTATGGGACTTGCGAAGAAAATCCTCTCCCTCTGTTATCGCAGGATGGAAAAGGGATGAAAAAAATTATAGATTTTTTTACAAAAATATAATCTAATGAAGTCAACAATGACATGTAACGTCTGTAATAAATTGATGAATCTACAAAGGACACACACACGTGATAGATATCAGTGGTAAGACAATTAACATTCCATTCCATTTTCTACCGCTTGTCCGAACTACCTCGGGTCACGGGAGCCTGCGCCTATCTCAGGAGTCATCGGGCATCAAGGCAGGATACACCCTGGATGGAGTGCCAACCCATCGCAGGGCACACACACTCACTCATTCACTCACGCACTCACACCCTACGGACAATTTTTTCCAGAGATGCCAATCAACCTACCATGCATGTCTTTGGACCAGGGGAGGAAACCGGAGTACCCGGAGGAAACCCCCGAGGCACGGGGAGAACATGCAAACTCCACACACACAAGTCGGAAGCGGGAATCGAACCCCCAACCCTGGAGGTGTGAGGCGAACGTGCTAACCACTAAGCCACAAACACCAATGTGATTTTTTTACATACCATATATTTTCACTCTTGTTAACAGATATTGTCAAGGACTGAGATTACGACAGGTGGATATGATCCAGGACGGCATAGCTGGAAGCTCAGCAACACTAAGCAAAATGACAAAGAAATTTTTTTTTTTGATAAAAAGCTTTGAGAAAGTAAAAGAGAAAGACAGGACAGTTTGTGGGGGGCAGGACAGAGTTTGTCGTTATAGATGAAAGCAACTTCCGTCACAAAAGAAAGGTATTTATTTTAAGTTGCAGTAAGTGCAACTTTACTTTCAAATCAAATGTACAAAAATAAACTGTCTGTTGAAAGGGTAAAACAAAGCAAGGAGCAGCATGATTGGTGCAACATGTTTTGGCACAAACATGTGGCCCCAAAAACAAAAGAGGACATCATGAAATTTTCACTTTTATTGAGTTTTTTTTTGCACCTAGTTAGGTTTCTGGCATACCTAGGAAAAGCTAAAAATAAAACATGCAGCCAGTGGGCTTTCTAAGTATGAAACTGTGTCATCCGGTGAGCTGTTTAAATCTGCAGCCAGTTTCTACATACGTAGATAGCTAGCTATTTGAAACCATATACAGAGTCCAAAGCAGCAATTCACATGTCTTGTATCGGCATTCTCCACGGAAGAGAGGGGTGGAGCAAGCAGTACCTCATTATCATTTAAATAGAAATGCAACGAAACTGATCACTGTGAACAGAGCTGTTTTTGACAAGGTAAAAAGGGATCTATCATCTCAACTATCATTGAGGAAGTTTAACTAAAGTATGTTACAGACATTTCAGGAAGACCCTAACAATGCTAGGTCGTGGGTACGATCCCACACATACTGATTAAAAGTGATTGTGATTTAGTGATGTATAGACTAAATGCACTGTTAGTCGCTTTGGATAAAAGCGTCTGCCAAATGCATAAATGTAAAATGTAAATGTAAATGCGATATATTGCCCCAGAAATACTTGCGATAAGCAATATTATTGTCATTTTAAAGACCATTTTATGCTACGGAATATATAATCATAATGTAACAGCATAATAATGCAAGAAGGCCTACACACTTCCAAATGACGACAAACATTACATTTTTAAGAATTTTTTGATCATGTAAATTAAGTATCAAAATATTAGATGCCTTAAAAAACCTGAATAAATAAAGACAAGACACTTATTGAATGTTATTTTTTTTAGTATGGACGAGGAAGAGTTGGCGAAACATGGAGAAGAAAAAAGTGGGTCTTTGGTATCTTGGCCATTAAGGGTGATAGAAGACGACCAATTTTGCGGCTTGTTGAACAGTGCTCAAGAAATCATCTGATTCCAGTAATAACAAGACATGTTCGCCAGGGATCAACAATTTTGAGTGACGAATGGAGACCCTACCAGAGAGCTCTGACCACACTTGGCTACACTCACTACACTGTGAATCCTAGCAGGTGGTTTGTTGACCCAGTTCATGGAGGCCACACCCAGAATATCGAACGAGCATGGTCAACATATAAAAACCAGGTCTGGAGGTTGAGAGGCAATAGGACAGAAAAGCTGTTGAAGGAACACTTGACATGCATTGAGTGGACATACTGCCTTGGACACGACCACCGTGATGGTCCTCTAGGACGTTTGTTAAAAGATATTAGAAGACAATACAGAGTTTAATATTTTGGAGTATGCTCAAAATAAATTGCTAATACCTGTGTGAGTGTGCATGTGCTTGTCGTTGTAGGAGATATTACTCTGGCTCAGTTTCTTATATGTGCCAAATTTTATTTTAGAATGTTAATTCGGACATATTTTTCACTGTGCTTTATTGCACTTCCAGTTCTTTTTTCATAATGCAGTAATTTTCTTTTATGATTTTATGTAAAAGTTTCAGTGCTTATAATTAAAGAAAATGTTAGACCCAATCACTGCAGTTTTTTTATGTTGTATATAGTTCTCGCAGGGTGATATGTGACATGGTGAGGGGTTAACATGTTTTTCACTTTAAAATAATGGTCCAGATCACTAGTAGTACCTGTGGACTGACAAAGTAATGCATGAGTAATTAGTGAGGGGTTAACATGTATTTCACTTTAAAATAATGATCCAGATCACTAGTAGTTCCTGAGGACTGACAATGTAATGCATGAGTAATTAGTGAGGGGTTAACATGTATTTCACTTTAAAATAATGATCCAGATCACTAGTAGTTCCTGAGGACTGACAATGTAATGCATGAGTAATTAGTGAGGGGTTAACATTTCACTTTAAATAATGAACCAGATCACTAGTAGTTCCTGAGGACTGACAATTTAATGCATGAGTAATTAGTGAGGGGTTAATATGTGTTTCACTTTAAAATAATGGTCCAGATTACTAGTAGTTCCTGAGGACCGACAAAGTAATGCATGAGTAATTAGTGAGGGGTTAACATGTATTTCACAAGTAATTTATTTTATATTTTATATCTGACACATAGTGTACAGCCAAACATTTCTGTAAGGCACTAGTGATATTCTACCAGACATTGTCTGGAAGATGTGGTTTTGTGCTTAAATGAACTATAAATCACTGAATGGAGCTCATAATAGTGAACTAATTCAATCATGAGCATCATTTCCCTTATTATTTACATTTATAAATGAATTATTATTATTAATTAAAGTTTAAATATATTTATATGGATAGGCTATATATGTAGAATATATCCATTCATGTTTTGGTATTTGGCTTTTGGTATTTGTATTTATTCATAAATTACTTTCCACAAAGAACCTATTTTTTCACTTGATAGACGTTAATGTTGTGATTAGTAATTCATTGTTTTTTCTTTATAAATTGGTCATAGTTCGCAAGTAGTTCTCAATGATGGCATTTTTTTTGGTAATTATCAAATTACAAATAAGGAACGACATTTGTCCTAAATTAGCTATTACTTACTGCTAATTAATCTTACTTCTATATTAGGTAATAGTATTAAGGTAAGTGTAATGTAGTACTACTTATTACTTTCTGCATACTAAGTTGTTAACAACGGACCATTAACATGTACTGCAAGTCAGGTATTTATCATAAAAATATATATTTAATAAATCTAAATAAGGTAATAATAAACTACATTTATTCAACAATCGTTGCACCATGTTCTTTATATATATTCTTTATTATTTCCTCAAGGTTTGGAGGAAATAAAACAAACCCACATCCACAATAACTACATCAGTTGTTAGTCATAAGGTGAAACATATTTGGCACTCCCATAGCGAGTTATCAAACCTTTGACAAAGGGCTCTAGATCTGAACATCTTTACTGTGATGGTTGCATTTTCTCTTGCGAAAATTGTGACACGATTTTTCCTGTTCAGACAACTTGTTTTGATCTCTGCTTATGTCCCTCATCAACTCTGCCACTTCAAGTTAAGGCATCTGTTCAGAGGAAGATTAAACGGGAGATGGGAATGTGTATTTGGCTACATTCCGAGATTTCTCAGATTAGACAATACAGAGATTTAGTTCTAGACGGTTTTGCAGCTTTTAGATCGGACCATGTTTTTTTCCATTTAATATAGAATTTCACAGTAGCAAGTTCCACTGACATCTCTTATCATCTTAAAGACAATTTGCAGGTACATAAAGACTATGAAAATGTTAACATTTACGGCTAGACTTATGCACATCCAATACTACACAATAAACTGCATGACATCCCTTCTCACTCTCATGTCACTCAAAACAAACATTACCAGAATGTGATAAACAACTGTAACGGTTCTTTGTATTGGAAGGAAGGAGACAGGGTCAGCGGGCTGGTAAGAATCTCTTTATTCTTTGAACTATAAACAAAGTAAAAGTAAATATTTTAATGATGGCCTCCTGGCGCAAAAGTTTTTCCTCGTTCCTCGTTCTCTCAGTCCTCTTTATACCGTCGCTTCCTCAGCCAAACTCTTCTCCTCAATCCTCCCCTCTTGTTGGCTTTTATGCTCTTTTCATGTAATCATTTGTACCTGACATCTTTTCATGCCTATCAACCGGACACATGATCGCCTCCATTTTTTTTGGTAATTATCAAATTACAAATTTTGTCCTAAATTAGCTATTACTTACTGCTAAGTTAATCTTACTTCTATATTAGGTAATAGTATTAAGGTAAGTGTTAATGTAGTACTACTTATTACTTTCTGCATACTAAGTTGTTAACAACGGACCATTAACATGTACTGCAAGTCAGGTATTTATCATAAAATATATATTTAATAAATCTAAATAAGGTAATAATAAACTACATTTATTCAACAATCGTTGCACCATGTTCTTTATATATATTCTTTATTATTTCCTCAAGGTTTGGAGGAAATAAAACAAACCCACATCCACAATAACTACATCAGTTGTTAGTCATAAGGTGAAACATATTTGGCACTCCCATAGCGAGTTATCAAACCTTTGACAAAGGGCTCTAGATCTGAACATCTTTATCTGTGATGGTTGCATTTTTCTCTTGCGAAAATTGTGACACGATTTTTCCTGTTCAGACAACTTGTTTTGATCTCTGCTTATGTCCCTCATCAACTCTGCCACTTCAAGTTAAGGCATCTGTTCAGAGGAAGATTAAACGGGAGATGGGAATGTGTATTGTGGCTACATTCCGAGATTTCTCAGATTAGACAATACAGAGATTTAGTTCTAGACGGTTTTGCAGCTTTTAGATCGGACCATGTTTTTTTCCATTTAATATAGAATTTCACAGTAGCAAGTTCCACTGACATCTCTTATCATCTTAAAGACAATTTGCAGGTACATAAAGACTATGAAAATGTTAACATTTACGGCTAGACTTATGCACATCCAATAACTACACAATAAACTGCATGACATCCCTTCTCACTCTCATGTCACTCCAAACAAACATTACCAGAATGTGATAAACAGACTGTAACGCGGTTCTTTGTATTGGAAGGAAGGAGACAGGGTCAGCGTGGCTGGTAAGAATCTCTTTATTCTTTGAACTATAAAACAAAGTAAAAGTAAATAATATTTAATGATGGCCTCCTGGCGCAAAAGTTTTTCCTCGTTCCTCGTTCTCTCCAGTTCGTCCTCTTTATACCGTCGCTTCCTCAGCCAAACTCTTCTCCTCAATCCTCCCCTCTTGTTGGCTTTTATGCTCTTCTCGCCAATCACTGTAACAAGAGACATGTGTTTACAATCAGCCTTTGACCTACTTATTTCCCGCCGATTTCCTGTCTCTCTCTCTCCAGACTTCGCTAGGACAAGCCTCCCCTGCCACATACCCCCACCGCCCGACTCAGGCCGGGGTCCATCCGGCCTGAAGCCTCCCCCCCCTCCTGGAGAGGAAGTCGGCCACTACCATCTGGGTCCCCGGTCTGTGGACCACCTTAAACTTAAAGGGTTGTAAAGCCAGATACCAACGGATGATCCGCGCGTTGGTATCCTTCATGCGGTGGAGCCATTGGAGGGGTGCGTGGTCCGAACAGAGGGTGAACTCCCGCCCCAGGAGATAATAGCGGTGGGTGAGAACGGCCCACCGGATCACCAAGCATTCCTTTTCGATGGTGCTGTACATCGTCTCCCTCCTCGAGAGCTTGCGACTGATGTACAGCACTGGCCGCTCTGCAGTTCATCAATCATTGGATATGCGTTGAATTTTGACACAGCATTCACCTTGCGATAGTCCACGCAGAACCGTACCGAGCCGTCGGTTTTGGGAACCAAAACTATCGGGCTGGCCCATTCACTGTTGGTCTCCTCTATTACCCCCATATCCAGCATAGCGCCAAATTCCTCCTGAACCACTTTCTTCTTGTGTTCAGGTAAACGATACGGTTGGCCACGTACAACCACTCCTGGTGTAGTCTCAATATGGTAATCAATGAGTGTAGTTCGGCCAGGCAGAGGCGAGAACACATCCGCAAAACGAGCCTGCAACCTGGCAACGTCAGTGATCTGGGATGGTAAGAAATGATCCCCACCAGGAACCAGAGTGCTAGGTCGAGTTTTTCCACTCACTTCTGGCCCGAGATCCTCCTCTCTTCCCACCACCGTCGCCAGCATCACTGCGTCCGCCTCACTCCATTTTTTAAGGAGGTTGAGGTGGTATAATTGATGTGCCCTGTTTCTGTTTGGTCTTACCACCTCATAATTGAGATCCCCACTCGTCGTGTAACCACAAAGGGTCCTTGCCACTTGGCGAGTAATTTTGAGCTGGACGTTGGGAGCAATACGAGGACTTTCTCTCCCGGTGTAAATTGACGTAATCTGGCGCCCCTATTATATTGCCGGCTTTGTCTGTCCTGGGCCTGTAACAAATTCTCCATAGAGAGCCGCCCCAAGGTGTGGAGTTTTGTTCTCAGGTCCATTACATACTCCATCCATCCATCCATCTTCTCCCGCTTATCCGGGGCCGGGTCGCGGGGGCAGCAGTCTAAGCAGGGACGCCCAGACTTCCCTCTCCCTAGACACTTCCTCCTGAGCTCGACCCCCCTGGGGGGAGCTCGGATTCGTCAGAGTCGGATGCCAGTCTCCCTCCGATGCTGCGAACGACATCTCATCTACGTCACACATCGTTTCCGAGTGCGTGCCTGAGGATCCGAACGGTATGCCACCGCCGGTTGGGGAACGTTCAGAAGAGCGAATCGGGGTGCGATCGGCCCGTGAGCACTTGGCTGGCGGGTTTACGTTCGCAGAGTTCCCCATATCACTAACGCTGCTACGTGGGTGGTCATCGGGGCCGTAGCCACAGATGTCACAGCCCGGGTAGCAGACGAAATGGTGGCTGGTTCCCGTAGGAAGACAGCCACCCGTGACCGCAACTTCTGAGTGACAATCCGCCCGCAGTGCGGGCAGATGTGTCAACGAACGCTGATTCAGTGTGCTGGACGCACAGACACCTAATGCAGCGATCGTGTCCGTCCCCCTCCTCGATGAGGGTGCCGCACCCAAGAGAACAGCGGGACATGCCGCGCTGGAAATTACTCAGTCCTGAAAAGGACCTTTTATAAATAATCTCTATCACCTCCGGAACCGCCGAGACGCCCAGGAGAAGGTCGCTGCAGGAAGGGACGATCCGCTGCTCTACGTCCTAGATCCGGCGAAGTAGAAGAAGAATTTGTTGAATTCTTTTTGTTCGTAGTCATGAGCGAGGGCTCTGAAGAACAAAAGGTAAGTGAATGCTGCACGCCGGCTTCCTTATATACCGGACATCCGGGGGCGGAGACTGGCATGCAAATTTCATTCGCCAAATTTCATTGGCCTTTTCTATAGTAGTCAGAGTTGATTGGTTCTCAAGGGCGAACCCCATCTGTCGTTCTCGACACAACGTCGAGAGACCGACAGAAAGGGAACTTTGGATTAATGTTTAAAACAGACATAACAATAAGAACATAAATACATGGAAAGGTTATAAATGAATGTTCCACTCACTTCTGGCCCGAGATCCTCCTCTCTTCCCACCACCGTCGCCAGCATCACTGCGTCCGCCTCACTCCATTTTTAAGGAGGTTGAGGTGGTATAATTGATGTGCCCTGTTTCTGTTTGGTCTTACCACCTCATAATTGAGATCCCCACTCGTCGTGTAACCACAAAGGGTCCTTGCCACTTGGCGAGTAATTTTGAGCTGGACGTTGGGAGCAATACGAGGACTTTCTCTCCCGGTGTAAATTGACGTAATCTGGCGCCCCTATTATATTGCCGGCTTTGTCTGTCCTGGGCCTGTAACAAATTCTCCATAGAGAGCCGCCCCAAGGTGTGGAGTTTTGTTCTCAGGTCCATTACATACTCCATCCATCCATCCATCTTCTCCCGCTTATCCGGGGCCGGGTCGCGGGGGCAGCAGTCTAAGCAGGGACGCCCAGACTTCCCTCTCCCTAGACACTTCCTCCTGAGCTCGACCCCCCTGGGGGGAGCTCGGATTCGTCAGAGTCGGATGCCAGTCTCCCTCCGATGCTGCGAACAACATCTCATCTACGTCACACATCGTTTCCGAGTGCGTGCCTGAGGATCCGAACGGTATGCCACCGCCGGTGGGGAACGTTCAGAAGAGCGAATCGGGGTGCGATCGGCCCGTGAGCACTTTGGCTGGCGGGTTTACGTTCGCAGAGTTCCCCATATCACTAACGCTGCTACGGGTGGTCATCGGGGCCGTAGCCACAGATGTCACAGCCCGGGTAGCAGACGAAATGGTGGCTGGTTCCCGTAGGAAGACAGCCACCCGTGACCGCAACTTCTGAGTGACAATCCGCCCGCAGTGCGGGCAGATGTGTCAACGAACGCTGATTCAGTGTGCTGGACGCCCAGACACCTAATGCAGCGATCGTGTCCGTCCCCCTCCTCGATGAGGGTGCCGCACCCAAGAGAACAGCGGGACATGCCGCGCTGGAAATTACTCAGTCCTGAAAAGGACCTTTTATAAATAATCTCTATCCTCCTCGCTGCGGTCGCTGCAGGAAGGGCGATCCGCTGCTCTACGTCCTAGATCCGGCGAAGTAGAAGAAGAATTTGTTGAATTCTTTTTGTTCGTAGTCATGAGCGAGGGCTCTGAAGAACAAAAGGTAAGTGAATGCTGCACGCCGGCTTCCTTATATACCGGACATCCGGGGGCGGAGACTGGCATGCAAATTTCATTCGCCAAATTTCATTGGCCTTTTCTATAGTAGTCAGAGTTGATTGGTTCTCAAGGGCGAACCCCATCTGTCGTTCTCGACACAACGTCGAGAGACCGACAGAAAGGGAACTTTGGATTAATGTTTAAAACAGACATAACAATAAGAACATAAATACATGGAAAGGTTATAAATGAATGTACGTACATTTCATTATTGATGTATTTAGGATTGTATGTCTGTGGAAATATACTGGTGGATGTGTATTATATAAATGTTATGACTAACTATTGCTTGTCCTTGCATGATAACTATTGCTTGTCCTTGCATGAGAGTTTTTGCCCCCCGCAGCAGTTTTTGTTATTCTTCCTGTTCATCCCTATATGGAATTGTTATTTTACACTTGTTTTGTATACGATATATGCCACGTACACCGTTTCTAACCTATTGTATAAATAGAGGGACTGCCCCTCTATTTTTTGAGCATTCAGCAATAAACCATCTGTTAACTCACTTGGCTTCTTGTTTTGACTGCTCCGGAGCTCCGCGGGACTTCTTCTCATCTATCCAGACGATCGCACAACACAGACAGAGTAGAACATTTCTTACAGTTTGGTGACCCCGACGTGATTTCTCCGATCAGGTAAGACATGATTTTGTATGACTACCAACCTGATTGGTGAAATCTGATTGTGTGTTTTTGAGCACAGGGGTTTGGGATCCTCCTGCCAGAAGATAATCACTGCGGCAACTCTCAAAGCCCCAAGTTCACTTCTTCAGCAATCGGATCATGATGTCTCTACTCGCCGACCTTATCTCGACCCGCGGTTCTTGTTGCTGCCCCCCTTGGTGCATTGGGTATACCATAAAAGCGGAGAGGAGGGAAGGAGAACTGGGAAGACGAAGGGGGAGGGGGATAAGGGGAATAAAAGAGGATGACGGAAGGATCGTGGAAACGGCGGAAAGGAACGAAAAATGCGGGAGGAGAGGTGAGAGAAGTAAGGGGAAGAAAAAGAAAAATGAACCGGGGGCGGAAAATAGGAAGAGTTGGGGTAAGAGGGAGCGAAGGAAAATGTGCGCGATTCAGGCGTACAAAGGGGGACAGAGGGAGCAGAGAGGAAGGAGTAGAATGAAAAGAGAGGCATGTTGTGAAATAAAAAAGAGCTGTAGGAGGAAGTAGGGAGAAGCGGAGGGAGGAGAGGCAAAGGGTAAATGAGGCGATAAAGGGGGGCGCCTGACAAGAGGGGAAGGGGAAGAAGGAGGAACGGCAAGCAGCATATAACAAACGAGAGGGGGGGATAGGGTAAAAGAAAAAAAGGGAATGCGGGGGAAGGGAAGAACTAGACAGTGCCGTGAAGGCGAGACCGGGAAGTGCGAGCACAGGGTGGGGTGGGACGAATGCGGAGCAAAGAAAAGGCAAGAAGCGCCGAGGACAATAGGATAGAAGGGTGAAGTAAGTGAAAATCGAGGAAAATGTCAGGGGGGGGGGTGTGACGAGCGGCGCGTGTGGAGGGTGGGAGGGCGAAGGGAGGCGGGGGTGACGGGAGAGGGGTGGAGAAAGGGGGTGCAATGGCGCGAAAAGTGAGAAAAGAGGAAGTGGGGTAGGGAGGCAAGGGATAGGGCGGGAAGGGGTAAGTACGAAAAAGGGAGGGGGGGACAGGAATGTCAATGCGGTAAGAACTGGACGGGACAAGGTAGACAAAAGGAAAAATAAACGACGCGAGGGTGAAAGGACGAAATAGTGTGGGGCAGAGTGTAAGGTTAGGAGCAAGAATCGCCGGGAAGAAATTAGGGTCAAAGGCGAAGGCAGAGGAAGATGAAAAGAGACGAGTCGAGGAGCACGAGGAGGAAGAGGGGGAGGGGGGGGGGAATAGGAAGGGAGGGCAAAGCTGGAGGGGCAGGAGGGCGAGGGGGGGGGGAGGGAGGTAGGGGAAACGAGACAAGATGGAGAAGCCGACGAAAGGGAAGGGGGGGGATAGATGGAGGTTGAGAGAAAAAGACGGGGGAGGTGACAAAAGATCGGAGACGGAAGTGGGGGGGGAGGCCGGGATAAGAAAGGAGGGGAAGGAGATAGCTAGAAAAGCGGCGAGGGGACCATAGGATGTGTTCCCTAGACATCTGTTCGATAGGGCTCAATCTTAGAGGAAATCCTAAACTCTAACGGGGGATGGAGTGTGGGTGCCATGCAAGGCCCGCACGTCTGTTTGGTGTCGCTCCGATACAAATTCCCCGGTGGAAAGGGAACGGCCGGCTACGAGGGAAGGAGGAGAGGGCCGATGGGGAATACGGCACAGTACAGGAGGCAACAAACGAAGCTCCCAACCTAGTCTATTCATTGTCTATACTGGTCGCAAACTGCTTACTCCGTTTTGACTGAAGGAGGAAAATAGGGGAGATATAATTGACATCTTTTGATTTCAGAGCCATAACCCATACGGGTATGTGTTCCCCCGGAAAGGAGCTATCAGCAATAAAAGAACATCCCGGCCCCAACCTAGGAAAGCGGTAGAAGGGAGGAGGGTGGAAATGGAGATGGTAGGAGACGACATGGAGGAGGGAAAAAGCCGGTGGCTGAAGCGGATGAAGCTTCCGTTGGCCAGGAAAACAATAACCAGGGGAAGGCAAAGAGGGCGAGTGTAAAGATCTCGGAGAGCCCAGCTGCAGATGGAATAAGGAGGCTTACGGAGGGGAGGAAATGGGGGGACCAAGAGGCAGATAATACCCGTCGTAGGAAACAAAAGCCAAAAAGAGCAAGAGTAGGCTCGATATAACTGGGATCTCGGGTCGTCTGTAAAACCTGTCTCGTTGGTAATTGTTCCTGATCTGCTGTATCCCTAATCCTCTATATAGGTAGCGACATCATTTCTCACCGCGTCTCACGTCAGTATGGTTACCAATTGGGAAAAGAGTGCAACCGGGGGACTTAACACGAGGCGGAGGGGAATGAAGGGGAGTAAAAAGAAAGATGGCGGAGGAAGAGAAGAAAGGAGATAAGGGCTAGGAGATGGGAAGGGGGTGGGGGGTGGCGGATTAGTGGTGGGCTTTTTTCACGAGGAAGGGGACGAACCGCTAGAAGAAATCGACGCAGGCACCTAAGTGATTTCCACGAAAGGGGTATGGGGCCTAGGGTCATGAATGCTGGGGTCTGCTAAAGGGGTGCCTAAAGGGGTGGTCTGTGGTCCTGGGCAAATGAGACCGTTGCTTCAGTTTTTCAGGTAGAGAACCGCGGGGGGGAAAGACCTTTTGGTTATCTTATCTCCTATCCCATGGTCGCCGCAATTTATTTGCTAGAGCTGCGTGGTCCATAAGAGCGTATTAAGTCATACCACGAATTGGTCGCCGGTCAATGCGGCACTGAGATTCTTGTTGCGTACACAAGAACAGGGCGGAGAAAAAGGCCTTTCCGAGGCGAGTACTGTTAGGGCGTTACGATGCGAAATAGAGACGCTAAAAAAGTAATCACGAAGGAATGAGAGCCTCCCACAAACTAGAAACAGATCTTTCCCCCGATAAAATCAGCTTCCCCCTTCGGGTCGCTCCGGTGCCGGCCCCCGGAAACAGCCAAACCTTCCGAAGGAAGCAACTTACCCCTACTAGGTAAGAGCCTGAATATTCCCGCGAGGACTGGTAACGGGTCTATAAGTCACCGAATTACTATATCCATTTCTCCCAATTAACCCCCCCCCCCTTTCTCTCCCTTTCTCACCCCCTTGCACCCCCTCTGAGACAAAGAAAGACGACAAATGCGCCGTTTCCCACCCACTCCCTACTTTTTCCTCCCTCAGTAGGTATCGCAAACATAAGCTCCGGCAAGCAGTATAGTGGCCCGGAAGTGAGGGGTGAGGGCGGAGAGGCGAGGAGTACAAGGATGCAAATCCGGAGCGTACAACACCGAATCGCTGCGAGGGAGAAAAGTGAAAGAGCGAAAAAAAGTCTAGGTGAACCAGAAAGAAGATAGAACCAGCGCAGGTTTTTTCTGAATCCGCAAGGTAACATAAGAAAAAGAAAAACTAAGAAGAGGGGAAAGGGCCGCCAAAAGGGAGGGACCCCGCGCTTGCCTTCTTATATGCCGCCCGCGCCCCCGTACTCCATGCTAGGAGCTCGACAAAAAACTGCGCCCGAACCCCCTATAACGCCGGTCCCGGAACCCCCCGGGGTTATGCCTTATGGACCTGAGGGTCTGAAACACCTTTATCATGCGGTGCAGCAGTTTATGTTGATGGCAGCTGTTCCAAACCACAGGACGGTGTTTACCTTTCGGGTTACGCTGTATGTCAACTACCTGACGTAGTTATAGAGGCCTTTTCGTTGCCTTTCAAGTCAGCACAAGCTGCTGAGTTATATGCCTTGACTAGAGCATGCCAGCTTTACGGACCAACCGGTTACCATTTACACCGACTCTCGCTACGCTTTTGGTGTAGCACATGATTTCGGGTCTATTTGGCGCGCCAGGGGCTTCATTGGTGCAGACGGCAAGCCTATTTCGCACCAGTCCCTGGTCGAAGACCTCATTGCGGCCTCACATCTGCCCTCTTCCTTAGCCATAGTGAAGACACAGGCCCATAGTACTTTATCTACCAGTGAGGCCCGTGGTAATTCCCTGGCGGATTTACATGCCAAACGTGCTGCCAAAGAGGGGTTGCCCCCTCCGTGGCTGAATGTAGCTTTGGTATCACATGGCCCGCTAGCCTCGGGTCTTCTGCCTGATCTCGACCTGACTGTTGTCCAGTCTTTCGCGACCCCCAGTGATTTGTCTTTTTGGTCCTCATTCGCTGCTGTACAAGATAACTCCGGTCTCTGGTCTGATCGCGACCAAATGCATTTTCATTCCTGAATCGGCCTTACTGTTCCTCGTCCGCGAGTTTCACGGTGTTACACATCGCGGTCGAAGAGGGGTACTCGATATCATGCGCCCAATATTCTGCACGAATAACTTGCCTAAAATCGTGGACGACATTCTCGGGAGATGTCTGGTCTGTGCGAAAAATAATCAGTCAAAAGCACCAGCGCAGCATCAGCACCTCCCGAGACCTGAGTTGCCTTTCCAAGAATGGCAAATTGACTTTACGCACATGCCGGGCCAGGGGCCCTATAAGTACTTGCTGGTAATGGTGGACAAATTCTCTAAATGGGTAGAGGCGTTCCCGTGTGCTAAAGAAAATGCAAAAACCGTCATAAAACATTTAACACAGGACATAATACCCCGCTATGGTATTTCTTTAAGCATAGATTCAGATAAAGGAACGCCGTTCACGGCTAAGATCACACAAGATCTGGCAAAGGAATTAAATCTGACGTGGCATATGCACATCCCCTATCTTCCTCAGTCCTCAGCCTTTGTGGAACGTGTCAATCGTACAATCAAAGGGAAATTACGAAAAGCAATGCAGGCTTCAGGAGCTAGAAATTGGCTTGGTGTTCTTCCCATCGTACTGGCCGATTTAAGAATGATGCCACAACCAAATTTGGACGGTCTGTCCCCATATGAGGTTGTTATGGGGCGTCCGTTTCCAATACCGTGGCGACATGGAATGACTATGGTGGGGGTAATGAAATGGTGGAACACATGTCGGAGTATTCTGCAGGCCTAATACGCACTTTAACTACATACTGGGAGAAGGTGAACAAAACACACCCAGAGATACCTTTAGATAATACACACCCATTTCAAGTTGGGCAAAAGGTCTTGGTAAAAAAGCTAAAAGCCCCTGGTAATATGCTGGTAGAGGCACTTTACGATGGGCCTGCAGAAGTGCTGGCTATAACTCGTACCTCTGTATTAACTGATCTTTTTCCACAGTGGATACACGCTACGCGACTCAAGAATCTTAAATAATCTGTATGAATATGATCTAATACTTTTTGTTTTGCAGAAAATGCTCCAACTAATCCTCCTCTCCTGCCTCGTAGCTGCATGCGCTACGGGGGTGAGAGGTGCCGAAGTGCATGCTAACACATTCTGGCAGTATGCAAACTGGACCGCCCGACAGTCAACCAATGATTCTTGTGTTGTCTGCCAGGAGATGTTCACTTCAGCGGTCACGGTTTCGTTAGGTGCCCTCCCATATGCCCCTTGTAATCACACTGTGTATTGTAATTTGTATGAGAATAATGAATTTGTGTGGGGACCTGTGTGTGCTGACCCTGTTCAGGGACCATCAAATAATGATCAGCGAGCAAATAGCTCGGCCAGACATAAGGTCACTGATGTAAAAATTATGATTGTGATCCCTAAAGGGTATGTATTTCCTTATTGTTTTAATGGAACAAGGGGAGTGAAGGTACCAGGCATAACTGCTAATCATTGTAAACATATAATCTCAACAGGACAGCCCTTGGCCCATTGCCCCCGATTTATCTCCGGGTCTTGTCAACGCAATACCACAGCGTCCAGAGTCCGGGGGTAATTTCAATTTTCATCACAACGTTTCCCTATGTTTTACCTCAAATAACCCCTCCTGTACTAGCACTAATAAGTCATGTGATCTACCCGGGCCCGCGGATGGGGCCCGGCTGATGGACGACTGGTACTGGTATTGTGGAGGAGAGAGTGTCAATAACACTTTCCGAAAGAACTGGACTGGACTCTGTGCACCCGTACAACTCAAACATCGTGTCACTCTTATGCATTTGAAACATCGGTCGGCTCGGCTCCGACGTAATGCGTGGACCGACAGTGCAGTGCCGGAGGAGCACCAGCTACGATCGCACTGGTCCAGGTTTTGGGAATCTATGGTTCCAGCGTACGGCACTGCCGATCTGATGAGCCAACAGAACATTTTACATTACAGACTTGCCTCCTTCACAAACAGTACCACAGCCGCGATGCACGGGGTAAAGAAAGAACTGAATGCACTACGACAGGTGGCCATGCAGAACCGACTGGCCCTGGATATGTTGTTGGCTGAAAAAGGTGGTGTGTGTGCAGTAGTAGGGGATCAATGTTGCACATATGTGCCGGCAGAGGACGAGGGTGATGGGTCAATAGCTGTGGCTGTGAAAACCATGAATGACGTTTCAGTCAGTTTAAGGGAAGATGAGTTACGTGATAAAACAAAGAATTGGAATTGGGGACTCTTGTCCAGCCTGTTTGGGTTATTCGCTCCCTACGTTTCCATGTTAGTACCGGTACTTATTATTTTTTTATTTTTATGTTTGTTTGGTCCTTGCCTTATGAGATGTGTAATGACTCGTGTTTATTCTATGGTGCATGTCCTTACTCATCCCCCTACCTATCAACCTTTGTCTAATAAAGATAATGAAACGGTGTACGTGAATATGAAGATGTGAAAACTAGTTATGATGATGTGGATTAAAATTATTATGCTTTCATTTAAAGCATAAAAGAGGGGATTGTGGAAATATACTGGTGGAAATATACTGGTGGATGTGTATTATATAAATGTTATGACTAACTATTGCTTGTCCTTGCATGATAACTATTGCTTGTCCTTGCATGAGAGTTTTTGCCCCCCGCAGCAGTTTTTGTTATTCTTCCTGTTCATCCCTATATGGAATTGTTATTTTACACTTGTTTTGTATACGATATATGCCACGTACACCGTTTCTAACCTATTGTATAAATAGAGGGACTGCCCCTCTATTATTTGAGCATTCAGCAATAAACCATCTGTTAACTCACTTGGCTTCTTGTTTTGACTGCTCCGGAGCTCCGCGGGACTTCTTCTCATCTATCCAGACGATCGCACAACACAGACAGAGTAGAACATTTCTTTACAATGTCTGTCCCCAAAGTGAGTAAAGAGAGTTCAGCTCCCAACATTCCATTCGGTCGCAAAATACTCTTATCTTGATGGTTTGGTGTGGGTTGCTATGGTCACCAGAGATCTGGTCCTGCCTAGGTGTTAGTTGCAGATTGGGGGTAGACCCAATGGCGACTAGCTTGCTGGTTGGGTGAGGGATGTTTATTGTTATACTTAAGAAATATAACTAGTTATTGCGTGTCTGATCGGTCTCAGTCACTAAAGGGGGCTCGTTGGTTGTGGTTGGGGGATTTTATTTGTTGGGGCTGTGTGGGTCTGGTTTGGTCTTGTTTTGGAATAAGGTTCCAATATGCCATTACTATTTTCCCTGGTTGATCCTCTGTTTTCTGTGTCGATCGTGGAGTGGGACCGGGTTGGATATGCATGGTTTCGGCGAGTGGGATTACCTGGGTCGCGTGCGGTGGGTTCTCCCTCTTCCTCGCACAATGTTTTCCACTCTTCTCTGCACTTTTTACATGTTCATTGTGGCTTTCATTAAATCTTAGACTATAATCTCCTGACAAAACCTGCTTGTACTGAAAGTCACTGGAACTCCTTGTGCAAAATCGAAACACATACTCTCCAGAAAAATTCTCTACAAAGCCTGCAAGCCCATGAGCACCCAGATTGTCTGCAACTACAGCTACTGTGCCTTTAACATTTTTTCCAATCTGTGGGACAAATACTCCATGCTTTTCCAATACAACCAAATCATGCAAGAGAGGTTCAAGCACTTGTCCATATCCATAAGTCTTGATATGGCTACTTTTACACAGCAAAGACAAATAGATGGATTACAAAGAGGACTACTGACTTGGGGGTAAGTTGCTTAAAATTCAGTACATAGCACAAAGTTTGTGATTTGTTCTAGAAGTTCCAAGAGGATTACAAACTTCAAAGTCATCAATATAAAGAGTAACACAGAGTTTCAATTCTCCTTCAGATAGGAACTGATTTTGTTTAAAAAACACTCATATCTTGAAATGACTTGTATTCTTCGGCAGTTTCATTTGAGTGAGCACTACAGTTTGCTAGTACATCATCAATGATACCATCTTTGCTAAGGAGCTGTTGCAATGACTGCAGTAATGGTACATATTGGTAGGCATGTTTGCTGTTCTTATTCAAAACATACTCCACTTGTTCAACTACTTGGAACTTGTCTTTGAAGTATTTTTTCCGCTTAAAAACAGAACTAAATGGGCCCTGATCTCCTATAGATTTTGTCAAGGGGTTAGAGACACATGCTGCAGAGGCCAATTCCACAATTTCTGCCTCATTAAGACCAAGATTATGATTGGTACAAAAATCTGAAACTATGGCATGTAAATGCAGGCAGAGAAGCAGAACTCATAAGGAAGTGCAAGTCCTGTAAAAGCTCATCGACTGCACTGCTGGGAACATGGAGTATGTTTTCAAACTTAAGCAGCACTGCTGCTAATTTCTCCTCTATTCTCTTAGCTCTCTCATCTGTCTGAAAAGTAGAGAGCACCTTCTTCATGTTAATCTGGAAGGCTTGGGATTTCAGGACTGTCTCTTCCTGTAAATATTCCAGGTTTAAAATCACTGTAAGAATAAGCAAGGTGCTTTTTATTTTTATGCAATTTAAATGTCCCATAAATGTTTGTCGTAAATGTAAAATTTTTGAACATACAGGAGATAGATTCATGGGATTTAAGATGCAGATTTATGTGACTGAAATATTCATTATTATTGCCAAATTCAGCTAATGCAAAAACTTGACATCTGATTGAAGCCAATGATGATGTTTGCTGAGATGAGTCTCTGTTATGCAGGGCTCGACATTAACGCTTGTCCGGGACTAGTGAATGTTTTGTATGGGAAAGTGAGAGAGAATTTGACTTGCCCAACCGGACAAGTAACTTGAAAAAAAACAGTGCGATTTATGTAATGTTAGACTAATAAAAATATGTGCAAGAGCTGCGTGATTGTGTGAATGCGGACATGGAATCCTGTTATTTAAATGTCATCGGGCTGTTCTGCGTCTGAGGGAATTATGTGCACAGTTTAACATACAACACACACGGGTGATGGTCGAGGAATTATCTGCGTCTGCTCTGTATGAGGACATGAACACATGAACTTCATCTCCTGAGTTGCTGGGAGAGTTTTTTTACGATCGTTTTACTGTTTGAGTTTTACTGTCTGCAAACACAAAAACTCAAGCATCTTCCCGAAGACCCGTCAAAATAAAAGTCCTGTTAAAATGAACACTCGGACAAAAAATACTGTAGTGTACTATAGTATTTGTTATAAAAAATTGAAGTGCCCTTGTAGTAAATTAATAAACACTGTATACTATAGTAAAGTTCAAAAACAATATAGTAATAACTTTTACTGCAGTTTACTATAAAATACTATAGTACACTGTAATAAGGTTCATTAAAAGGAAGGAAGGAGGCGGGAACCGGCAAACATTTAAATAAAGTTTTAATAATAAACAAAGTAAAAGACAGCCGGCAGCCCCTCACGGACGACTGCCGGCGAATAACAAAATACATAAACATAAACATAAACCAACTTAACATACATTCGGGCCCGGTCCTCTCTCCTCGACGGTCCGGTCGCTCGTTCCTTTTATATGCTCCCAATCTCCTACGTGATTCGAGCCCGGTGTGCGCACAGCTGGCGCTTATTCACAATTACTCACCGGTCTCGAACCACGGTCTCGCCCCGCCTACTCCACTACATACACTTCAGTCATTTATGTGTACAAATATACCACTATCGTATAGTAAAAAAACGAAAAAAAACACAGAACTTAGAAATATTAAAACATATTTAGGTAATCTACAAATGATATGGCCCTAATTTATCCATCTGTATGTAACATTAATGTCTTTTGTCAGTTACCTGCCTATTCATAATAACTAAACTCGCACATTTCTGCCTGTGCTACCAAACATTAAACCTCTCTAGCACCAGTGCTATGTGCAAAAAGTTAACTTACAGCCTTAACACTTATAATAATTACTGCTTGCCTTTGGTTTATAGCAGTCACAGAGAGTTGGCCTATAACCAAATTCAGGCGGCCAAAGCGAACACTAGTTAAATGTTTAGAAGCAACTTGACCAATCTAAATCCGAAACAATTATATTGATTATATTCTATTAAAATTCAAATTAAATATAAAAACAAAGAAAAAAATTGATAAAGTTTTTGTGAAATTGAATTAATTTGAAAAACTACAAACCAATAAAATAATCACACTTTGTAATTTTTATTGAAAGTATCACAACAAATTGAAAAAAAAAAATTCTAACAAAGTATAAACACTGTAAATTTTGACAGCAGATTTTAGATTTGCAGTTTCAACGGAGAATGACTGTAGTATTGTTTTTCAAATTAACAAGTATGTTAAATTAGTAGGCTACGTTTCTTAAATATATCTGCAAACATATAATTGTATTTTTAAGCTTTAGTAGAGCCAAAAACGTACAACATCATAAACGCTACAGTCAGAAAAACGAAAGGGAAGTTACACGCTTCATGTATACATTTGGACATTGTGTAAACCTATCTACACTCACCTAAAGGATTATTAGGAACACCTGTTCAATTTCTCATTAATGCAATTATGGTGGTGGTGTAATGATGTGGGGGATGTTATCTTGGCACACTTTAGGCCCCTTAGTGCCAATTGGGCATCGTTTAAATGCCACGGCCTACCTGAGCATTGTTTCTGACCATGTCCATCCCTTTATGACCACCATGTACCCATCCTCTGATGGCTACTTCAGCAGGATAATGCACCATGTCACAAAGCTCGAATCATTTCAAATTGGTTTCTTGAACATGACAATGAGTTCACTATACTAAAATGGCCCCCACAGTCACCAGATCTCAACCCAATAGAGCATCTTTGGGATGTGGTGGAACGGGAGCTTCGTGCATCCCACAAATCTCCATCAACTGCAAGATGCTATCCTATCAATATGGGCCAACATTTCTAAAGAATGCTTTCAGCACCTTGTTGAATCAATGCCACGTAGAATTAAGGCAGCTCTGAATGCGAAAGGGGGTCAAACACAGTATTAGTATGGTGTTCCTAATAATCCTTTAGGTGAGTGTATTAAACGTGTATAATAATTTCCAAAACATTATAAATAGCGTTTAGGCGTTCATGATATAAAAAATAAACATACTAGTATAACTTTTAAAATGGAGTTAACACGGAGCAGTTTTTCCGTGAGCGGGAATGGAAAACCCAGAGTGGATTCCGAGCGGAGTGATTAACAGAACCCTTAAGGCCCGTTCATATTGCAGAAGATGCGAAAAGAATACCCGACGAATCAAGCTTTCATATCAACCACGAAACGAACTTCGCTTTCTTCTATTTGACGCCCGCACGGTAGATGGCGCTGATGGAGAATACATTTCACGGCTAAACATTAGGTGGTGCTCAACCGCTATTCAGGCTTCGGCTGCTGAGAAGAAGAAAACCTTGGCACGTACCGTAGCAATACAGGCTACTAGTACCGTTTGCTTTACGTACTTACAACAGAAGAATAAGAAATGGATTTCTCCAGCAGCAGCGAAGATGAGTTTATAGTTTTTTTGCCTGAATGAGCAAAGGAAGAGAAAAAGACGATATTGGGTTCACTCCGATCGAGGAGTTAAAGCTGTACCACGATCGTTTTCATCGTTACTTCAGGACGATGGTCTGGGGGTTAATTAGTTACCAAATGGCATTTGCATTGCAGCTGTACTATTTAAACAGTTGTAAAATATGTGTACACTTAGGGCTGGGTGATAAAACGGTATCGATATTTATCGACGGAACAACATTGTCGATATCAATATTAAAAAAAGTTTGATATAGCGCTAGATAATTTCCTTAAAATGTGCGTGCCTGTGACGTCCGAAGATCTTAAACAGCCTATAAGATGTTTTGTTACATGAGCGTGCTACGATTGACAACCAAACAACCAATAAGATCGAATTTGCCGGGTTACGTTAGTCTCAGTTTGGTTGCGTAATCGCCATGTGACATTAGAACACTTGCAAGATGAGTGCCGTGCCTGCCGTCAGCGAGGAAATTGTGAACAAACAGGGGAATGTCAGCTCGCCAGTGTGGGAGTTTTTTTGTTTATTTTCTTCCGACCAACATCAGAAGAAAATAGTGTGTAAGCTATGTAAAAAAAAACGTCCCGGCCAAGCAAGGAAACACATGCAATTTATTCCACCATCTAAACCGCTGCCACCCTTTGGATATACATCATGTCGCCCATCTACCTCAAGTCAACAAACAACCCACAAGCAGTCCACGATGGAGAGGTACTCGGTAATGCCATATGATAAATCCTCCAAGCGATATAATGACATAACCATGCAATAGAGTACTTCATTGCAAAAGAAATGCTGCCGTTCAGCATGGTGGAGAAGTCAGGCTTCAAAAGGCTTCTTAGCGTGGTTGATCCGCGCTATGCTGTCCCGGGCCGCAAGTATTTTACAAAGACTGCTATTCCACAACTGTATTCAGTACATAAGCTTAAGTGTGCATTCCTTTGACGCCGATTGGAATCTTAAGAGTAAATGCTTGGAAACCGCGTATTTCCCGAGGACCACATGGGGGAATTCATTGCGCAAAACCTGTTTAATGCGCTGGTATCATGGGGTCTGCATGAAAGCAACCAAGTGTGCATCACCACGGACAGACTGTTCTACTTGTCATTTTTACAAAAAAGTAAATAATTATCGATATCAAACGTTATGAAGCATCCTATCGTTGATATATTTTTAGCCATATCGCCCAGCCCTATGTACACTTGACTTGATGTTTTTGTTTACATGTGCCTGTGCTTTCTACCTACAAGCAAAACTGCTTAGTTATTGTATATAAATAAAAATAAAGAAATTCGAAGAAACTGGTTGTATTTGATGACTTTTACTGGTACCGCCAATGTATTTGTAATATCCCACACTACAACATAACATGTGAATTGTATTTATATGAAAGATTATATATATATGTATTAGTTTATATATACTTTTTATAATTTTATATTTGAATGCCACCTCAAATTGTCACGTGTGATGGGGAGAGTCCGAAGAGTAAAATAAACAAAATTAGGCTTTTAATAATAAATCCAAGCTGGAACAGAGACACACGTAGCATCAACATACCGGACACAGAACAACAGAACGGGATGAAGATAAATAGTCCATGGATGATGAGGCTGATGGCTGTCAGGTGCGCGAGCATGAGGGGTCGTGGGGAGTGAAGTGCAAGGGAAAAAATCGGGGAGAAACAGAGGGAACCATGACACAAATTATGCCACAGAACTTCTTTTTTGTCCTTTTTTTGTAGTCGCTGGGACTTAAAAAAAAGTTCTGTCTGTTCTGACACTAACGACAGTAAAAACACATGACAGAAAACGACATACATTTTCTCACAACAGCTTTCAGCCTTTAGCGCCCCGCGTGCCCTCAGTTGCTCTAGGCGCGTGAAGTGAAATTTCTTTTTCACTTTGCGAATGCGGCAAGATTCGTCGCACTAAGCGGAAAAAAACCTTCGCTTTTTCGCCGCACTGATATTCGTGGTCTATATGAAAGGCTTCATAAGAATCTATTGTTTTTGTTCTAGAACGTAATCGCAACGAACATTCACACGAATATTCGCGGGCAATCTGAACGGGCCTTTAGAGTAGAGAAGAACGTGCTTTCAAATCCACTTCAGTCTTTGATCACTTTCCCCTTTAGTGGGCTGAATACACCTCGTCTTTTCAAATAAAAATTAAGAACTTTATTACACTATTTGAGAAATGTATCCTATTTACAGTCTTACAATTATGAAAAGTTCATATAAAACAAGGACAGATTAACATTAAGGGCAGACAGGAACCCTGCCATTGACGGGAAAAAAATCGGACTCGCTCCAGTTAACGGAAATCCATCATAGCGACGGATAACTTTAATCCATTAACTATCACTTATTACTTCTCTTTTCGCCCAAACAATGGAAATATGCAGCGGACCAACCTGCGCCATGTGCGCTTACTTCAGCATGTCTTTATTACTTTGGTCATAGGAAGTACAGGGTCTTCTCGCGTACAAGAAGCGGCTCATTGTGTGAGAAACTTCTGAATTACACAGCATAATACACGGCAAAACCTATGGGAAAGGGTCTGGTCATTGTGTGGGAAATGGCTGAATTGCACACCATATATACAAGGCAAAACCTATGGGAAAGGGTCTGCTCCTCGTGTAAAGGCTAAGTTATAGTCGTGCGTAGGACCTACGCCGTAACCTATGCAGAGCCACGTACCCTATGCGTACCCTGACGCACCTCTCCAAAACTCTAACAACGCGTTTACGTGGCCGTAATCCACTTAGACTACTCCTGGTCTCCTGACCAGTTGATGTGCCTTGCCCACCAACGGCACGCTGGCGGCAGTGGGCCTCTGTCTGCAACCAGCAGCTCCTCTTCGCTTACCTATAATCCATACAAAGCGAAGTTCTTCTTGTTAACCATCTGCCGGAACGCATGTACGGGACGCAGGAATCGACTGTCCCGTACGGAAGTGACCTATCAACGCAAGACTTCAGGTTCATGAAGGAAAAGATTCTGAGGCAATCCAGCTATGATGGTGCATTATATTGTGGCTGCAGTGCTCGCCCCTTTTCGCCATCTACAGGATCATTGGCCAGTGTGAGTTGAATGGCACTGACGTGATTCAATAAGGCTTCAGGAAAGGTAAAAAAGGAGGGATTACCCCCATAGCGTAGTTACACAATGTCGAGAGGGGAACAACACACTTTTCTTTAAAGGGATAGTTCACCCAAAAATAAAAAATATTTTTATGTCAAATATTTGTGTCATCATTTACATCATTGTCTCACCTTCGAGTTGTTCCAAATCTGTATAAATGTCTTTGTTCTGATGAACATAGAAAGATATTGGGAAGAATGTTAGAAACCAGGTCTAATTATTAACAGGGTATGCAGGTGCATATGGGCCCGGGGGACTGGGGCCTGCATCCAAGTTTTATTCATGGCCGTACAACACTGTAGAAAATGACTCTATTACTGATCTCAGATCTGGTCTACCCATGGACATACAGTTATGCTCAAATGTTTACACACCCCTTGCAGAATCTGGAAAAAGCTGAAACTTTTCGAAAAATAAGAGGATTTTTGAAAATTAAGGTTTATTTTTAATTGAGTCCTGCCCTGAGCAAGTTATTTTACTAAAGAAATGTTAACATAAAGTTCACACCCCCAAGAATAATAACAGAATAAAGAATAATAACATAATTTTTTTAAATAGCCCAGGGCAAAAGTTGACATGCCCCTGATTCATAATACTGTATGATGTAACCTAAACAATCAATGACAGTTTTTATGTTTAGTCATAGTTGTTTAACAGTTTCTTGTTTGTCATGAGTCCACTGATCTTCAAAACAATCACTCAGGTCCTTTACAATCTTTACTTTTTCAGCATTTCTGGATATTTGACTCATGTCCAGCAGTAACAGTATGATGTTGAGATTCCTCTTTTTACATTGAGGACAAGAGACTCATACACAACTATTACAATAGATAGAAACATTCAGTGGGCAACACTGTTTAGTTGACTAAACATAAAAACTGTCATTGATTGTTTAGGTAACTGTATGTGATTGCATCCTCCCCCAGGATCAAATTTGAGTTTAAAAACAACACTGCTTTGCCAGCAGCTTCTGTTGAGTAGTAAGACATGTGATGAATAGTTCTGATGCTACAAATGAACGCAGGTTGGACTCCACCCAATTCACTCTTCTACATTTTCACATCACGTATCATATCATACAGGCATTTATTTTCAAAAAATAAAGAAAATATTAGAAAAATATCTAATAGGCGTATAATAATAAAACATGATGAGGTTAGGGGTAGTAGGGATGTCTTTATCGTCCCAATTAATTGGCATCCATTTAACAATTTGAATACATATAATAATTTACACTCTATTATTATTGTATAGTGTATAATGTACTTTGTTTACATTGCTGTGTCAATGGAATGAAGTTTAATTTATATGTATTGAATGAACTCGTCAATGTCAATCTGTTGAAGTGGCCAAACAAATGAAGCAAGGTGAGGATTACTGTCCAATCAAATGAAAGAAGGCGGGATTTGCTATTGACAGGAGGTTGAAAGAGTGAGCCAGCGCGATGTAAGTAGCTAAGTGTTTAATGTTTGACAACTGTGTTATCATATTGTTAGGGCTGTTCACATGTTGCTTGTAAAAGACGTGCAAAACTATGGCTGCTTCGCTTTCTCCCTCTCTTTCTGCCGTGTGGGAGTTTGCCTTTACTATTTGAGCGTGATTGACAACATTTAAATAATGAACCTGAGTAAACAAATGATGTCCAGTAATGTGCAACGCAGTCGCCAACGACGGATGGGGCACAGTAAAAGTTTTTGCAAATGGGCCTGGACCTGACTTGCTACGCCACTGGTTAGAGGGCATTCAAATGTCGCGTCTAAAAACGTGTGCAAAACGCTGACCTCTTTCCAGAGCGTTCTGGAGTTTGTGCTCTTGATTGGGGCACGCGTGAACATTTAAAGCGGCCCTGCAATGGTGTTTCATGCATTCTGACTTCTTCACAATGTTAAACGTGCTGTCTTCTCATGCTTAACATTGTCAACTTGTAAAAAAATTAGTTGGGTATTACGTAGTATTTCTGTGCTCGATACAATCCCCCAGCGATCGTACATGTTCCGGAATTTTTTTGAACATATAAAACTGTTTCGTAACAATTTTTTCTTAGTCCCTTATTGGACAATTCTACCGGAAAAGCACACGGCCGCAAGGGGAGCAGGAGAAGGAGCATGCGCAGAGGTCACTTTCACTTGTGTGCAGGAGAGAGAGAGCAAACGTTCGCAAAGTTCATGTGTTTGTTTGTGCACTACATTTGGGTGATGAATGTTATATAAACTGTGGATATAACGCTGGATTTGGAGATCGTTTGAAACTGATATATGGAGCCGTCCCAGTGCTAAAAGATGCCGGACATGAACCGCATGCGGTGAGTGAAACTGATGTCTGTGTTTTGTTGACAATGGGTGCGCACGTGCTTTGGTTGAGCCTACCCCTCCCCCCACACGCACTGTATGTTTTCGGAAACAATGGTAAAGCTGTGTCTATCTTTAATGTGATCAAACTAAATACTCTTTTAAGATACAAAGTATGCAATACTACTCTATAGATACTCAAGATTAATATGAGATTGGCAGAAACCATGTGTGTTAGGGCCGCTTTAAACAAACCTGATTAAACGACCGAATGTAATATGCAGTGGTGTTTACCCAAAATTGTCTTGTGTGTTTATATGTTGTGTTTAGCCTCTTACAACAAGTATATTATTTGCAAATAATTCAAATGCATAACTTTAATTAAAATTAATTCTCGTTCTCCAATTCTGTTTCTAAAAATTATTTTAAGTTGACCTATTTTTTATAAAAACCTAGGTGTCTGCATTTTTTGTAATTTGATGTCCATGTCTGTAACTACAAAAAAAGTAAAAGGTGTAACAAATGTTGCATGTGGACATCCTCTCACCCCCAGATCACCACTTGGACGACCTGTCATAATACACCCTGGACTGCATCTCCCAAAATCCATTTTTCTGATTACAACTACAGCTGTATCAGGATCTTGAACTAGATTTTATTTTTTGCCACTAGAGGTCACTACCGGGTCCTCACTCGAACTGCTGCTGAGGCCTGTAATCAGAGTGATTACCAGCACATGGCAGTCGCGATTTTCTTTAAGACTGCAAGGGAAGCTCAGCTTCCCCTATAATTGTCAAAAAATGAATGGTCAAATATATGTACTATTATGTTAACATTTTATTGACTAAAAATGTGTTAAACACGTTCATCTCGAACGAAAACAATTTCGTTCAGAATCAGCTACTTAGGTCGGCTGACTCGATTTCCTTCTCATTCATTCCCGTAGCGTACAGTGCATTACTCTGTTGAAGCCCAGCGTCCATTGACTTCAATGGGGCTGCTTTAAACAGTTTTTTTCAGTGCTTAGAAACAAGACGGTCATTGGATAATGCTGCGATTATGTCCCGCCCACGGACGCTCAGCGTCTCTGGGATGAATGGAGGAGTGGGCTGGCCCGGACTCCGAGCGTCTGCGTGATGATTGGAGGGTCTGTCATCTCTTTTTAATCCACTTTTATGTCCTAAAACGCTCGTTTTTTGGGGTCGACAGCTTATAAAAACGTATTTCTTGTTAGCTTGTTTGCTATACACATTGTCACATATCAGCTTTTAGACATTTTTTTTTTTTTTTTTATAATCATAAATGACAAGGAGGCGGCAGCTTCTCGCAATGCAAAGAGACGGTTGTGTGGGCGTGGGCGTGGTCTTCAGATTATGACGCGTATCACTCTGTGTCTCCATTTCCAACTCAGTCCCATCGCGGATTTTGCATGTGTAGTCGAAAGACAAACTGCTGCAACCTTCATCGTATATTTCACACAATTTCACACACACATTCATTGTTTCAGTTTAACATAATTCCCACATTTCCTCCCGTTGAGTTAAATATATATATATATATATTAGATCGTTTGTTCATTAATTCATATAGTCTGAACTAGCCAGCTAGCAAACTGCACAATTCTGCAGGTGTAGAAAGGAGCTTCTCCTGTTTAAAGCGGCTCAAGTCCTACACCCGTAACACAATGGGCCAAGGCCGTTTAAGCAGCCTAGCTCTGCTGGCCATTGAGAGGACACTGGTCAAGTCACTGGAAAAGATGCCTAGTTGGTACGACAGGGTTACAGAGCATTTTCTTGAAAAGGAACGTAGGGCAGAATTTACATATAAATAAATGGACAATTTTTATGATTTAGGCCAAAAATGAGCTTCCCCTCTTTAAAAGATCAGCAGCTGCCACTGGCACATGGGTCCTATTTAGATTTGCCTATTTAAGAGGCTTTGTGACTCTTACGCGTACCAAATCGCATACTCAATGAGTACCTAATCAATTTGAGTAGGTACGTACTCAACTGGGCAAAATGGGTATGTACTGTTTTTCCTGAATGGGAGTAGTATGTATGCGATCAGCCGTTGTTCGCCATATTGAAGATACCTTTTTTTTTTAATGGCGTGGAGCAAATTACATTTGTGGTGCATATCTGCCACCTACTGTGCTGGAGTGTACATGGCCAGAGATGAACCATGTGACGTAATACCAAAGGGCAACAATTAAAGTTATGAGAGACAGGTGCATTAACATCAGTAACGCTACAACTTTACCTTCCATGAGTTTTCCCAGCATTTGCAACATGTTTGTAATGTCTTCACAAAGGAAACGTCGGGCAGCTGCTCGACGATCTCGCCTTAGGAGATCACTGCTCATTGTATTGTGTAGGAATGTAAGCATTATTGCCTATAAATTATGATTTATGAAAGTGTACCCTAGAAATGCATTGATATCCCCCCCGTAGTTTTGTAATGATAAGGGTGACCAATACTTATATACGATATATTGTATTAAAATAGGCTACTAAATGTAATTGGGTTGCCATATGTCATCTATGCATATTACAGACTACCAAAATGTGAATGCATATGTGTTCAGTGAAGTAATTACATAATGCATGAAGTAATGTAATATGTTTTATTTACAGAAAACTATAGAATAAACATGAATAAAAAGTACATAAGGTTGATGCAAAAAATAAATGATTTAAAACATTATAAGTACAAGTAAACATCACATAAATCCAAGCTTTAATTGAATTTGTTGTAAAAATGATCCTGTATCAACAGGCGTAAAACCCCACATCCTACTGTCATCTGTACACAGCTGTACCAGTTCTGCGGCTGTATTTGGATGAAGCAGCTGACCACCGTCGCCACCTTCACCTGTCTTTACCATCCATCAGGTCCGTCATTGCTGCAGTCACACTGGAGTCTGACCATGGATGAGAAAGGGATATCGAGGTGCTTGTGTATACGCTGGAGCTCCATTTTCTTTAAGGCCCTAGAGATGAGCCCTCCCTACGTGCCTGAGGTTTGTTGCGTGTTACGCTGTTCTTCACAATGTGGCTTTTCTCAATGGGGACGTTGTTGAGCCAGAGAATGAGGAAGACCACGATGAAGGTGCCCCCCCTGAACCACACAACCTTCAAGCAAGAGTGGGAGAACAAGTGCGGGACAATCTGGCTGCTGCCGTTTCTGCTCCAAACATCCGTGTGCTTGCCCTCCATGAGCATGACTACCTGTTAAACAGATCAACAGGTTAAAAGTTTGACACTTTCTGTTTGTCAGCATTAGTTTTGTTACTCATTACTTTATAATGACCTGTACAATTTTCCTTTACCCTGAGCTCTGTCAATAAAGCTGCTTATTTTGAAAGTTTACTTCACAGGACTGTAACATTACAAATGCATACATCTCAGACTTTAAACAATTCATGTTTAAGGTGTTAAAGGGTTACTCATCCAAGCGTATACAACCCAATCATTGCTTTTTGCCTTCATGTCATTTGCTCTGTGTGGGTTTTTAGACAAAATATGATTGTAATGAAGTTTGTTTGTTGGTTCACCTTTTGTGGTCAGATTAAAGAACAAACAAGGATGAAAATAATGACAGAAGTAATGTTTATGGGAACCAACAGTGTAATATCTGTTAGGCTCTGCAAAACTCTGTGTAGGCAATGCAAAAGTTCTGGTACTTTGTTGTAGCGGGTACGACCGAGGGAGGTGCCGAAGAGAAGGGGTGTGGCTAGGAGAATAAAGGTGCCCGGTAGGAAAGAGTTGGGAGAGGTGTATGTTTCTGGCCGGCAGGAATGAAGGTGACACATCGACTCGCATGTTGATGTTGCGGTGCATAGTGCGTGTCCTGTGAAACACCCGGAAGTATGGCAAGCCGTTTTGACATAAAATACCCTTGGCTGTACTAGTCATAATTTAGTTTTGACTAGTCAAAATTCCAATTCCAGATATCTCTTCTGTAATTTTGAGTCGTCACAATTGGAATTACTATATCTACAATGTGATATACTAGATATAACTAGTGAAAATATATCTACATGAGATATCTAGGCTGGTCTTTGACTAGTCATAATCAGATATCTTTAATGAACATTTCTAAAGATATCCCAAAACACATTTGCAGATATCTGAAAGTAACTTATTACTAGTCTTATTTTAATTGTAGATATCTTGAATTGGATTTTTGACTTGACAAAACTAAATTAGAGATATCTTGAATTTAAATTCTTTCTTAGTGATATCTCATTTAAAGATATCTGCAATTTAATTATGAATATCTCAGTCTGATTTTTAACTAGGAAGATCTTTCTTGCATATATCTTCATTTAGCTCGGCGACAGGAAGAATTTCAATACAGATATCTCTAAGTAACATTTTTACTAGTCAAAATTACTTTGTAGATATCTAAATCGTGCATGCAAATACACGTTTCCTAAGCCCCGCCTTTCTTTATTTCACAAATCATGACGTGATTCCGCCTGGACTTCTGTGGACGCTTACAAGTAGCCTCTGACTTGTTTCGATCGATTCTGGTAAGTTAATCACTATAAAAATGTGTCCAGACAATGATTTTTCAGTTGTTTGTCTTGCACGGTAATGTGCAGTTTATTATAAGATTGTATATATTTACTCCTCATGAATTATAGATTTAGCTTCGGAGCAAGATCTGAGATAGTTCAAAGTTATGACAATTATCTATATTTAAAGGACATCATTTGAAGCCATAGTCGGAATTTAAATAAAGAAGCGTGATTACAATGAAAGTCAAAGTGAACAAAACATTGATCTGCCAAGAATACAATCACAGACTGCCATCTTGAGCTACTGAATGTAATGGCCAATCAGAGGCGTTTACATTAGTCACCTGTTCAAAAGAGCTAGGCTTTTTCGCGCGCTGACTGACCCAACAACAAACAACAGTGTGCAGGTAAGATGTACGTTACATAGCAGACACACTAAAGTATTATAACAGGCGCTTTATACAGTGACATTTACTAATTTATTGTAAGATTAAACCGAAATCATTTAGCGCTTAAGTAATGGGTTGCGTTTTTTTCCTCTCGATGTACAGTGCATTCCCCGTTTGAATAAGTTAGCCGTTTTGTTTTTAGAGAACCTATTGAAGTCGTGATTGTACATTAGTAATGAGTGAAACAGCAAATAAACGTTCATATACGCTTTATGGTTTGTTTAGTCAGTGTTGTAGTCTACAAATATGCAATGCATGTTCGTAGACTACTGCAATAACAATTAACATATTCAGTTTATTGACATTAATAATCATGATAACAGAACCAAGGGAATAATTCCAAGGGACCAATAGTTCTAATGTAAGCTTTGCTGAAATGAGCCATCATGACATCGTTTACTAAATGTATATTTTTACATATTCAGAATAACAATGTAATCATACGTTATGCAGTCAAAACTTCTTCTATAATCATACAAAATATGACATTTAGTTTTATCGTGTTAGGACACAAAACAACTATACCATGTATACTGCCTAAAATACTCTGTAGGGTATTTATGAGAGTGAACTACACTGTATTTATGTTCATAGTTCAATTACATTTTTTATTGTTATTTTAATGAGGATTTTGTCTTCATATTAATAGTGTCATGTTTCTCTCATTTTGTTACAGCATTCACCTCTTTGAAGATTGTTGGTGCCAACAATGTCATCAGACCACGAGCCTCAGGCAGCTGCATTTGACAGAGTTTTCAGTAGCATCTCAAGAGCCAGGCGAGAGCTTTCAAATAACAGTCAAGACAACCTACTTTCTTCAACTAGACGCCTCTTCCGGCGTCACATTACGTCCCGCACAATAAGTAGGAGTGTGCTATGTTATCATCGACAGGGAATCCTTGACATCAATCCTCTTGGTATTGGTTAGCTCTGTGTTTATGTGTGTATCCCAGGACCACCGGGAAGGCAAGAAAATGCTGTCTGGCAGATTCACCTTTTCCTCCTACCCGGCCCAGATATTGAGGTTTTACCCTCTACATCAGCACTTGACCGATTTGGAAACCTAGGCCTAGGTAAATGTGTAGTTGAAACAGATATCAGAGCTATCAGAAAATGATATTTTTTAATTAACCTAACTTGGTAGTGATCTATGTCTCTTTTTAATAAACTTGTAAAGTTTATTGTATGTGTTGCTTATGTGGACATTGAATTTTATAGGTAGACCAGTGCAGGAATCATCAGGGACAGGAACCCAAAAGTCAAAAATTCAGCTAAACTGGACTCTGTCTGAATTAAACAACTTTGTCTGCCAAAGCTACCCAAATGTAAGCTTAAACTTGACCGGTTTCCATCTGGCAAGAGCAGGCAAAGGACGCAAAATCGATAAAGTTCATGTAGATTCTGTGAGGGACCTAAAAAAAGCAATCGGCAAAAGCAGGCTCTATATTGTCCACGAGCAGAAGTGTTGCAGGTATTATTTCTTTTACACAGACATAGGTGCAGAAAAATACTAATTTCTCAATAATATCCCTATTAGAACTGCCCTTTTTTAAATAACCTGATTTATGTTGTTCAGTTCACTGTTTGTTAGTTTGAAATCTTATCGTGATGTTTCTGCACTGAACATAATTCTTAAATTAAGTGACAGTGCAGGTTACTTAACAGTGCAGGAAGTAAAAAGTATTTTTGGCATTGCTATACTTGAACATTATTATACATAATGATTTTTCGTCTACCGTCAGGAAATGACACCATCTTCATCCATATCACAAAACCCAGTCCAAACATCCTGTACTACTGCAGCACTGGATGACACCTCCTTAGATGCAGAGATTACGGAAGCTGTAAATTTAGATGTGAGTTAAGTTTGCTATTGTGAGTTTTTTGAGAAGTTTTCTTGTGACTGTATTGATTTGTGTGGATTTACTGTAGTCCCTGCAGGAATGGCGAGCAATGCGTTCCCAGCAAGATGAAGAATTTAATTTCTCCTTGATGGCAGATCAAGAAAAGGTCATTTTGAAAAATCATTGTATGCCCACTGTGATGGAACGAAAATGTTTGCAATTTCTTAAAATGTATTCTGGTTTTACAGGACAGGAGGAGACTGTGCTATGAGCTTTTGGAAGAACAACGCAAAAAGGTAAGTGCTTCCATAACATTTTTTGTTGTTACATGTTTTTTTTTTTAAATGTTAATGTTTTTTAGATCATTGAGGAAAGACGTCAGAGAATGGCTGCGTGTGGAACCCCTAGAGGGAGAGTTTTTGAAATTCAAGTATCCAGATGGGTATGTCAACAAGGGAAAATTCATCATGTCTGAGCCAATTCAGGTGAGAGAATCCGTGTAAAAGAGGACAACGTGTTTTTCATAGATTTGCTTTTTTTTTTTTTACAATTGCCATTATGTGTGTTCGCTTCCAGGTCTTGTTTGACTTTATTGGACAAAATGAAATGGCCAGTGAAGTTTTCCAAGTTCAGGAAGCTGCTTCTTCAAAAGCTATTGAGAGCTCTTCTTCTGGTCAATTGCAGATCATGGCATAAAGTCATCCTCGACTTTATATGTTTTTTGGTTGTCATCTTTAGATGATCTGGTAAGTTAATGTAGAAAAATATAAAAATATTATATATTTTATAATATATTATATATTATAAAAATATACCTCAACAGACCGATTGTGTGACATTGCTTTTAGACAGCAGTTCTCCAAAAACACAATTATTTTAAACCCAGCATGTTATATGGCATATGTTATAAATTTATTCAGCATTTTTTCCTGATATTCTTGCACAGGCTCCAGTAGCTCCATCACCCGCCCAGCCTTCAGTTGCTACGCCCCCTGTTCAACATCCAGCTGCTCCTTCTGCTCTGCCACCAGTGGCTCTGCCCTCTGTCCATCCTTCAATAAGTCCACCTCTTGCCCAGCCTTCAGTGCCTTCACATTCTGTCATTCCCCTATTGACTCTGCCCCCTATCCAACATCCAGCAGCTGCTTCTCCTGCCCAGCCTACAGCAGCCTCATCTCCTGCACTGCCTCCAGTGGCTCTGCCTTCTGCCCTGCCTTCAGTGGGCTTCACTTTCTGCCATTCCCCTAGTGGCTCCATCTCCTGTCCAACATCCAGTGGCTCTGCCACCTGCCCAGTCCTCACTGGCACTGTCTTCTGTCCAGCTGCCATATGTAATATCTGAAGACCAACCATTACCCTGCCGCCCTTCTGCACAGCCAAATATTATTGACCTTGATATGCAGCCTACACTTGATTTGCACCCTCCATCTCCCCAGGGATCGGTTATTGATCTTTTAGATGATGCCCCTTCTTTCCACCAAGAATCCCCTCTACACTGGGAGGCACCTGTAGATGAGTATGTTCCTCTTCATAACTATAAGTACTTTTTTTTTAAACTTAAACAGTTCAATGTTCGTAGACTGAATGACTTCTTGGTATTCTTGCAGGGTTGACCTACAAACCATACTTAAAAAATTGCTCTGCAAAGTTGATAAAAGCTTTTGCCCAACAAGTAACCAAATAAATGTATGCAGAGATAACATACTACAGTGTAGCTTGCAAGCATTCAAGAGGCGGCGGTTCAATCCAGAAGCAAAGCTAGATATAGTTTTTGTCGATGCTGAGGAGAATGGTGAAGGGGCAGTGGATGAAGGCGGCCCAACAAGAGAATACCTCAGGCTGTTGATGCGAGCCATCCATCAGTCAAGTATCTTTCAGGGCCATGAGAAAGATCAGAGTTTGGCTCTTGACACTCAAGGTCAGGATGCCTACTAATGCTTTCATTACAAAATATTTACGGTCTGGATACTGATCAGTTTTTAGAAGTGCTTTATTTGAAACACTCAGCGTGGTCTTTGTATTACTGAGCAGCTCCTGTGCAATGTTACTCTTGTAGTCGTGATCTGTTATTTCACATGTCAAGGACTGTATCGTCTATTCAAATAATTAAGCTGAATAAGCAGTTTATGCTAGTGTGCCACATTCTTCACCCATATAAATTACAATGTAAAACTCTATCTAATTTCACATGAATTTAATGCTTTTCACCTGTAATGAGATCAAAATTCCAATAGCAGGTGGAATTTTAAGAAAAATAAAGCCAGAGGTTTTTAGAATTATTTAATTCATAATGAGTATGGAGGAGGTTCTGATGTGGATGTTACTCTGTTTGTTTTCTTTAGCTTTACAGACTAGGTTATACTCCTTCATGGGTAAGATGATGATTGCTGTTTGTGTTGTCCATGGGGGAGTGTGCCCACATTTCTTCTCTGAAAGGCTTTTTCATCAGATCTGTGGTGTGCCAACATCCCCTGCCTCTGTGGATGAGGTTGGAGACCATACCTTTAGGGAGCAACTAATCAAGGCGAGGAAGTACTCTTGAGAATTAAATTGGTCACCACATGCATGGTTATTTTCACAACTATAAAATTGTATTCTAATTGCTGTTTTAGATACAGGATGCAAAAACTGTTCTAGAGGCAAACTGTGCCGTTGACGAGGCCGCAGACAGCTTAAGCATTATAGGTGCTTTAAGATACATATCAAACTTGACAGAAAAGAACTCTCTTGTACAGTCAGCTGTAGAGTTTTTTGTACATGGAAGACTGCAAGCAGCCTTAGACCAGTAAGTGACATTTTAGCCCTTCCTTCCTGACTGCATATAAGAATTGTAATAACCCAGAAATGTACAGTATATTAAATGTAATGTCTGTTTTACAGGTTTGTAGAAGGGTTGCAAACTCTTGGTTTACTAGAAGAGATGAAGAAGAATTCTGCACTATTTTATGATATGTTCGTCAATGAAGAAAAGCCCCTCCAGGCAAAGGACCTCTGCAGTCTTTTTAAGGTGAACTTCTCTCCACAAGGCAGCAACAGAAGGGCTAGAGAAAATAAGAACATATGCCACTGGAGAGACTGGTTAATAGATGTTGAAGGTATGTCTTGTTACAGTTTTACAGTGCTTTCACGATACATTATAAAGTAGTTAAAGTAATGCTTATAAAAAAGTGCTAGTTGTCATCTGAAAGAAAAGACAGAACTAAGCATGCAGACTCAAAAAACACATATTTTTTGTAGTAGTCAATGCCAAAGAACTGCACTTAACAAACCAGTATTTTCTGCCACACTTTACAGTAAGGTTGTATTTGTTGACATTAGTTGATTTATTAGCTTACATACACTAACAGTGAACATTATTTCTTCAGTATTTACTAATACAATTATTTTCAATAAAAATTGTAACCTAAAAGTTTTAATGTGTATTAAACTATCATGAACAATTGGCTTTTAACCAATAAAATAATAATAACCAAAGATAAATAAATAATAAATGCTGAAAAAAATATTGCTTATTGATATTTCATGTTAGCTAATGCATTAACTAATGTTAACAAATACAAACTTGTTGTAAAGTGTATTTTTTTTTTTTTTGTCAGAAGGAGAGTGTAATGCAATCACCCTTCAGATGATAATGGAGTTCGCCACTGGAGCTTCATCAGTGCCGCCACTGGGTTTTCCATATTCTCCACAAATAGAGTTCCTTCATGATCATGGAAAAATCTTTCCAGAGGCCAATACTTGCCTTGTTGTACTTCGGCTGCCAATACACGCAGAATATGAAATGTTTAAAAGGTACATGACAGATGGAATTGTGCAAAGCCCAACTTTTGGTGTTGTCTAAAGTTAACTTTAGGTTTATTATTGATGGATCAAATCAGTTTTAGATCAGTTTTAAGACTCATCCGAAATGGTGTTATAGCTGTTGCAACATGCTGTATTTGTGAAAACAGTTAATTAAAAAATACATTTGTCATGATTTACTCCTGTAATGTTTCACTGATGTATATAAAGTTGTATTGTTAGATTTTAAATATCTAAAGGGATTTTAGATCCAGTCTAACACTTGCTGCATTTACAGATGACATGTTCATCCCAAAATAAAACTCATTGTTCCCCATTATGTGTATTCTTGCTCCTTGTTTGAACAATTGACAATTTTATTGAATGTTTCTACTTTTACATACAGGTGGTTCTGATTCACTGTCATTCTCCAACACCTTTATATTTAGTATCACTGTGTGCTTTAATTTTGACACATCTGACATTAATCATTTTTCAAAAAGGTGCATATAAATGCAAAGACAGGTATGGGAGCACAGCAAAGTTGTAGTAAAAAATACATCTTACAGTACAAAAGAATACCATCGACTCCACTACATCACATTAATTTGATAAAACATTAGCAATTTCTGCACAGCATGCCTGAAACTTCATCTGCATATCCGTTATGTGGTCAATTGCATGTAAAACAGTCTCTAGTTGTTGCGGAGTGAGGTTTATTTGAGGTTGGTTTACTATTACAGCTGGGATCTCTTCATTTTCAGCTGTGGGCAATGATTCAATGCCATGCTGAGCAAGGAGTGCATTAAAATGTTCAGGTCTGTAGAGATTTTCTCCAAACACATTATTGATGGCTGTATTGTCAGTTTCCATCCTTGAAAGCATTCCTTCTGTCCAGATTTGAGTTGGGGTTTTATTGTTTTCTGTGCGCAGAGAATGGTTATTCCATGCCTCTTTAAAATGCTGTAGTTTAGCTTGAATTTGTGGAAGAAAAACTATTCTGAGTGAAACTTTGTGAATGTCATTTTCTGGTTCTAGAAGTTCAGAATCCTCAAGAGTGTAGAAAGTGTTGTAGAATGGTTGTAACACATGTAAAAACACATCCCTCCACAAACGCTCTATTCTTTGATTGTGGACTGATTCCCCAGTGATGTGTGACTCCGGCGTTGCAGTCCTAGGACAAGATTCATGAAAAGGGCGACTTGTATATTCTCACCACCATGATCTGACCTGACCCTGGAGGGAATACCATAAAGACACGTTGCTTGTATAAACTGAGACAGGACAGTGCTGGAACAGTTGTCAGTGTTGCAGTTTAGATATGTGATGACCCGTGAATTTCCATCAATGGAGCCGTGAATAACAAATCCCCATCTAATAGGTGAACAAAAAGAAGTTAATTGTTAAAAATAAAGTATTCTTGAGCACTAATTCATATTTCAAAATGAGCAACTGATGAATATAGGCATGCTCTAATCAAGAAATTATGAAGTGCTTGTTTAACAACCACAATATCCTGTACAGAGTATTATAGTAAGAACAGCCAACTTAAATTTTAATATCACTTGGTATTTAAAAAATACTTTTCAATGTATTAGTAGTTAACTTGGGTTTGCACTTAGTTAATAACAACTAACCAGTCTGTGTGCTTATTTATAATTGGTTAATATATTAATTCACAAAATAAATAAACATTTGTACAGTCACAATAGTGTTACATGTAAACCGTAAAGTAACTTAACCTTCCAAATGATCATGCAGGTGATAATGCAGGTTACAGCTAAACGCCTTATCATACCATATAATGGTGCATTAGCAGAACTAAAGGCTACCACAACTATTCTAAAAACTAACCTTATGAGGCGCATATTTCCATCAATGTGCCAAAGACTGTTGGGGTAGGGCACATGATACACTCTTCTGGCCACTGTGCTACTCCATCTCCTCGCAGCAGCTGCTGGGTTGACACGGACCAACATCTCACGCACCCTTTGCCGTGAAACACTCAAACCTTCTGCAATGAGTAAGGCTCGCATAATCTAAAAGGGGTTTATTGAAAAGGTAATTCAGTCTGAAAAAACGAAAATAGCAGATTCTATAGTGAGACCACCAAGGCTTACCTCATTCCCAGAATTTGGAAACTCTACATGGAGTCGTCTTACTACATTTTCAAGCTCCTCCTCATCCACTGCTGCCATTCTTCTCCTGATGGGTACACCAAGCAGCTTCGATCTCTTGTACAGAAATGACGAAGAGCACCCCAACATTCTGGCCATTCGTCTTACTGTGTGACCTTTCTTTATTAAAAATTCAATTTGGTCACGCGGTTATATGAATGGCTGGTCTACCTCGTCTACCTAAAATTGAAAATCAGAAAACTTATTTGTCTTGCTGAATTGTAGCTCCTAATAATAACCAACAAATCATAAGAAAAACAGAATTTATCATATGTATAATTAGACAATGTACTGCTAAAAACATATCAACAACAGAGAATATTGGGCTCTTGGAGTCGCTCTTTGTATTATTTTTAAAGGTGAAGTGTGATACAAAATATAGACCATAAGACTTCGAATTAATTTATATTTAAAGTTACTGATGAACTTGATGTATGTAACACTTTTGGCTTTTTCTCATCTCAAATAAATTGTAGATCTCTTCAGGCTTTTTTCTATTGTGATAAAATAACATTATATAGACCCACAGCTACATACCATTAAAAGACGCATTTAATTTGGATGTTATATGTAAATAGACAGTAAGTTACTGCAATTGAATCAAAACCATTTCAAAAGGCTAAAACTCACCTGAGCTATTTCGAGAGACAGAGAAAGCACCAGTTCCCTCAACCCGTGAATGCGATGACACCATTGTTCGAAGATCGTCAAGACTTTTGTCAAGTTCTTCAAAAGTCTCTGGAGATAGTAAATGTGAAATACGCCGTGCGTTTATTAAGCAGTGATCAATCGCACGAAGTTCCCGCTCCGTACAAGTTCCCTGGCGTTGAGCTCTTTCAATATTTTGACATTTTCTTGCTATTTTGTCGAGAACTGTAGCCGCCATGCTTCCTAAATTCAGTATTAGTCTTCATTCACGTCATAGAAAACTGTTGTTATCCATTAGCAGTGCACTAGCATTAGGTAGGGACTGAGCGCTCTGGTGAAGGGGAGGAGCTGAGCAAATTAAGTCTCACGTCACACAACAGCAGATTCGACTAGGAGCAGACACAATTCAGATATCTTTAAATATAATTGTGACTAGTCGAAACTGAATTCGAGATATCTTTAAATACTTTGCGTATGTGTGACGCGTTCATTTTAGATATCTATGACGTCATTACAGATATCTCAAATAGAGTTTTGACTAGTCAAAACATATTTACAGATATCTCGAATCAGATTTCTTACTAGTGCAATTATAATTGCAGATATCTCTAATTATCAATGTGACTAGTCAAATTATAATTATGACTCGTCGAAAACAACGGAAACTATCTACAATATATTTTATGGATAGTCAAACCAAAGGTTTTTATGTCAAAACGGCTTGCCATACGGAAGCGACTATTGGAAAGGTAATTCGCCTGTTTATTAAAACCACCAACCTATTCAATTTAATATGTACGAGAAGGTTTTAATGGTTGTGTATTATAGCGTGTGACTTCCGAAGTGGACGGATGTTCATGCCGGATTCGGAGGAGTTTGTTGGTAGTGACCATGTGCGAGGGTGCACATAGGGCAGGTCTCATTGGACTATTGAGATGGGTACGAAGGGTTGTTTAATTGGGGAATGCGGGATGAGGGTTTTTAATGTATTTATAATAAAGATGTGTTGTTTTCATTTGCAGTATGGCAACGGCTACTTTGGCTCGGCAAGGCCTAACCGTTGCTCTTGTTTATTTCTTATTTTTGGTTTAGAGTTTCTATTGATTTCTTTTGGTTTGATGACGCTTTTCTAGTCCGCCTGATACGGGAGGGTGTCTTGGCCTAGAGAGGAGGCCTAGGCGTGACTAGAGTTATTTTTGTTTGTTTGTTTGTTTTATGTTGACCCTTTCCCACTGCATGGCTGCCGCGAGGACGGAAGGTAAAACGCTGTAGGCAGAGATGAGACCTTAATTATTATTTATAGTAATCTCACCAGGGTTCCTTATGTGATTGTCATGCTGTGTTTGCGTGTATATTTTTGGTTTCCTTAATTTGATTTGCTGTGCTGTGGATGTATTGTGGAATCTCATCTCTGCTGAGGTGAGGTGTGTAGTATTTGTGTGAATGCCACCAATAAACTCTGGCAAACTTTTACCTGAACCTGTTTTGTGTAAGAGTATTCATTGAAGAGAGTACTGTAACATTGTGTAAACACGTCAGCTTAGATCATGGAGGGCCACTGTCCTGCAGAGTACCTGTCTTAGTGTAACTAAACACACCTGAACAATTTCATGAAACCATTTAATTACTGATTACTTCAAAATTACAGACAGGTGTGTTGGAAGTGAAGCATGCAGGGGTGTAAAGCTACTGGACCTATAGGTTTTATATTCCAGTATGAACTTTGTATTTACTTTAAAGTAAAACTACTATGTTTAAAATGTGTATGTGTGTGTAAATCTATAAATGTTTACAATAAAATTTATATTTCAATACAAATCAAAATGCGTAAAAACTGGGAAAGTAATGACATTTATTTTTTGTAATTACTTCAAGGAGGCGAAGGAATCTTTCCTCCCTTTCCTTTGCCTCACTCCCTCTCCTTGCATCTGAACATTGATTTAAGACTTATGTTCAGTTCAGTTCACTTGTATACTCACTCAAAGCCCTTAATTGCAGCATTTCGCTTCCCGGTGAAGACGGCTTCATCGGATGAGTGTGCTCATCTGTCCCTGTAACAGTGAAACAAGATTTAATTTACCTCTGCGATTTGTGCTCAATACGGCATGTAAATGTGGAGGTAGTTGTTTATATGTTATCTGCCCGTTTATACAACTCTAATTTTCCTGAATTCATCTATAGCACTAATGGAAAAGTAACATATACAGACAATGAGTGAATGTTGGTCTCTGGTATAAATGGGTGCACTGCTGATGAGGTCCAGGTGATAGTGATTAGTAATCGGGAGACAATGTGCGTGTGAATGAGTGAGGGAATGAGTGGAGGGAGTGGAGGGAGATGGTGATGGAATCCTGACAGTTACTAAAGTAAATATGTTCATTATTTACATTACTTATATGTATCTATGCAAGCTGTGAATAATGCATTGTACTACATATTAACAGACATAAGTTACATTACTGTGATGTGTATTTAATGTTGTGATGTGCTCATTTGCAATACTTCTCCAGAAATAACAGGTCACATGTTACACAGACATTAAAAAGCGTCTGTAACATGCGTATGGACTAAATATATGTCACGTGAAGTCTACTTCGTAGATGCGTGTGTGCGTGGTGCTCCACTTTATGCTATACATATTAAAACACTGCATTTTCACAGCAAAATCAACAATGTACTAAACTATGTAGCATCTTACAGGTTAACTTTACGCTCCAGCACTTTAACAAATGCGACTGCAACGCCAAGAGAAGCGGTGTTGGCTAGTAATACTCACATTTGAAAACACCTGCCTCGCAGTTCTCCGCCATGCTCCTGTTTGAATTTATCCTGTCCCGTGGGCTCATGGGATATAGTAGTATCCCAAGTATCTGTCGCTGGGTGCTTCAGAATGTGGCCGTAATTAGTAAGCCATCCGGGGAATTTCTCAACTACTCTTTTATGAATACTGAGGTTTGGGACATATATTGTTTTTACATACTATATAGTAGGTAAGTAGGCGGTTTCGGATGCCACAGTAGTATACTCACGTCCAAATCTCGCGAGAAATAGTGCACCAGTCGGAAATTTCTCACCTACTGTTTTATGAATACTGAGGTTTGGGACATACTACTCTATCGCCTACTGCTTTTAGCCTACTATATAGTATGACAGTATGCGGTTCGGGATGCAGTCTTATTCTTCGCTTGGTTATTTTGAATGTTATGTTAACTCTAGCAAGCTCTCTTGGATTATTCTCGCTGTTTTGTGACCTTTTATGTTTTGAGGACCTTTTTTTGCCTTGCTTTTTGTGGTTTGGACATTACCTTTTTACTTGGATTACTTTTGTTTGTGTGGATTATTTTTGCCTCAGGATTATTATTCCATTCCATTCCATTTTCTACCGCTTGTCCGAACTACCTCGGGTCACGGGGAGCCTGCGCCTATCTCAGGAGTCATCGGGCATCAAGGCCTCAGGATTATTATTTTTTATATAATTTTTTTGGAAATAAACACATCCTTATTTCCTACCTGTGTCTCTGCTCGTTGGATTCTTCCCACTCCTGTGGCTCAGGGGTACAACGCCTGAGCGCCACACCAACGACCCGGGTTTGGGCCCAGCCCTGATAAGATGCTACTCATTACACTGACACTTTATAAGCCATTCACTTCTGTTACCTAGGACCGAGTGATTGACCCTCGCCTGAGATTGGAACGATCTTTGTTTTGCCTATGAAATCCCTGTTTGCTGTTATATCGACTCATGCCTGTTTTGACCATGCCTTTTATTAATAAAAGACTGCAAATAGATCAGCACGCCTCCAGTTCTGTGTGCCCCGTTACAAAAGAGATAGTTCACAAAAAAAAAGGTCACAAGAATTCTGTTATCACTCTTACATCTATGTCATTCAAAACCCAAATGCTCCTTTATGAAAGACTGATTGTATTTCTGGTAGCATTTGTATAAAAATATGAATTGACCATGTGTTTACTTTCATTCACAGAAAGGTTGACCCTTCACAGACTACGTGTGGATGTAGGAGTGAGTACAGTTTTGTAGTATATACCAGCTTATATATTTGGGTGAAAAATTGCATTTAAAAGGGTTTTAAATTGAGCTAAATCAAGTAAAATGACGTTAAATCAAGTAATTTTCCTCTAATTAGGTAATTCAATGTCAACTTATAAAACAATATTTAATAACGTTATTTTCCCAACATAAAAATTGTGGCCTGTGAAAACGTTGAGTGGCTTGTAACTTTGGAAAACCACTAGCCACTGTTAATGTAAAAACAAGTTAATGTCAAGCCTTGCTTATAACTAGGGTTGGGTATCATTTTATTTTTAGCGATTCTGATCCTGCTTATCGAATCCGGTTCTTATTGATTCTCTGTTCCGATTCCAATATTTTTTGGGAGAGAATTGTTTTTAAATAACTAAAGAAAAAAGTTTTCACCTTTTATTCTTGCCACATTTAGGCTATAACCTAACCAGTAGGCTAACTGTTAACTATGACAATTCGTCAAATAATGACAATACTTCCACACTAACAATTACAAACTAACACCATTTAAGTATAGCACAAAAACACAACATAAGTGTTTAAATATATTTTTTATTGAATCATTTATTCAAGAGTCGTTCAAAACGCTAGACCGTTTGATATCTGAACATCTGAAGATATCTTTAACATTTGTTAAAATATGATTGAATTAATAATTCTAAATAATATCATTTAAATAAACTAGAACATGTTGTCTTGTTGCTTCCCGAATGTATTTAATTGGGATCACAAAACCAGGGTTCCCCTTCATTCGGTCTCTCGACGTTGTGTTGAGAGACAGACTGGGGTTTGATCTTGAGAACCTATCATCTCCGAGAGGAATTTAAAATGCCAATGGGCTTGGCGAATGGCACACGCATGCCAGTCTCCGCCCCGTACATACGGGTATAAAAGGAAGATGGCGGCGGTCATTCATTCATCCTTTGTTCTTCGGAACCTGCGTGGCACATCGTCTTCGAGACTTCTACTTCCTGCTGGGCCATACGACACGAAGCAGTGGACTTCTCCTTTCTAAAGAGCAGACTTCCCCTTCGGAGAGCGGACTTCTCCCTTCTGACGGCGGACTTTACCCTTCGGAGAGCGGACTTCCCCGGGGCGTCTCGGCAGCAAGGTGCAGATATTTTTAAAAAGAGGAAATTTCCTCTCACAGTCTACACTGTCTTCGGGGCATGTCTTGCAGCTGTGTTCTTATCTCGGTATGGAACTAGACTCTGTCCGTATGTCAGCATGTCTCTCCAACGAGCGTGCGCAGTCGGTGCTGAACTGTCTGAAATTAATCAGACGGACTCCAACGGTTCCACTGAAACACTTTCAGAGGCTCCTGGGGCACATGGCGTCCTCGACAGAGGTAATCCCTCTCGGGTTGATGCACATGCAGCCGCTTCAGCACTGGCTTCAGAGTTGGGTTCCTTGGACCGCGTGGCACACAGGGGTATGGCCTCCTCATGGGCACTGACTCAAGGCGACTCTCTGGCAGACGTTTGTAATGCTGCGGGTTGGGCTACGCCCAGTACCTTCGCAAGGTTTTACAACCTTTGAGTAGAACCAGTGTCAGCCCATGTCTTACACGCTGCCAGCTTATAGGACAGGCATCTGGCCTGGGTGTACGCCTGGGAAAGCGCCTTCTCCCCTTTCCAGGTGAGTCTAGCGCGCTATATAGCCTCCCTACTTTCCCCATTGGGGTGAAGTACAGGCATTCCATCCATCACTAAGCTGGCAACGAACCAGGCGGAGCGGTTTGTAGAGTCGCCCCTGCTCAGGTGGACCCCTATACTAGGACTGTGGCCCCATACGTAGTGACTCCCCTGCAGGGTCATCCCGTATGTTGAATTCCTCACTCCTGGATCCCCTTTCGGTGAACCTGTGACCTCCCCCCGGTGATTCACCCCACCTGGGTTCTGTACCCCCATTCAGGCTAACAAAAATTCTCACATGTTGTTCTCCCCCCTGGTGAGACCATGTAAGCGTCTCCACATGTAAACCTCCCTTGTGTTAGGATGTGGCCTCCGTAAAACACACTCTTCAATGAGGGTTACACTACTGGGCTATACTAATAGTTCAAAGTAGATTCTGAGGTAGCAGTTTGTAGTTAGCCATTAGCCGTTAGCGCATAGCTGCATAACACATTTGCAGTCACCCACAACACAACGCATGGACATAAATGTGTTTAGTAACCAACCCAAATAATTTTCTGTAGTTATATTTTCGGAAAAACACTCGCAACCAGGCGTTGTGCTTTGTGTAATGGGTGCAATCAAAACTTACACTCAACTCGCTATGGGAATAGTGCCTAGCACAGTAACTATAGATACCGATAACATTAGTCTACTTGCATGACTAAGGAATCAGCAACTTTTGACCATAAATCATTTATTGGTTTGGTAGTCATCATTTACAAGCATAACACTAAATTCGTGATGAGGCACGATCATGCTACGTAAATTATTGAGACCCGGCAACATTACATAATCTCTAGTCTACCTTACGGTTATAAACTGTGAAACAGTAACGTTAGTGCGCCAATAAACAAACTGAGCACAGCCAAAATACTAATAAACTTAAAAGTACCAGACAGTAAGAAAAAATTTACATATAAGACATTCAAATCCAGTAGCAGGAAGGCTAAAGTTGGGTCTCCATCCGTTTTGCAACCCGTTGCCTCTTGCAGCTCGCGTCGCAGAGTGTCCATCAGATATTGATTTGTGTCCGATCACTCTCTCTCTTTGCCTCTTTGTTTAATTTGCTGGCTCTGCCATGGTGATGGTTTGGAGAGTTGCGTTGAAGTAGATTGTTTTGTGTTATTGTTAGCTGTTGGCTAACTTCTCCCAGGCTAAGAGTAAAACGTGACATATGCCGTAAAGCAGGGGAGAGGCGGGGCTTGTACCTGCCCGAACACCAAAGTTACAAGTGCAGTTTCAGCCGATAGGCTGCTTAGGAAGCAACAGCAGTAAAATTCGTCCAGTTAAAAGTTGTCCTACCACTAAATAATTTTAGAGAATTTTTTAATTTAAGGTAAAAAGGTTGCTCGTTATCGCTTTAAAGGATTCACTGATCTTTTATATTCGCTTGTGACTGAAAAGTTTCAACAGATTAAGCGAATCGGTTCAAATTAGTCAGTTTTATCGCAATGTGCGTTCGTTCACACTGACGCACTCGCTGTGTACAGTGAAACGCTAATTCAACGAACCATCTGCACAGCTCAAAACAGTACAATGATGTACACCACGTTAATTTAAGAAACCATTTAAGAAATTGAAGGTACTCGGATGCAAAACAAACAATATTCACCTGAAAGCCTCACTGTGCTGATAACGAAACAGTGCCTCTGTGGAGTAATGGTGCAACTGCATTTACAAATGACAGTCTGTTGAAAGTGTTTTTGGTAAAGACACCCGGCATAATTTTGGCAAGAGTGTGAGGCGGTATTAATTTGATTTTTTTCTATGCAGGGAAAACCCTGAAAACCGATTGTCTTTTCATTTCTATCTGTTTTTTGTACCTGAGTGTGAGACGCTGCTAAAATTAACAGTTACTGGTGCGTTGTAGCAGGAGGACTCGATGTTGGGAGACTTAAACACGGAGCATTCATTCAGATTAATGCTGATTAATGCTCATATTAGAGGTACTTCCTCACTTGCACTAATTATCTTTACCACATGTATTGCATGTAGCAATGCGATCATCTTTTTCAGAAAGTCATGGTGCCGATTGTAATGAACTGCGCATGTGCATAACAGTGGCGGCTGCTGATCTTTTAAAGAGGGGAAGCTCATTTTCGGCCTAAATCATAAAAATTGTCCATTTATTTATATGTAAATTCTGCCCTACGTTCCTTTTCAAGAAAATGCTCTAATATATCTAATATATATATTTAACTCAACGGGAGGAAATGTGGGAATTATGTTAAACTGAAACAATGAATGTGGTGTGAAATTGTGTGAAATATACGATGAAGGTTGCAGCAGTTTCTTTCGACTACACATGCAAAATCCGCGATGGGAGAGTTGGAAATGGAGACACAGAGTGATACGCGTCATAATCTGAAGACCACGCCCCTCTTTGCATTGCGAGAAGCTGCCGCCTCCTTGTCATTTTGATTTATAAAAAAAAAAAAAATGTCTAAAAGCTGATATGTGACAATGTGTATAGCAAACAAGCTAAAAAAAAAAACAAGAAATACGTTTTTATAAGCTGTCGACCCCAAAAAACGAGCGTTTTAGGACATAAAAGTGGATTAAAAAGAGATGACAGACCCTCCAATCATCACGCAGACGCTCGGAGTCCGGGCCAGCCCACTCCTCCATTCATCCCAGAGACGCTGAGCGTCCGTGGGCGGGACATAATCGCAGCAGCATTATCCAATGACCGTCTTGTTCTAAGCACTGAAAAAAACTGTTTAAAGCAGCCCCATTGAAGTCAATGGACTGGGCTTCAACAGAGTAATGCACTGTACGCTACGGGAATGAATGAGAAGGAAATCGAGTCAGCCGACCTAAGTAGCTGATTGAACGAAATTGTTTTCGTTCGAGATGAACGTGTTTAACGCATTTTTAGTCAATAAAATGTTAACATAATAGTACATATATTTGACCATTCATTTTTTGACAATTATAGGGGAAGCTGAGCTTCCCTTGCAGTCTTAAAGAAATCGCGACTGGTGCATAATGAGATAAGGTCATTGTTGCAGGTTTTCCTGGCAGTCAGGAATCGATAAACCAAACCGAAATGCCTGCATCCTATCGAATCCCCCGTTCTTTGTAATTTGGAACCGGTTCTTGATACCCAACCCTAGTTATAACCAAAAAGTTCTATGACCCCATTGACTAACATAGTGAGAAAAAAAAAAGATTTTGCTCTATTGAACAGAAAAGTTGAATACAGAATGTATGACAGTAAACAGTTCTGAAATGTGTCCTACTATGGTAGTCAATGGGGCCCAAGAACTGTTTAAATTACAAGCATTCGTCTCTGTGTTCAACCAAACAAAGACATGTATACAGGTTTGCAACAACTAGAGGGTGAGTAATTCATGGCAGATTTTTCCTTTTTGGGTGAACTATACCTTTAAAATCAGAACAAAACTGTGCTCGTTAAAATTACAAACAACCTGCTAATAGCATTAGATAAATGTAAAATCTCACTCCTAGTCCTGCTTGACCTTAGTGCTGCGTTCGATACTGTAGACCACAACATACTTTAAGATCGCTTACACAATTATACCGGTTTTCAGGGAAAGTCACTACAATGGTTCAGCTCTTCAGACAGATATCAATTTGTCCATTTAAATGGGTAATCATCAAATCTAACGCAAGTAAACTATGGATTACCTCAGGGATTGGTTTTAGGACCCTTGCTATTCTCCATATACATGCTGCCCCTTAGCAACATTATTAGAAAACATGGAATTAGCTTCCACTGTTATGCAGATGATACTCAGCTATATATCTCAGCAAGACCAGATGATTCCTTCCAGTTATCCAAATTGGCAGAGTGCATCGAAGATATAAAACATTTGATGACTACCAATTTCCTTCTTATAAATTGTAATAAAACAGAAACATTACTTATCAGAACAAAGACACGTAAGAAGAATATTTTGGATTATAACCTGCAAATTGAAGGCTGCACTGTTACTCCAACAGATACAATTAAAGTTATATTAGACAGCAACCTGTCATTTTGAAATCACATCTCAAAAGTCACATAAAACAGCTTTCTTCCACCTAAGAAATGTTGTCAAATTACAAAATTCTATGCATTGCTGATGGAGAGAAGCTTCTTCATGCATTTTTGACCTCAAGACTTGACTACTGTAATGCACTACTTAGTGGTTGTCCTGCATCATCAATAAATAAACTACAGTTAGTTCAGAATGCAGCTGATAGAGTTCTAACCAGGGCCCTGTGCCATGGAGCTGGTTTAGGTGGATAGCCAGGTAAGTTTAGGATTAGTTTGCGCCAAACCTGGGTTTTAGGTACCATGAAAGTAACTCATCTTTAATCGGTGTTCATCGCCATGGTAATTTAAACTGCACGGTTTACCTGCTCCGAGCAGATTATGATCTAGATTAGAGATCTCACATTGGTAAGTGAACCAATCAGCAGCGAGCAAATTTACATATAAGTGACACAACTAAAACACAGTGTGTGTTACAATGGCTAGTTTTTTTTAACAATGTCTTATTAAATAAAAATACTAATATAAAAAGATGTTAACATATATTACAAATAGAAAATCAAATAATGGTTACTATATAGATAAAATCTGATTTTAGAGATAACATTTGCTGGCCTTCTCATACACATGAAATTCAATTTATTTATATTCCATTCTTTTATTGTACTGCATACAATATGTATTTCTTTGCATTGCATTTTTTACATTCTTGTCTGTGGTGCAGAACATCTAGGAACACTTTCAGTTTCACTGTGTTAGGACATTTATCTTCTTTGTCCACTAAAGAAACCTTTACAACAGCTATAGTAAGATAGAGACAAAAACAAACATTGACAGGTGAGATCACATATCTTTTAACACTGCTATTTTAATCTTTTTTTATCTAGTTACACTTAGAATTCACCTAAATAATGTATCGAACAGTGGGCCTACATTTTAAAATGTATAAGAAGTTTTTAATACTTTAATGCCTACAACATTCCCTAATGCATCTGTGTTGTGTCAGGGCTTTAAGGAAGGTCAAGTAAATGGGGAACAGTTAAAACCCCTTTAAATGAATTAAATATGTGACCAAAACTCAATTTCAAATTTCAACACAATATTTTCTTCTTTGTTCTATGACAGGACTGTTTGATAGCCTGTTGGTGGGAGACGGGGGTTCCTACGTATGCAAGAGGTTTTTGCTATCCTGACCACAGAACCACTTCAACATGGCCCTCAGTCAAACCAGAGTCAGGATTGAGATGACCATCAGGTTTTTAAATGTACACTTCAACTGACTACTAAATTCACATACTGGCATTTTTTTATTTACAATCAGCTTCTCTAGTGTATTTTGTTCGCATTTCTTCTGTAACCTATGGAGGTCGACACTTCAGTTTCTGGGGAAGGTTGTGAAATATCCTACAATAACAGAGACACCAGTAACATAAAATATAATATCAGACCTCACAGATATATTCTCTTCAACATGTGCTTCATTCTCATAAATAAATGTAATGTAAATGATAACTAATATAAGGCAGAGTATTTGCATCCACCATGAGGGCACACCCACACATTATACACGTATATCATATTACATTACTGTAATATTTACCTTACTATGGTATACTACAGTAAATGTGTGTACTTTATAGTCATTTAACTTGTGCACCATAATCAGCAGTGTTTCTGAAACACTTCTCTCTTGCCTAGACAGCAGAAACAGTATTACTCCGTGGCTGAATTTTTTTTTTGTGTTACTAATATTTGCGCATAATTTTTTCCTAAGAAACATACGGAACTCCCTCTATCCATGTTGAACGCGATTGGTTTTGCAATGCTGACGTCACTCGTCCATGTGCACGCGCGCGCGAACTAATCTAAGCTTCAGGATCAAAGCTTGAGCTGACAAAGAAACTCCATGAGCTGCTTCATGGTACTAACAAAGCGTGATCATGTTGGTTTTGGTTTTGTCAACCCAAAACTAATCCTGTAACCCCGAGTTTGTTCAGCAATATTCATGGTACAGGCCCCTGATCTAGAAAATACGATCACATAACCCCAATGTTATCATCCCCATTGAGTATCGTATTGACTTTAAAGTTATTTTAATTACTTATAAACCCTTAAACGGTTTAGCCCCTACCTACTTAACAGAGCTTCTATCATATTTCAACCCATCACACTCTCTAAGATCTCAAAACTCCGGACTTTTGATAACACCTAGAATAACTAAATCCACCAAAGGGGGCAGAGCTTTTCATACGTAGCACCTAAACTCTGGAATAACCTTCCAGATACTATTCGAGGGTCCGACACACTCTCCAAAATTAAATCTAGATTAAAGACACATCTTTTCAGCCAAGCATTCACTTTAATGCATAAAATGCTAAATAAGTCACCGGGATACTGCATTTATTAGATATTATTAGATCTTGCTTGTTCTTGTGTTTTACATTTTTTATGTTTTTATGTTTTTCTGATTTTCTCCTGTAAAGCAGCTCCGGAACAATGCACATTGTGAAAAGTGCTATATAAATCAAATTGAATGTTTATGGGTAAATGGAAAGTAAAATTTGCTATGTAGTGTAAGACATTCGGGTATACTGGCTTGTGTGTTTGTCTTTGATTGCTGCCCTTGCTTTTGGCTTTGATACCAAAGATGTATCACAACAATACCCACCAAAAGGACTGGAAGCCTTTCAAACGCTTGAATAGGCCCTGTTAGGGGTAGCTGTGGAAAGTTGAAGAGAGCAAACAAAGCCTTTAGCTGCGTGGCCTGATAAACAGTAGAGAAGTATACAGGGTAATGCATTATTTGCTCAGGGAATTAATCAATTTTCGCACGTGCCCTGGCTCTTTCAATTATACACAACAAAAATGCTATCCATCACTTTCAATAGCCAAAGGGACAAATAGTGGTCAGAGCTGTAAGTGAGTGCCGGCTGAATGCAGGGACACAAAAATTGCACTTATTGCTGTCCTGGCATTACCTATGCAGATCTTTATCAGTGGCTCTTTGTGACCATTTTGCTGCCCTACAATGACTTTCTATACACCCAAGCTACTTGGAGATTGGCTAAAATTATACTCCCTTCATGCTCGGCTAGGTGGCAGCTTAGAAACAAGCTGCCCGTGCAAGCCAGGAAAAGACTGCTGATAATACAGGCTTCATATCTTCTTGACCTTTCATCTGCTTTTTCCTTCCCCCTCTTTTTGCTTATCCCTGCAACTGTTCTTTAAATGATGTGGCAGTGGAAAAAAAAGGACAGATTGCTTTGGATGAGGACATAAATGCTGTCTCTTATCAAAAAGAAGTATATTCAAGTGTGCAATTAGTGCACATCTTTTAAACTTAAAATAGGAAATTATAATTTCAGTCTACTTCTTATATACGTTTATGTTCTCAGAAATATACTTAAATTTACTCTTTAAGTATACTTGATTTTTCTGAGTGTAAAGTTTAAGCACATGTGGCATATACTTGTACTTCAGCTTTTGATTGAGATGTTTTTATTTTTATGGACAAAACATCTGTACATAACTTGTCCCGCACTGTTTGTCATAGACCCATAAATGAGATGTAAAATTGAAGCAGCTTATTGAGGAGAGGTGTGCTACGCCTTTTATAAGTGATTGTGCATATGGTGTTCGTTTGGCAGGCAAAGTTAAACTAAGCAATGACAACTCTGAATTATAGAACATGATTAAACTCAACATATTCATTTATCTTTACTTACAAGTGTAAGTTAGGGTGCGTTCATATTTGTAGTTTTGTTCTTTTGGTCCCGACCAAAAACAAACAAAAAAATGTAGTCCTGGTCGTTTAACGGGCATCCACTTAACGGGCATCCAAATCAATGCTGTGTGCTGGGTTATACATGCTCAGTGTATGCCTGCGCATATGAGGGTATTTTAAGCAAGCCGGTAACTCGTGAAGACCTCATGAAGTGTTTAAAGTAGTCAAAACGATGCCAGGAATTCATCCGTTTCATGCACAAGCACAGATCTAATAAACACTCCTTTTATATTACCAAATCACTCGATTTTTTGGGTCTTATAATGTTATAAATTCCTGTTTTTGGTTCGGATCGATGCCTTTTGTCCATGTTGCATTCATATTTTAATTGAATAGCGCCAGAGTTCGTTTGAAAATGGACCGAGACGCACCGAGAGCATGGTGCGCACCAGGGTTCGGGTGACAGCGTTCACACTTACACAATTAATCCGCACTAACAGAGCAATCGCACCAGAGTTTGTTTTAATTGAAACAAACATGGCGCAGTTATGCAGTTCAACCTGAAGGTAGAGTCCATATGAATGCTGACGGAGTGAATGAAAGTGAAGAAGCATGGTGAGGTGAGGTGGTGCTTGTCCATAGGCATAATAAATGCCGCTTTGCTCCGCTGCGATACATCAACGGTGCCGCCATATTAGTGAGGGCAACAGTGCACTAAAAGCCCACTGAACCCATTGGGAGAACTGCACTTTTTTGGCAATTAAAGCACAATCACATGTACATTTCCTAACATATTTCAATGGTTTACGATATACGTAGAGTACAACTTTATCATGTCTCTTGTTACTTCATATCTCGATAGTTATAGCCTACTTTAAAATGAATGGTTGTCATAAGTTTTTCACTGTGGAAATGGCTTTTTCTGTAGTAATTTAAGACATTTTCAAAGATAAAAGATGTTCTTTAATTAATCCGGTATACCAGTTACAGTAGTAAAACTTGATGTATGTGATCTTGTAAAACAAATAACACTGCCGTGCATTATAAGTATGAAATAGCAATATATCGACATATAGTAAATACGAATTGTTTTGATTTTTCCCATGATTTTGAAGTGAATGAGCTGTGTTCCGATCATGTGCATTTAATCTACCTTAAGATATTTCTCATTAGCGATGTGTACACAATTATCAAGCCTAAATGATTGCTTGACAAGCCTGAGTTTTAAAAGTTCTGTATGACAATGAATACATTTTCAAGTCTAACCATCTTTAACTGGAGCAAAAACAATTCTGTACTCCACGTAAATAGAAAAGTATTAAAATTAGTTGAGAAATTAAAGCGATGTTGTCTTTTTTTCCAGAAAACAGCTCCAACATTCACTAGTGTCTCTTTGTAGTCGGCTTTTGCCCTCACCAATATGGTGGCGGCGTTGACGTATGATCAAGTGGAAATTTTGTTGTATATATATGTCTATGGTGTTTTTCTATCAGATTTTTTCATTTCTGAAATGCTTAAAGGGTCGCTATCCCAGAAAATGCAATTTTAAATGTTTTTCTACCAGAAATTTAGTCGCCAGCGCAAAGCCACGGAAACGTGTTTTGAGCAGGGGGTGATTTGATTTTTGTTTTGTTTTGCAAGGGCAGAAGTTATGACTGTACCATTGGCGAGCCGCTTAACGTTAATAAATAACGTAGGCAAATATGAGTTGCTGCCGAGAATAAAGAAGATCCCAGTGTGATTATAGGATACAGCATACAAACAAACACATAAACGTAGTTAACCAAAGCACAATCTGTTGAACGAAACTAGCTGCGCGGCGGCAGTTTAACCACCCAAACAAAAACCATGGGCAAACCAGTCACGGCGACAGCACAGAAATCAAGCCGTAACGATACACATTCTACCTGTAGACCTATCCACAATCTCAAATAAAGAGATAACTGTCTTACATTACTGCTGGCCTGTGGACTTTCTTTCTGGGTTGACGCTGCTCCAGCATGAGGAGGACATGTTCAGTAAAAAAGTCTGAAATTAGTTTTGGCGCCATTTGGACAAGACCCTTCAATAACGCCGTGATGTCATGAGACACTTGTGTCATTATAACAGTAACGTTATTAAAACAAAACAGTAACGTTATTCATGTTTTCAATGGATATTAGTGAATAGACACATTAATAAAATGTATTATATTTATATTTTATAGAACATTTTCTATTTACACAGAGTAAAGTTACAAATAGCCTGCCCAATGCAGCAATGCTTTTTGCTCTAACCGAAAATAGCTGTATTTTCTTCGGTTTAAGTAGAAATAGTAGTAATATGCTATCAATACTTATAAATAGTGGCAGATAACGTAACTATTAGCACCTCAGTATTGTTGCGCATTAAACATTATGCAATCATAACAGTGTGTAAATCATTACATTTATACAAAATTATTAAAATGATGGCAACTTATTTAGATATTAAAGCCCTATACCCCTAACCTCACCCTAAACTTTATGAATAAAAAACATTTTAAGTCTGAAATCAATTTTATTGATTACAAACGTGAGAGAGTAGAACCCCGACCTCCTGTGTCATGCTATACAGACTTTTCAGCTTACGCCACTGCACTCATTGTTCCAAATGACGTCTTTCTTACACCTTCTATATTCCAATCACATATTGGTGAGCGGACCTAGTGCAAATAGTCTCTGCCTTTAATAATTTATCTTTCACAGTGTTTCAGTTTTTCTTTCGCTCGACACCTTCCCGCGGCTATGTGCCAGCGTGTGTGCAGAAACACCCTGTAATTATACAAATCCATCAATTCTTCTTTTTGTAATCTCCTTTAAACCACTACAGTAACACAAAACAGGCTGTTGGCGATCCCCGAACAATCTGATGCCACATTGTTAACACCTGCCCATGACCGCTCACAGACTCCGCCTTATGAGTGCGTAGTTCCACCTTCCGCCAGAGACACGCTGTCAGCCATTTTCAGGCAAGAGCAGATGTAGCACTAGCCAGTGACAAAATATTTTTGTGCTGTTGTTGGATGTAAAGTGGAACATAAGTCTTTATGTTCCATCAACGAGGGAGCCGGAGTTATTAACGTCCGAAAGTCCCAGACGGGGCGATGATGACTTAGCTTTCGGGAAGAATGAACTTTTTCCGGATCGACAAACCAACATTCACAAGGTCTGTATCTCCAGTCCGGAAAGACTTAGAGAAACGAGCCAGGACTCGTTGGAAAGGTCTCCGCCGGTCGATGCAACGCCTAGGTCGGGAGCTAGAGCTCTCAGTAGGTTGAAAGGTTGAAAAATCTAAGCTTTTGAAAACATTGATCCTCAAGAGTGGATCAGTACCAGCTGTTCGCGATTAAGCTTCATCTCCGGAAGAAGTCAATCGCCTTTCTTAAATAATATGCTTAGTATGTTAGCGGCTCTTGTTTGTGCTAAACCTGATACTTTACTTTGGTCCAAAGACAGGAGTTATGTCGTAACGTAAGTGGTAAAACCCATTTCGCCCATCGGTTCAGAAGACTTGTGACCGACATCATTTCTGTAAAAATTATTCATTACAACGAAAGAAAGTTATATATTTTCTTGTATGTCCTAAGTGCGACAATACTTAGAGCGGATACAAACAGAGTGCACAATTTTAAGACAATTAGGTTACGCAGAAATTGCTACTAACAACGTAATAACACCTGGTTGCTGATCTTTACATACCTGTCTGTCATAAACAAGTACTCTGAATGCATGTTTTTGCCTATATCCGTGTTTATGTCTGTTAGTAATATGCATGCATGATTGATCATCAATGGCCAACATTTCATACAGTAAATGGTCAGCATATGTTGTTCTTTCTATGTTTTTGTATTTTCCATTAATTCGTATGTATGAACAAGGCATTAAGGTGATTTTTATTGCAATTAGTGTATGGTTTTGGTTGGACAGGGCATTACAGACGTAATTGCGCTTTCTGCCATATTGCTTGTCTTGATGTCATCCAAAGCACATGTGTAAATGCTCTACCTCCTATTTTGCATACGGGGGAGGGGAGCAGAAGCTCATTTGCATTTAAAGAGACGCACACAAAACGGCGTGCCCACAAATGGCCATCATCAACATATGTGTAATGAAAGATATGTGGTGTATTTTGAGCAGAAACTTTACAGAGACATTCTGGGGATACCACTGACTATTTTTACTTTGCAGAAACCAACTGGATTAACGACCCTTTCATTTTCATTGTCCATGATTACAGTCATGAATTGAGTTCCACGTTACCATTACATGATAGGACTTTAACAAAATGTATCCACTGCTTTGAACTGCGATTATAAAACTAGCAGCCACTATGTGTATAATATAGACTAATATGGAGATTAAAACATGAATTCCAAAACTCGTGATTTACATAAGTACATTTAATTAGAGATGTGATGTAAATGTTTGATTTATAAATGGTTTTGAGTATCCACTCTATGGATTATGTTGATTAATCTTTTCTTTTATTTGCAGAAGATGGATTCTGAAAATTGGAAGTATACATACTAAGTGTTGTGTGTTGGCATAAAATATAAAATCTACCAGAACAACTCAAATTTTGGTCAGTTTGTTTTCAGTGTTGGGCAAGTTACCTCTGAAACGTAATTAATTATATATTACTAGTTACTGTTATTTAAAAGTAATTATTTATGTTACAATATTACTGTCTTTGAATTGTAATGCGTTACACTACTTTTGCGTTACTTCTGATTTACTTTAACAAAATAACCACAAAAGTATGACTAATCTGCTTAAAAAAGAAACACCAGATAAATTCTTAAGGTTTCCATTATAACTCCATTGGAAACCATTAGGTTTCATTAAATACCTTTTTTGAAGTGTGTTTTTGACATTATTTGAGTATGATTTAAAGGCCTCGTCAACAGAACCCAACACATACAAGTAGAGAATTTTGTTTCCATTACAACCAATAAAATTCCCATCATAACCATTAAATCCAGTAGAATTTATGTGATGGTTTCTATCGCTTTTCAGCAGAGTATGCACTCCAAAACGTAAAAATTTAGTGTATTGCTTCTCATTGTACATCCAGTGAAGGGCGAAGTGTTAATGCATAATGATTGTGCTCATTAATGTCACTTTTTCTCGGCCATCCAATCAGAGTGGAGTAGGTGCGGGACAAATACCGCATCAACCAATCGGCAAATACCTGTAGGCTACAACCGCATGTCTGTCTTCAAATGCCAGTAAAAACAATGCACTGCAGGAATTAATACTTAACTGTCGGAGCCCTTTTTGAGCCTACACATGAAAGCGCACTGTTGGAACTAAAATGGCTGTAACTCATGAAATCTTTGGAATGATTTACGGCTGGTCTCGTTTGAAAGAAGAAATTAGCAGATTATTGCAAAAAAAAATATTTTACATTTATTTTGTTGTTTATTGTAAACAAAGAAAGAAAAATATGTTTTTCTTTCAAAAAAATTACGGATTATTAGCTCCCACAACTTGTCTAAATTCCCAGCGCCCCAAGGGTCACCAACCCCCCCTTTTTCCACACAACAGAAGACACCTGTGTCCTCCACACGCTATGGTCCTGGCCT
>VCII01000148.1:1800000-1955000 GCA_006030095.1 Triplophysa siluroides
ATGGTATGGCTTGTTTAGGATTTGGCCTATTTGATGATCCCTTTAAATGTCCATGTGGAATTGCGTTAATTTAAAAGAGAAAGAGCTCATATAGAGTTCAGCAGAAATCCTGGGCTTTATGAGGGCTGGCACCTCTTTTCTGTTCATTATCGTGAAATCACCTCAGGGAGGAATGTTGACTTTTCACCGTCCAGAATAGCTGCTAATGTGCAGTGTAACAGCGCGCGCTGCCATTTTCAGCTGCCGTCACTAGAGATCTCGGTACACTGCAACATTTATGCATCTAATATCTATGTACTTTTTCTTTTTTAAATAAAACATTCGATATTTTGATGCTTTGATAGTTTGATTATTACGTGTTTTGTTTAGTAACAGTTCTATAGGAAACCGTTCTGCTTGTTTAGCCTTGATCACCAGATTTCGAAAAGATTTGTTAATATCTTTCACTTGTATCTGTTTCACGGCAGTATTTTAAACTCCAACTAAAGCTGTCGCTCGGGGGCTGAACGCCACAAGTTCTATTTAGCATTTGTTGGAGTGTTTTGTTCTGGTGCGTCTGGCTCGTACGGCCATTGTTGCATTTTTCATTCCGTAGCCTGACGACATTTCCTCCACATTTTAATGCTCCCAAAAAGCCTTTTGCCTCTTTGTTTCCATTATTCATTCCAAATAGTTCTGCATTTGGAGGCCGGCAAGGAAGAGGGGGTGAAAAATAATTTGTGTCTGACGAAATTTATGTGCAGCGAAGTCAGCGCTTTATGCAAAACCTCGACTTTATGCAACTGTGGGGCTGTGTAGGAGGCCTGAGCATGCTCTTGCGTGCATGGCAGTCTGTCTGTGTGTGTGTGTGTGTGTGTGTGTTTGTGTGTGTGTGTAAGGAAGCGAGAACAAATCTGTGCGTGTGTGTGTGTGTGGGCCTGTCATGCTGTCACCCAGGCCTAATGTCTCTCCCGAGGGTACCTGGAGGAGAGCCGTACCCACCCAGTCAGCCTTTAGCTGGGGCGCGCGGTGACACCAGCCTTCCCGCGGAGACTGGAGGTGTCACTGTATGTATGTAAACCAGTGACAGATGACTGGAGACATGCAGACTGGAGAGACCAGTCATGGAGAAAAAAATCCGCTTCTCCCTTCATCTCCCGTCCACAGCTCAGACGCAGAGCGATGAAAGAAAAACAGCGAAACAAAACAGCCCGGTCTTCAGTTGTGACACTCCCTCGTGTTTATCCGGGGTGACGCATCGTGCTACTTAAAGCTGCGCTGTTTATTTGGGGGGTTATTTCTGAATTGTTTGTGACATTTGGTTGTTTTTTAAGTCTTAACCGAATTAAGTGTGGGATCTTGAAGTAGCCAGTCTTTTGGTGTAATTCATTGTCTCAATGTGTCTGTTGGATTTTTGCTGGATAGTCCAAGCAAAATATTTATGTCGTTTATTTACCCTCGTGTGGTTCCAAATCTGTATCTGACTCTTTCTTGTGTGGAACACAAAAGAAGATATTTTGAGAAATACACAGTGCAATGGAAGTCAGTGGGGGTCAATGTTGTTTGGTTACCAACGTTTTCCAAATATCTTCTTTTGTGCTCTGCAGAAGAAAGAAACTCATACAGGTTTGACTTGACATGAGTGCGAGTAAATGATGACAGATTTTCATTTTTGTGCTAACTATCCCTTTAAGAAGCAAACGTCTTTATTTGCAGTCTAAATCTTGTTACATCCTTACAATTTCCATCTCTTCTCCCGGTGTAGTAGGTCTAGGTAGTGCACACAGGCGAGGGCGGTAATTGCGAACGAGCGAAGATTTGGCGAGCCTCGGGCAGCTTTACGGGGTCACAGGTCGCCGGGGTCAGTGTTACACAGCGCAGCCTCACTTCAACCCTGTCTCTATGGAAATGCGACCTGCGACGTCATGCCGCCGTCGTCAGCGCTCCCCATCTTCGGCTCGTGTCTTTAACCCGAGCGTTTGGGGAAGCCAGGAAGGCACTCGGCTGTAATTTCATGCCTTTTTCAGATGGAGAAAGAGACTCTTCAGGTGATCGTATTGTACTTGTGCAAAGAGGTGTTTGAAAGCCAGCTGTGTTGTGATATCACACGTAGATCGAACGGCTGCTGCGTTTTCTACGCTCTTTAACATTCATCAGGGAGGCTCTGGAACACATCTGCCCGTCGCGGGTGCGAAGCGGAGACCCTGGCGGCAGATATCGCTGGCAGAGCAACTGCAGTTTGGAGACGGAGACGTCTTCATTGTTTAAGTTGTTTTGTGGAAGTGCATTGACCCAGAGCTATTTTGTTACTCTGAAAAAACCGAGCCAGAAACGGCGTCGCTATATTTTAGGTCAGCGCCCACACACGGAAAAGTAGTTTTGAGATAAATTGTTCGTCTTTCGCCGAGGTGTTTATAAAGCGATTTTAGATTTCTCAACCAAGTGCACTTTTTCAGGCGGGGCTGTCCGGCGCGGGCACGGCAGCAACAGATTAATAACAACCGTGTTGTTTTACTGCAGAGAGACGCGCTGAACTCTGAAAATCCTCAAGGACAAATTCTAAACTTCTCATCCAGGAATTGTTGTTATAAATATTTTTTATGAAAGCTCAGCAATTATATACTATAGTGAAATATACTAAAAGTATAGTAAATGAAATACCATTTAGATTTTTATCATTTACTTCAACCTGTTTGTCTTTCTTCCTTCCGCAGAACACAAAAGAAGATATTTTGAAAAATGTTTTAAACTGGACCCCATTCGCTTGCATTGGTTTTGTGTCCATACAATAGAAGTGAATGGGGTCCAGTGCTGTTTGCTCACAAACTTTCTTCAAAATATCTTCATATGTGTTCTGTGGAAGAAAGAAAGTCACGAAGGTTTGACAAGAGGCGTAAATGATGGCAGAATTTTCATTTTTGGGTGAACTATTACGTCATGTCAACAACAAATAAAGTGAACTAATGTTAAAATTGACACAACTAAACGTTATTAGAAAAAAGAATAGTGCTTTGTCTTAAGGTCAGATCTTATTTCCCTTTCCATTTAATTCTTAGCATGTGAACAGGATGTATCGGAGCTTGTTATACATGTCGGGGTGTAAAGTGACCCGCTATTTTTAGTTTCGCACCAAGCAATTCACATTCCAGCAGTTGCTGACCTCGGGTTGTGTATATTGAGGAGTGGGATTTGTTCCTTAATAGAATTGTATCTAATTAATTAGCTTTTAATTGGAAGAATACAGAACATGCAAATACAGCACATTCGCATTCAATCGTTACTTAACTGCATAAATAATCTGCTTTTAATGGCAGGTGGAGGCCCTTTAAAGGATTGTTGTCATTTGACTGGAGACGGTTATCAAAGCCGCTCTTTCCATCCCTTGCCGCTCTTTGAGATCTCATTATGCATATTATACTAAAGCCGTCACAGAACCAAAGTAGTTGTGGCATGAGACCAAAAGTTGAACAGGGTTTCATTTTTGCTGTGATGCATCTGTTGACCGATAAGATTGTTGAATTGTGAGTGATGTTAGGATTAGGGTGAACTATTTATTTTATTGTTTTGTTATGATTCTTAAGTGAACCTTAAAGGGGCAGGTCACCCAAAAATAAAAATTCTGTCATCGTTTACTCGCCCTCAAGTTGTTCCAAATCTGTATAGTAGGAATAAATGATACATTTCTTTGTTCGGTTGAACACAAAAGAAGATGCATTGAAGAATGTTGGAAAGCAAACCGTTCTGGGGCACTTTTGACTACCATTGTCGTTCTTCCTACTAGGGAAGCCAAGAACTGTTTGGTTACAAGCATTTTTCCAAATAGAGAAAATATGTTCTCTGTGTTTATTTGAACAAAGAAATTCATACAGATTTGGTCTGATTAACTCGAGGGTGTGTAAAAAGGCCAAAAATTATATATTTGGGTGAACTGTCCCTTTAAGAACATTTTAAGAAATGGAGATGAATGTTATGTGCAGTATTTTACAAGTAGAAACGCACAACATTTGTACACTTTTCTTGATCTGCACCATCAGATAGCATAAGCTCGCAACATCACACAGCAAACGCAGCAGAAATATAGCCTGAAAAACAATAATCTCATCAGTAACCGCATAATTTATTCAATGCCGCAGTGCATGCTGGGAGCTGGCGAACCCTTCACGAATCAGCCGCATTATTTTATGAGAGTTGTCAGACAGCTCTATTAGACACGGGGGGAATGTTTTTTAATGTCGTTTTAAGTCATTTACTTTCATTGGTATCTCTGACCACAAAAATCCGACTTATTTTGTGATGTAATTAAATATCGGCTATTTACTTCCTTCCTCAAATTGTCGATGTTTCTCTCCACATTGTGTAGCGCTGAGAAACCTTGGTAGGCGTCTTTCTGTTTGGAGTGCTTATTCTCCAGCATCCCTCATCTCATCTGGCCGTCTGTCCTTCAAATCTCTGTTACAGGCTCACGTATTCAATTTACAGGCATTAAGACGTCCAGCCATCTGCCTGTAAACCGGCATCGCTGTGGTTACGGGGTATTTAGCGTGGAAGAGCAACAGTATCGAGGAGCTTTTGTTTGCGATCCATCACGGACTTGTAAAGGAAAACTGCCGTTGATCAGAGGCAAGCTGGAAATGTCAATTCAATATTCAGCCACTTAGATCCTCAGTATCCCTGTCAAACGGCTTTTACTGCCGGCGACTGTGATCTGAGCCGTACGGCAAACGTGGCTTTAAAGCTCTTCAATGCGGTTAAAAGTGGTGTGCAAATGAAAGCTATTAATATTTATTAACACTCTGATGCGTGAGGTTAAAAGCGCCCTCTCCACGTGTTGCGTTTGCCCGTTCGATTAATCGCGGTGTTGATGGTCGTCACAGTCATGACATTAAAGGTTACACGCGACGCATCAGTTATCATCTCGGCGCGCGGGTTCATGGGAATATCATAACTTTAATGGGTGTTTAAGAATAGTCATGTTTCTTACCATTCACTGTCATTATGAGCTTCAGTCACCATTTACTTTCCTCATCAGTTTCAGTCTCCATTCACTTTCATTATGATCCTCAGTCTTCCAGTTTCATTTTCAGTCTCCATTCACTTTTGTCAATTCACTTTCATTATGATTATTCACTGTCATGATCCTCAGTCTCCATTCACTTTCATTATCAGTTTCAGTCTCCATTCACTTTCATTATATTAAATAAAGATGCAATAAAAAGTGAATGGGAACTGGGGCTGACATCGCTTGTGTTCCATGGAAGAAAGTTATACACATTTAAAACAACATGAGAAACAGCAAATGAAGACAGATTTTTTTTCATGTGAACCGCCCCTTTAAGTGTGTCACATTAGGTTTTACGTCTTTTCTTGAACAATGAGTTGCAGTATTTATAAACACTACATGACATTGTTTCAATATATTTGTAAGTTTTCCATGTTCAACAGAAAATAAGTTTCATTGTTGTTTGTTGTTGTTGACATGTTAACATGTCATTTTCGGATCATTTTTATTGTCACACACAGAAAACATTTGATGTGATCTTTCTTTAACCCAACCAGAATCGTCGGGGCTCTCCCTCCCGCTGTTTATCTGCATATTCTCCGGTCAAAAAGCCTTCCCATCCCATCTCAACCTTTTGTCTTTCTTTTTGCTCAGCCGAGCATTTGTCTTCACAATTGCATTAGCTCGAAGTTCTACCTTTTGTCTCTCTTGTCAAATCAATATGCGGATGACAGGAGAACCCCGGGCGTGAGGTATCACTCTCTCGGAGCGAGACAGATCTGTCTGTGTCAGGGCCCCGGCTCAGAGCCGAGGCTGCTGGGAACACGCTGTGCTGTGGAAACTCAACACTGACGGAGGAGAGGAGATTTGGTTTTGTTTAACCTGCCAAAAGTCTACCGAGTGCATCTCCTTTTGCTTTCTTCTGTCAGAACCGTAGTGTAGTCCTGTTAGGAATGAGACCACGGAGGACAAATCCGCACGCATCAGTATCAACATGATACGTGGAAAGAAAAATCTAAACCGCTACAAATGCATTACAGTTTCTTCTTGACAAAATTTGTTCCTGTCATTCTGAAGGCATCTGTCTGTCTCTCTGTCCATCCATCCATCCACTGATCCATGCAGTTTACTATTTATTGTAAATGAATAGTTTCAAATTTATAATAAAAAAAATAACATTATAATTTTGTTTATGCACAGCAAAATGTATTTTTTTTTATTTTTTTTAGTACAAATAAACATTCTTAAAAATCAGTATACATTTACTTGACAAGGAAAGTGATCACGATATTAAATTCCTGTTTTCTGAAAGACACAAGCAAAAATATCTGCCAGTGGGATATGAAAAATAAACTTGAATTAAGTATTTAATAAAGATGTTAAACTTCAATCAAGTTTTTGTTCTGATCGCACTGGCAGATATTTGTAATTTTTTTAAGCCTAAACTTACTTAAATTTTTTATTTTCTTTTAGAAATAAGATTTCAAGGAGTAGTTTACGTTCAAAATGAACATTTAAATGACCCATTGTAATTTCAAACCTATTTTTTCTGCAGAACACCAAGGAAGATATTTAGAAAAATGTTGGTAACAGAACCGCACAGCCCCCCATTCACTTCTATTGTAACCAATGCAAGTGAATGGGGGGCTGTTATCAACATTCTTCAAAATATCTTCTTTTGTGTTCTGCGGAAGAAAGAAAGTCATACGGGTTTCAAATGACAAGAGGGTGTGTAAAAGTGAGAGAATTTTCATTTTGAAGGTGAACTACTCCTTTAGTGTCACGTTCCTTGTGAACTTAATGTAACTTTCTATTTTTCGCAGTGTGCTTCCATTATTGGTATATTATTTATGCCTATAAATGTTTCTTTATTTAATGTTGCTTAAAATGGGATGAATTCTGTAGCTAAGCAGCCGTCAAGTGTCTAGGTTTCACTCCCATCATCCCATAATACATGAGTAATGTGAGTCATAACGCTGCTTTGCAAACACTGGCCGTGGATTTGTTTCTCATGCTTGAACGTGTGAACTGTAACCGGCTGTGCTTGTGCTCTGGTGTTTTGTATTTGGGTGACTGAAACATGTCACAGCGTCAGTGGGCGAGCCAATTTCCCCAGCAACCCTCTTTCATTTGTTAAAGTTTGCTGTACAGCAAGGCTACCTCACTTCAGTAACTTTGTAACAGAGTATAGCCCTGAGATTTCTATTTCATACTGACCAAAGATTGCTTCGGCTGCCTCATTCCACCTTTTGTACGGCCAGTATTCTGCGTCTGACCTTTCTTACTGCTGCAGTCAATAGCGAGTGCTTGTGCTGTGGGCCCTGGACACGACCGTGCAATTCACAGCTGGGGACCGTACTGTCCGGCCTTTGTTTCTCTGTCTTTACGTCTCCTCTCTTAATTAAAGCAATATTGAGGGTTTAATTGTTGTTTATTGGGTCTGTAATGATGGCGAAGGCTTTGATTTTTCTGGTTTACGTTTATGCATTCGGCAGACGCTTTTATCCAGAGTGACTTGCAGTGCATTCGATCTATACATTGTTATATTCAGTATGTAGTGTTTCTAACCCAAATTAAGGCACAGAAACAATACTGTTCTGCTACTCTTTCTTACCGTCTCAAGTTTTGCTCGCCTCAGTCTGACATAGATTAATTTGTTTGTTAAAGATGTCTGCAACTTCAAAATCACGTTCTACTCAAAGGAGAAGACCCGAGGGTCATCTGGACCTGTATGCAGAAAGTGTGGTGTTGTTTTTTGCTGTAAGACATTCGCAGTATTTTTACTAGTAGTTATTATTGATACACTAATATATCAACTGATGTTTGTGATTGTTGGTCTATTAATAGAACTGATAGTTTAACTTAATGTTGGAATTATGAGTCGGTACTGTTTACAATAAATGTTAAGTACATGCATACTGTACAGCGAGGCTGTTAAATATGATTCATCGCGTCCAGAATAAAAGTTTGTGTTTACATAATATATGTCTGTGTACTGTGCATATTTTGTTTTTATGAACATACACGTACACATACATAAATAAATATAGGAAATATCTGCATTTATATATAATGAAATGTAAATATTTAAGAAAAATATCAAATGAATAATTGTTTATATGTTAGTGTATGTGTTTATAAATACAAAATTAATATGCGCAGTACATAGACATATATTATGTAAACTCAAACTTTTATTTTGGATTAATCTCGATTTATCGTCTAACAGCCCTACTTTATATCTAAATGTATTTTTTATATTACTATTTTTCATTCTTGTATTTAATTAGTCTAAGTATAGCACAGTAGTTTGAACTAAATATTCTAAATATTGTTTTTTGCTTATTTTGCTTTTTTTTAAATGAAGTCCTACAGTTGTGATCATGTGGATAATATTTCTGTGCAATATCTGCCATCCAGCCGTCTCTATCCTTATGAAAACTGACCATGATTTAACTATAGTAACAAAAGTTTTTTTTGTAGTAAAACCACAAATTTACTGTGGTATCACCACGGTAACCGCATAGTTTAACCATTTGAAGTAAAATTATGGTTATACAAATGTTAATGAATCTGCCTAAAAACATACTTCACTTTTACTACAGTTGGTTACATGGTTGATTTTCCTGAAGGTGGATGTCTGCAATAAGTATTGACGAATCCTGTTTAATCAACCATTTCACATTATTAAGCAAAATCTTACTATAGATATAAGTTCTTTAAGATCTGTCAATTGCAAGGTGGGGATGATTGTGAACATGAATTTCATCCGAGCCGACGGTCTGTCTCGTCCTTCTGGCAGGCTGTTTTAAAAGCTATCGATCTCATCTAGGTAAGGTAGCGCGTGATGTTTTGGACCTCGGCGGTGGCGCTGAGGCTATTTGAATTCCATTCAGATATCCAATAGCCACTTGGCTGTACATATTTCATAAGCCAGACGCTTTAGCCACTACATACTTCAGTTTTTATTACTCTCCAAGATCAAGAAACCAAATGTTAACTAATCAAACAGAAGGGCTGTGGAGAGGCTTTATAGAAATACATATTTATGAATGATAGACTGAAATCTCTGTACGGTGTCCGTCCAAATGTCCAGACATTTTTATTTGTGGAAGCACGAACCAGTTTCGGTCCGTACGTGTCTCTCCTGCCCCCTCGACGATAAGGGTTCCTAAAATCCCGCTTTACTGAAACAAAGGAGAGGTTTACTGTTTCAAGAGAGGGTTGTGCAGGATCTGTTCGGGACGGAGAGCTACGGCAGATTGGGTTTCTTTCTGGGTGAGACTAAACTCTGGTGGACACAGTTAAAAGGACAGTTCACCCAAAAATAAAAATTCTGACACAATTTATTCACTGACAACCTCATGTTGTTCCTGACTCTTCTGTGGAACACAAAATAAGATATTTTGAGAAATGTCTGTGAGGTTTTGTCCATACAATGTAGGTCGACGTTGTTTGGTTACCAACATTCTTCAAAATATCTTCTTTTGCAGGTTTGGAATGAGAAAATGATGAAAGGATGTTCATTTTTGGGTGTGGTTTTGTTCAGTCTTTCAACGATATATTGACTATAAATCACTCTCAATATTAATGCATTCTGTTTCTTTGCAAAGTTACCTTGCCAACTACTGGCCTGGCATGCATCATACACCGAGTTTTTAGTTGTTTTTTCAGATCATGATGAGTTGAGATTGTTTTGACAATGTTGAAGTCTGTTTGCAAAACATTAGCATTTTTAGTACATCACTGTTGTGTAAACGAACCCTTTTATTCACGCATTGTTTCAATAGTAGTATTAGTTGAGTGTTGGCAACTAGAATTTCTAGCCAGACTGTGATTTCTCGTGTTTTCTTTGCTAGACCAAATCTTTACTTCAGAGCTGCTTCAAAGAAAGACACAACCTGCTCGACTGTTTTCTCTAAGTGGCTTTCACGCACCGTCTGAACTACACTAACAGTTTTCTTCTCAAACCCGCCGTGCGCTGTCTCTCGCCATCAAGCAGCTGTAAACAAGGAAACCTGTTGAAATATCAGCAGCCGCAGCTGTTTGTTAATACCATCAGCAGCGTGTTAACAGCAGTCTGATGATTCTGATCTGGTTTTCTGCCTTTTATTCCTGTGTGTGTAATGAGGGGCGAGTGTGAGGTAATCACAGCGCTTCATCGGACCACTGAACAAAGTAATCTGTTCATTTGCGACGGGCCGCAGACGAGAAGAGCTAAACACAAGCGGCTGGAATGTGCTCTTCCTTCCTTCCTTCCTCCTGTTTTTGTGGTGACAGTCTTGTCTTTTCTTGTGTGTGTCCGTATGGGGATTGGGAGTTTTGGGGATTTACATGTTGTCGAGAAAGTGGATTTTGGTCAATGAGGCTTTATGTAGTAAGTTCACAGTCTTGGGAACGTCGCCTTTAAGTGTGCAAGTAATCTGAGGGAGAACCTATTCAAACCTCTATAGTGGGTCTATCTGCTTTCCATCTTTATAGCAGCATTTACTTATTACTGTATAACATGATCGACACATCAGAGCTGAATCTACAGCACAAGAGTATAAATGTGTGTTTTGATGTTTAGTCACTAGATTTATACTTTTTTAAAGAATAATAGTAAACTTTTCAAAACTATGAAATGACACGTGTAACTATGGGAATTATGTTGTGACTGAAGAATGTCCAAAATAAATGAAAATTTTGTTTTATTTCACCTTTTATTATATCTTCAATGTTGTCACACTTTGTATAGAATTTGCAGAAATGTCATTTTATCAAAGCGGTTTCTTGAGGTCTCACCCTGAGACATAAACGGTATTGAAGGAGTTCACATCTATTCTGGATTCTTATGGGCCATTTTTCTTTAATGAATGACTTGTAATAAATGGACCAAATGATAAAGAAACTTTTTTTGTTTGTTTAGACAATTTGGTTTAGAAAGTAATATTTTTTTTTCCCAAAAATATTAATTTCAAATATTCAGACATGCGACTTCAGATAAATATAAATATGTTTTAAAGACCATAAATACATTTTTTTATATATACAGTATATATACAGTATATGTATATGTATATGTATGTATATGTATATATATATATATGTATATGTGTATATATATATGTATATATATATATATATATATATATAATATATATACACACAAATATCAATATACATATAACTTTTTTAGGAGAAAAAAAAAATACATAGACAGACTGTTATATATTAATACATATCTGTCTGTCTATGTATTTTTTATTTTGTCATGTGTCATATTGCATTTTGCAAGTCATCCCTTTTTTTTAATCAATATTGTGTTCAACCCTAGTAAAAAACTGATCATTTAAATCTTGTAATATGTGATAACTTGCAAAATACTGTATAGTGCTTATTACAATATGTATTTATATGCGGTGTTCCATGATCATTTGTAAAAACATAACTCTCTCTTTCTCATCAGTCTTTGACCAAAACATTGACTATTTAATTCCTTTGAACAATCAATCGACTGTTAAATTTTGGAGGTATTAAAATCATTCAGTTACTGCAACAAACCATTCTGTCATTTCAATACTTCAGTTATTTTATATATTTAACAGTCGTTCTTACTCGCCCTAATTTTCAAATGATGTCACTCTTCTCTCTGTAGGTTTTTTCCACAGAGTCTGTGTCACTGTGCATTACATTTAGATGGATGACAGTGTTTTGATGAAATCTCATTGCACTTAAACGTTTCTGTCCGGCGTCTCTCATGGCCACTAGCGTTCTTTAGACTAAAGCGTCGGGCTCCACTCTTCTGACCTTCGGTGCCGCATCTTAATGAGCATCGCTTGGACGAAACGGTGACGCCTCGCGGATGCGCGGGACCCCGTGAATTATTACTTTGCATAAGAAAATGCCAAATGTGAAACAGTTGTCTCTTTTCACGGCAGAGCGCCGGTCAGGCAGAACGCATCACGGGCTATTAGGCCGCGCGAACGCGCCGTCAACAGCCTCAACTCATCAGCTATAAAATCATCTGTGATTATGTGGAAAGGTTGGAGCATTTAAATTTGCATTTGAATGATGACGCGCCAGGACGTTTAAGCGTGCGATGATGAATTTAGATGCGGAGCGGATTGTTTCACTCGCTTAACAACTCGCCCGAGGGCTTTTCTGTTCTCGGATTTGTTTGTCGTTCGCGTTTCGCGAACCGCTCGAACGTTCTGTCAGTGCTGGTTAATTATTTGGCTTCGAGTTGAGATAAATGGTACTTTTGTCGGTTTACGGAAGATTAATAGCAGTGCCATGCCTGAACGCTGCCTTGTTATTGAAACATTCATATATTTTCATTATGTCTCGAGGAAGGAAACGGTGTTCGACGCATTGATGCATGTGCAAATCGTTGTATCGCTCAGCACGTCGTTCTTTGTCGAATGTGTTGCAGTTTTTTATGTCTTGATAATCTTCGACAAGAAGACATCATTGACTAACATCCCCTAAAGAGTTTTCAGACTTTCGTTTTATTCCTCTTACATCTGCGTTTGTTTTTGATCTATATTCTTCATCCCCAGTGAGAGGAACATAAAGGAGTGTTCAGGTGAGACGTCAATGTGTGTGAAAATGTGAGTCTATGTATCAATGCCGAACTCAATTGAGTGTGAACATTTAAAACTGGCTCAGAAATTGCTGCAGAGAGGCTCTTGTGAAATGCAGCGATGCATTATTCAGCGCATGCACCGCTGCGAGAGGCTCAGTCAGGGTCGGTTCTGATCTCAGGACGAACTTGAGGTGGTGCTCGGACGCCCCGCCAACCGCGCCAGCAAGACTTACAAACGTCCATCGCTAATGTTCACCAGAGTCACGATACAAGCATTTCTGTAGTCGATACCAATGGATCTTAATCAGGGTGGGCGGCATATATAATTGAACAGGAATAGAAATGAGACCGTTGTGTGTACCTTGGTGTCGATTGTAAGTTCAGGAGGCTTGTTTTAGAGAAGCCATTCTAACTGAATGGAGTTTTGGAGTAAATGAGTTCAGGTCTTTGGTAACGTTGGATGTTGAAAGATGAGTGGCGTTATGTGATGGGAATCTGCATAATGTGGATGAGTTCTGTAACGCATCGGTGCTTTAGCAGAGGTGTGTGTTCTTCACAGGTTATTTGTGGCCATCAAACACGAACAGAGTTCTCAAATGTAGACACCTACTCTCTGAACTGTACAAACTTTCTCTATTCACGGAGAGAAATCAGACTCTCTCGGCACAGTTGTGTTCATGTGGGGATGTCCAGTCTTCTAAATATACTTTTATAGCTTTTTCCTGGACTGGTGCGAACGGAAAGTGTTTTCTGAATGTGATGTCTCAGCTCAGTCATATTTAAAGGGATAGTTCAACCAGCATTCTGTCAAAACCGCTATGACATTCTTTATTCTGTGGTGCGCGACAGAAGATATTTTGAGAAATGTCCCAGAGGTTTTATGTGGGTTCAATGTTGTTTGGTTACCAACGTTCTTCGAAATATCTTCTTCTGTGTTCTGCAGAAGAAAGTCACACAGGTTTGTAATGACATGAGGGTGAATGAAAGGTGAAAAAAAATGTCATTTGTCTATCCCTTTGAAGGAGCGGGTTTCCCAAAGATGTTAATTTTGCCATATTTTGCCCTCATGTTCCAAACCGCTGGTTTCTGTCTAAAGTAGAGTTTTCCTTCAAAAGCATCAATTTCCTTGGAAATAAATCGTTTTTGAGCATTAAGGAGCAAATGTTATAAATGACAGACGTTTAATTTCTGTGTGAACTATTTCTATAAGGCAAACATGATCCATTAAACAGTCGGATATTGATTTTGGGTTTGACATTTTAGTTTCACCGTGTTAAATGTGGATCGTCTTGTTTTTGGAGATCTGAGATGAATCAATTACGTCACGACATCTTGAGACATCCCAGCGCTAATTGCTTTGAATTGCTACACAAACCTTTTCGGGAAATCTACTTTCTACTACATTTAATCGTCAGTTGTCTGCCGTTACACGGGGCCTTTATTTAAATGCCTTTTGATTCGAATATTTTGAATTGAATTTAAATCTAACCAAATTAATTCACTACAAAAAAAGACCAAGTGTTAATGTTTTCTTTTTTAATCCTAACACTCTCGCCCATTCACGTCCTTGGGCTGCACTCTTTCATTTAACATCTCGATGGCTCTTTATAGCTATTAAATTAACAAAGTTTGGGGGAGTTATGTCATAAAGTGCGAAACATTCAAAGGGCTCATAAAGAAGCGTTTCTGTGGCCATTAAATATAGCGTGTTTTTACCGGAGTTACAGAAAGAAGCTTTGTGGTGAGCGAGGGCAGAAACGCTCTTAAAGACTGTTCATGTGACCCGGTGTATTCAACACCTCAAAGAAAAACTCACAAGCTTTCCACTTTTGGAATAAATTGTAACTACATTTGCCTTTTCAGTTTGTCCATCTTTTACTTATTCGTCTTGACTATGATTTTTGTGATTTTTAAGATTTTTACAGACATTACTTTTCTGTCTCCAAGTGTGTATTATGCAGATCAAAGTACAGTAAAATACAGATTATTGCAAATTATTGCTTTTAAGTATTTATATTCCCAATGTTCATTTTAGATCATCAGCCAAAATGAATTTTCCACTTATGTCACATAAAATTCACATTACAATGTAATTGAAACTAAACTTATGAGGCATTGCTGTGTATATAATAATAAAAATTGGCGATTTAGACCGGTTTACAGAGCGTGAGTAAACCCCGTCAGGCCATTTCATCAGTGTCTTTATTTTTACGACCTTTATAAAGTGATTTTTTTAGATTACGTCTTTGTCCTAAACATCTGATGGACCCTTCACCGGACGCGACTCTTGAAAATTATTATCGCGAGCAATATAAGATAATGGGGTGGTCATTACTCGCGTTGCCGTCATGTCTCCGTATATCGTCTGCTCTTGAAATATGATGCATCCGCTGTGCTTACAAGCCACTTAATATCAGAAAGTCTAGCGTGTGTAATGATTTATCCTTCAGCTGTTGTAATGTGCGTCGTGTCTGGGTTATGGGCTAAATAATTAGCTCACTGTAGTTAGACTGATGGATGAGACCGAGGCGGATGAGACGCTTCCGTAGCCGTTCTAATGTCACCGTAAAAAGGCGAAACCGAGCGGCAAATGGCCACATAATATACTGCAGCTGCTGGTTTGTGAGATGCTGATGTGACACCAGAGCGCTTCCTTTGGTGAATCTGTAGCAAGTTGTTTTCTGTAATTATTTGGGACATGTAAATCGCATCACATAGCAAAACTCATGCCTTTAATAGAATCAAGATGTTTCCAGAGTTTGGTTTTCAACCAACAACAATGGTTGTTGGTTGAAAATGAACTCTTAATGCGTCAACATTGGTGGATAACAGTGTCTGATTGGATGATTTTGGCTAATGTCACACAAAATGTACAGAGAGCCTTGAAGCCGTCACATGAAGTGTTTTCTATATTTCCCATAATTGATACAATAGCAGATGGTGCATTAGACAGGGATGATAATGGTATCCGCCTCCAGTTTCTACAGTACGCCTTTGTTTTATATTGGCGGATTGATTCCTTCTGGTTGTTTTGTTTACTGTTTATATTTTTCAGAATTTTAGAATAATTGTAAACCCATCAAACCCGTAGAATAACACAATTGTAACTGTGGGAATTAAATTGTGACTCAAAGCACTCAAAAGAAATGAATTCTGTTATATTTTAGCATCTACAATGTAGTCACCGTTTGACTAGAATTTGCAAAACCATATCATCCAGCTTTTTGAAGTCTTGAAGCTTAAAGAGTATTGAAGGAATTTCCATCTATGCTGGACTCTTATTGGCTGCTTTATGTTTATCAGTTTGTAATCCTTTTTTTTATATGTTGGCACAATTATATTTTTGTTTATGAAAGTAATTTTTGTAACACTTTTCAATAAGGTGCTACTTTTTAATAGCGGTAAAATCATTTGCTAACAATGAACAATTGAGTTTTTGTGCATTTATAAGTTCTTGTTGATGTTAGTTAATGTCAATACAGTTATTCATGTCTCATGGGGCATTAACTAATGTTACAGATCGGCTTTGAACTGAACTTAAATAACCACTTTGCTAGCCTTTAAAAAAGAAAACAGTATCAGGTAGGCTTTATCCCAAAGCGTTTGAGACATTCGAGCAAATACACAACATTGATATATGAAGTCAATGTTTAAAAATATTAAGATTTTTATTTTATTATTGCATCGATCTCTAGATGCCTCTGATTTCAAAGAAGTTTGTTTTTGCAGGTAATTGAGACAAAGGCACTGATTCAGAATCAATGCGATGTTTGCAGTGCACTGCCGAAGCAAGAGATGGGAGGAGAAAAGACGCCGCTGTATCAGTTGAACAGGCAGACAGACGCTAGAGAGGCGTAATCGCTGTTTACCAGATTGAAATGATTACAGCTCTGTCACACTCGTCCCGGAGAATAAAATCCTGAATATTACGCTGATTTACAAAGAGCAGCCTTGTCTCTACAAATTGACTGCATGACTGACAGGCCAACTAAGTACACGGGGTAAATGTACACCCGGCTCTGGCAGGTGTGCTTAGTTTTGGGTCTCTCCGTCTTGTTTTCCTGTCAGGGAAGCCACAGTGTTGTGTGGGCCTTTTGGAGAGCTGATCTGAGCGCTTTGGCAAGCTTGGGTGTCCGTGCCGAGTGTCTTTGAGAGCGTCGGGCTACAGACGGAGAGTGAAGCTACTTCATGCTAACGCTGACATTGATACAATAGCAGATGGTACATTAGACAGAAATTATCACATTATCCGCCTCCAGTTTCTGCACTACGGTTTTGTTTCGCTGCTGCACATATGCAGGACTCGCAAACATATTGGCGGATTGATCACTTTTGGTTGTTTGTTTTACTGTGGTCAACTACAACAGTTTTAGTGTGAATGATAATTTTTAAAAGGTTGTGGGATGGGAGAGCTGGGTTGCCAACGGTGATGGACCGATATTTTGGACCGATATCTGCTTGGCAGATTAAGTGTTACCTAAACAATTATTTGGGAATATTATATTGTAAAACAATTCCAAATATTTTTTTATAGATTTCCTTACTGTTGTAAGTCAGATAAAATCTTCTGCTAAATGCCAAAATATATGTTAAACAAAATGTATAGGACTGTCAAACATTTAGTGGCGATTTATCGCATCTGGAATAAAAGTTTGTTTACACATAATATACATCTGTGTAATGTGCATATAAAAAAAAATTTATGAACACATTCATGTATACATATTTAGGAAATGTATTTATTTTAATTTACTAATAATTAAAATAATATATAAATGTTTATACATTTTTATATTATATATTTTATTATTTATATTTATCTTAAATATATTCATGTATGCATATGTTTTTATAAATACTAAATTAATATAAAAAATACACAGACATATGTAAACACAATCTTTTATTCTGGATGCGATTAATTGCGATTAATCGTCTGACAGCCCTACAATTTTACCAAATGAATTTCCAGTCAATTCCAGTTTTAAGTCAATGTTTTCTTCTTTTGAGTTGAATGAATCATTAGCTTTCTTTATGTAAACGGCGTTCTGGGCTCATCCTCTATCTTAAAGTTTATTGCAGTGAATTCTGGGATTGACATCTTTTGTAGTTAAATTGGCTCTTGCTCTTTAGATTCTTACCAATACCGGTTGATGATGAAAAGTCCTTTTGCTAATCTTTCAGCATTTTGTTGTCTGCTTTTGAAACCGCTCCTGCTTTTTCTATCTGATTGGCTTTTATTTCATTACATTTTCTCCTCCGTAAGATGACAGTGTTTTTGCTCCGAGGTTAAAAATATTGTAACGGCTTCAGCTGTCAGGCTGTTAATATTCCTGCCATGTGTAGACTTTCATCCTTATGTTTACAAACAAAAAGCTAATCATAGATCTTTTTTCAAACACTTTATTTTGACAATATGAGTCTAATGCGACCCGACACGTGTGCATTACAGTGATTTTACAGCGGGTTCTCAGGCTTAGAGAATCTTTCATTAACTTTGGTCACTATAATAATAATATATCGCAGTCATGCGTGGCCTAGAGGGCCTTTTTATGTTTATAGAGATGTTTCCTTTAGAAATAATTCATGTTTTTAATTTAAAGAAGTTGGACATGTCCAGGCTTTATGAGATGGGTTTTTTTTGTTTGATAAACACTTTGTCCTGTCCCAGCTTTCACCAGTTCACCAATTTAGTTCATCTGTTTATTTAAAAAATCTATTTTTGTGTGGTTTGTGCAGTGCTGGTGGTCGTATTGACGTTCTCTAAAATCCATTGTTGCATTTCAGCAGTAGGAGTTTGGAGTCAGATACACAAATCTGTGGAGATCTGCAGAGGAAAGTTCAGTCTGAAAATTTGAACAGACATGCTGACAAAAAGGCCTGAAGGTCTGAGTGTCAGTGAGAATGAAAATTCAGCAGCGCTACGGACAAAAAGAAAAAGAGTTTGTGCTTCAGCTGTTGAGTCCTAGCGCAGGGCTCGTGTGACAGTATCTACTCCACAACAGCTTTCATTCAGATAAAACACGCTCTGCATTACCACACATACGAGCACTCAGGTTTGCCTTTTTTAGTCTTTGATTTACTCACCCTCATCCATCCATCCATCCATCCATTGTATGATTACAAAATCACAGAGACATTTTTCAAAATATCTTATTTTGGGTTCCACAGTGTCACGGAGGTTTTGAATGATGTGAGGGCATCATTGAATCATTGATGACAACCTTTTTATTTTTGGATGAACTATCCCTTTACATCAAAATCGTAGTGACAAATCCTTAAACCTTTTTAAAAATGTACGACCCCAGCATGAAAACATTGTTTACATTTTTAACAACTTGTGTGCACATATTTAAATAATGTCAGGTATTGTTGTGTGTCATTGACCCAGTTTTTGTTCTGTCATGTTTGAGCTCTTAACAAAGGCTCATCTCAATTAACCAAAGCACTAAATGATGGACTTTAGTCTCTGACATGTGTTTAAGTGTCATTAATGAATTAATTGTGTTTAGACGGCTTGATTAGATTAAATACCCAGCAGGTAATGTGACTGTGCAGATGTGTTCTGATTCAATGACTGTTTGTGGAAATACCGAGTTGAGCGATACAGCTACAGAAATATTAGTTCTAACCTTCTAATGATGTTTGTATTTTTACTCTGAAGTAACTTTAAAGGGATAGTTCACCCTAAAATGAAAATGTCGTCATCATCTACTCACCCTCATGTATTACATACCTGTATAAAATACCTTGTTCTGAGGAACACAGAGAAAGATATTTGGAAGAATGTGTAATTTTCTATTCTGACATCGACTGCCATAGTCGGAAAAATGTAATGGCAGTCAAAGGTGTCCCAGAACTGTTTGTGTTCAACAGAACAACAAAATATACAATATTTTTTTCCTACTAGGGTAGTGGATGATGTCACAGAACCGAAAATTGCTAACATTCTTACAAATATCTTTCATTGTGTTTAACAGAGCAAATCAATGTTTATAGGTTTGAAACAACCTGAGGGTGAGTAAATGATGACAGAATTTTTATTTTAGGCGAACTATCCCTTTAAATCACAGACCTTTCGGCTTATAAAACGCATAGCTTAAAGCTGGGGGCCTTATATTGCCTTCTCTTGCTAGTTACTTTCAGTACTTTTCTTTACATATTTATCCTTTTTGTTTATGTTTGATAAAAAGTCGTGGGTTGCAGCTTTAATTTTAGATCACTGGCAAAATGAATATCTGGTGAGTTTTCAGTAAATAAGACAGACCTGGTGGAAAGGCAAATAAAATAAAAAGTAGAGATGCATCGATGTATCGGCCGATAATCGGTATCGGTCGATAAAATTCAGCTATCGTGGATAAAAAGTCGTGGATTGCAGCTTTAATTTTAGATCACTGGCAAAAGGAATATCTGGTGAGTTTTCAGTAAATAAGACAGACCTGGTGGAAAGGCAAATAAAATAAAAAGTAGAGATGCATCGATGTATAATCGGTATCGGTCGATAAAATTCAGCTAACGCAGATAGTGTAAAAACAGCCGATGATGGGGGCCAATATATCCTGTCAATCAAAAGAGGACAGCAAAATGCAATGAATTTGTGCTCTCTATAATATTAATAATCATTATCTGAATTAAAAACATTCAGAAAGTAAAGAAATATTTATTTAATCGTCAGATCAAACTCTGAATAATTGGCTATCGCTGATACAAAATAAAGAGAAACTTACACGACGTGCTTGTCCCCCATCGTCACGACACGAGCGCTCAGAAAAACCTTGACTAAATTTCTCAAGTAAATTAGGGGCTAAACGACGACCTCTGGTCTCCTGTAGCTTTTAAACCAGGATGACACGGATTTTCAAATGACCATTTAAGTTCATATTTCAGATGAATCGCGCGTAATGATTTCTGACCGGCCTCCCTGCGACAGAACGAAAGGAGAGAGATCCGTGGCGCGTCGAAACAAACACACAGGCTTGTTTGTATTTATAAGTGTAATTAATGTCTGTCCGCGCTATTTGCGTGCTTGTCATATGGAGTGCACCGTCGCAGGCACATGAAAGCAAGAGGCTCTCATAATTGTGTTTACATCCACAGATAAAAATCCCCGGGCTGTAATGATCAGTAATTAAAAATATTTTCCCGGGTTTTACGGACCGTAGCCGCGTCCATTGTGAGGCGGTGAAAACAGGTTGCATGGCTTAATTATGACATCGCGCAAGAGTAAATGTAGCAGCACGCGCGCTAAACACTTCCACTGGCATAATCACACCGTGAGCCGACTTTAAAGAGCTCATTACTGTTAGCTTTCTAAAGAGCGCTTTATTAAACACAGTTACCTAATAAGCGTCTTTGGTGGTGCAAATTGCCCAAAATGGTAATGAGTCTGATTAGGCCACGTTTCAATTATGACAGCTTCCTCCTAGGGCGTCTGCATCCATCCTCCCACCAGAGAGGGAAAACGGCCCTTTTATGTGAAGGAATCTGGCTAGAGATTGAATGTTGATGCTAGGACTGCTTGTGACTCGATAGTGACTGATCAAAGATTAAGACCATAACCGCTTGACTTTTTGTGTTATTATCTTCACAAGTCTTCTTTTTAAGATTGTGATGGCATTGTGGGTGGTATCTTGTTAAAGGGAGTAGTACAAGTACTGTGTATAAATCAATGGTTACACATTGGTTTTATATGTGTGTGCATATGTGGACATGTTTTTATATCCGGGTGGGGACCCGGTGAATGCACACCAACACATGGGGACTCGTGTCACCGTGGGGGCCAAAATTGAGGTCCCCATGGGCAAAAAAGCTTATAAATTGTACGGAACAATATTTTTCAAAAATCTAAAAATGCTAAAAGTTTTCTATGATCTTTAGGTTTAGGGGATAAAATGTACAGTTTGTACAGTATTAAAAACATTACGCCTATGGACTGTCCCCACGGAGATGGTAAACCAGACATGTGTGTGTAATTTAAAGGGATAGTTTACCAAAAAACATTTATTTCCCCTTATGTCATTCAAAACATGAATGTCTTTCTTTCTTTTGCAGAACAGAAAAAGAAGATATTTTGAGAAATGTCTCTATGGTTTTGTGTTCACACCATGAAAGTCAATGGAGTCCAATGTTGTTTGGTTATCAGTGATATGACATTTTTGAGGGAACTATCGCTATAGGTTTATTTTTTGCCCGCTGGCAATTTTATTTTGTATTGCTTTAAACATAACTGTCAACTTTCAGTGAGGTTTTTGCTAAACATCTTAATGTCTAAAGTTTTCTCAAAAAAGATTTCTGCATTTTTACATAGAAAGGTGAAACAGCGCAAACATCCTACCCAGTACTTGTGTTCTCACAGATGTGTCTGTCGAGCGCTTGAGCGTCTGAAATGGCCAAAATGCACATCCCCAGAGTATACACACACATAGAAAAAATCCACCTCGTAGCTTCCTTTCAGCAACACGGTAATGAATTGAGAATGGTGCGAGCGGCTGTCCAATTTACGCACTGGGAAATTGGACAGACAGAGCGCCAGCGAGCCGCTGTTTGCTTAAAATCGGCCAAGGCTAGCCAGATTAATAGATCCGAAAAAGGTCAGCTTCTCTGTCTCATTGGCCATGATCACAGTGTCTGAAATTACACACCGCAGTGTATCTCTCTCTCTCTCTCTCTCTCTCGCTCAGCCTCCCCACCCAACCTCGGTGTGTTGATCACTGTCAGAACTAACAGATCCATTAGATGAGCAGAGATGATCAGTAATTACTGTCAGGTTTGTCGGAGATGTTATAGTTTGTAATGGGTGAGGACATATGGTGTCTTTCATCATAAAATCAACCATTATTACCTTTTAAAATGCTGGTGTTTTTTGTCGTTATGTGGCTTTGTTTTTGTTTTAGTGAAGTTGGTTATTGTTAATCTCCACTGGTTTTGTTTTTCAGATGTTGCAATCACGTGGTGACCAAACCCATGTGCATTTAGGCAGATGCCTTAATCCAAAGTGATTTAAAGGGACAGTTCACACAAAAACGAAAATTCTTTCCTCGTTTACTCATCCTCATGTCATGTCAAACCTGTATGACTTTCTTTGGCAGATATTTTGAAGAATGTCTTGTGACCAAACAACACCGAACCCCATTGACTTCCATTGTATGGACACAAAACCACTGAGACATTTCTCAAAATATCTTGTGTGTCATATACAGGTTCTGAAAAACATTTGGGTCAATGATGACATCATTTTGGCGTAACTATCCCTCTTAAACACAGAACTGAAATTGTTTGTTGTAAGAGTAAACAAAAATGTCCTAAAAGTCATAGATTGTTTATACGCAAACGTTGCCTTTAACTTTTGTTTAGATTACCATGAACATGCACAGCCTTTGACAACAACAACAGAAGAAACAAACATTTAGACCTCTTGCTTTTTAAAAGTTAATATTAATGCATTTCACTGCCTTAGCGATGCCAAATAATTGTATAAATTATGGTTCTCTAAGCACAGATTCTGTAAAGCTGCTGTAGGTCTCGAAAGTTCTTTTGAAAGGAAGCGCATTAGCGTCATGAACTTTCAGAATCTCTTGTCTAATAAAGTCCGGCTGGCGATCAATCAGTCCTGCCTGCTTTTGTTTGGCCTCTCGGCCAAATGGACGACAGTATTCGTTGTAATCTAAGATTTTCCAGGCGTAAAGTAGAGCAGCCGACTGTAGTAAATTAAACAAAGGGGGTTTGTGAGAAGTCAATCAGGGAAATTGAGCTCCGGCAGTCTCTCCTTAATGCAAACACAGGTAATAATACAGCCGCTCTCATTACGGCTCTGATAGACAACAAATATATACTCAAATCCACTTGATGTTTTACAAGCAATTACCAAACTATTTATGTTTCCATGACATGTGCAAACCTCTTGTTTATAAATGACTTTGACATGCAAACATTCTGTAAAAGCTTCAAATCTTCTGCTCTCACGTGTTCAGATGTGCTCCGCTGTGCCGTTTTAGGCCCGGTTTTGAATGTGTAAAATGCACCCCGTGTGTAAGCCCTGATATTACTGCAGATCGGTGCTGATCAAAGTTGTAGCCGGCGTGTTCCCCAAGAGTCGCCGAATCCGCTGATGACAGATTAGAGAGTCCCGAGTGACATTTTTATACCTGTAACAGTGATAAGGATGTCCTTTTGTGTTATTTATGTGTGTGACGGTGCTAACCGTAGCTTGAACACAGCGTGGAGCTGGAAAACTGTTGATTTAGTGGAGATGAAGCTCGGACGTGATTCATCTTCCCATCCTCTTTCATTCTCCCGTTCCACCTCCGTGGTTCTCTTCGCTCTTAGACTCAATTATTTTTCTGGAATGTCTTTCGTCGTGCCGAGCAGCCGTTTTATGTTTATATACGCTGTGGGGTGACGGGTTTATCTGGAGGGTTGAAGCAAGCATATCAAATAAAAATTACAAAGCAGTTCACAAATATTGGCGCGTACTGTACATGAGGTGGATTCAACGCCAAGCCGCCATAAAAAAATTCAAGGAAAAAATGTTATCATAACGCTTTGATCTGCGTAAGGAAGGTTTTATTTTTGTAACGGTTCGGTAATAGTGACGGAAGTGAATTTGCTCTTTTGTTCAAGCGCCGCGCGCTTGGTAAAACCCATCAGACTGCGAGACGAGAGCATTGTTTGAAATCTCTCGATGGCGCTTCGGAGGATTTCAACCTCTTGAAATGTCTTACTTTGTTGTAGAGCAAGTTAACACCCACATTCCTCACAAAGAACTGCCTTTGAGAGGAGCCACGTATATATATATATATATATTTGAAAGTGGAACATGAAAGCGGAGGAATAAATGGATTAACAAGTGGATGTACAGAGGCACAGAGAGAACCTCTGAATTCCCAAGGTAATATTCCCAAAGCCACACAGCTCATGTCCATAAAGAATGAAAAGGTTGTGTTTTGATGATGGCAGATATGCGGCTTGTATTTCGCTGGTGAAATAAATCAACATTCACACTATAAACAGAGTTCACACAGAAACAGTTTTAATTGAATAAAAATAAACAACATCTTTTTATTCTCTTTTTTATATAGCTTGAATAAACGGCCACGGAAAAAAATCAGATACCTTTTTTTTAAAGACCATTTTCAGTTTTTCTGAATTTACTTTTTTGGGGAATTTAGGTACAATTATAATTTTTGTTTTATTCTGTGAACTACTAACAACATTTCGCCCAAATTTCAAACTAAAATATCGTTTTAAAAATAACAGAAAAGATGCTCAGTTTTTTTTTTAAAGATCTCAAATACTGCAAAGAAAACTAATTCATATTCCCTTTCAAGCAATACAACAGTAATACACGTACATAAATAAAAAATTTTTATGTGATAATCTTTCTTTTTGTCACAGTTTTCACGTGTCTTGTCATGCTGTCAGTCTTTCACATTGCTGTTGGATGACTTTGTCACTCCTGAGACCTTGGAATGGTCTCTTAATTTTTTCTGCGGCTGTATGTTCTGCTTGTATGACCGTACATAAAATTCATAAGATCCATTGACCAATCAGAAGAAACATCAGTTTCAGGACCACCCACTCGTGCAAAATATTGAGCCAAAATAGACCAAAATTATCAAGTGCAGACGAAACTTTTGCGCTCTTTCTCTCTTTAGCAGCCAAAAGCAGGAAAGCATCCTGTTAAACGTAGAAAGTGAGTTTTTAGTCTGACGGTGTTTTAGTTAATGAGTGTTGACTAGGTGTCACTCCAAAGTATTTTTCATATTTCTCACACAGTAATTTTGCACTCGTAATGTGAGAGAAATGCCGACTGAATGAAGGGAATGTTGTGGAAATGATCTCAGATAATCCGACACCAGAATACGGTCGAGTAAGATAATTCAGTGTGTTTGTTTTAATTCTCAGACATTTACGTCGTGATCGGTTGATTATAGTGTTAAAAGTGCCGTGCGTCTGGCTTTAGAGATGCCGGTTTTATCCCTGCGCTTATTAATGGGCTTTACTGGCATATGTGCCATGTTCTCTCCGGCTTCCTTTGTCTTCAGACTTTCTTAGTCATTAACTCGCCGGCCTGACAGCTTCGCCAGCCAAAGCAGCCATCCCTTTGACTAAAACCTTGTAAATTAGCACAATTAGCTCAGCATCATCCTGCTAATTAGCTCTGTTTGTGTGTGTGCGCGTGTGTGTGTGTGTGTGTGAGCGCGCGTGTGTGTGTGTGTGAGCGCGCGTGTGTGTGTGTGTGAGCGCGCGTGTGTGTGTGTTGTCTGGCCAGGCTACTGAGGGACTCGTGCGAGGGAAAACCACATGCCTATCTTCACTTGTGGTGGATTTGCTCTGATAAACACACAAAACTGATGCTGTTGAGAGAGATTTCTTTTTTGGGCTGGAGGGTTCAAAAATAAATTGTGACCAGATTGCAGTTTTCGGATATTCATCATAATAAAAACAAATAGGACTGGATGATGTTTCACAGTCACCATAGTTTTTGCAAATATCCTGGCAATATTAAATGAAATTTATAAAAACGATTTTGTTCAGCTGCATCCACTTCTGTACAGAAGTGTAATAGTATATCGCAATATGTGATTTCTGAGTTTCTAAGATGGTTAATCTTTCTTATTTTTGTGTTGAAATTCAGTTTTATGTTTCCAATTCGGGTTTTATAAATTTTCATACAGAAGGTTCAGTTAAACTTGTTTTAAACAACAATTTTGGGAAATTAATGTTTATATATGAATTGGATTTTTTAATATTCAAAACATTGTGATACTTGCGTATTGAATCAATTTTTTTTATTTTTTCACCGTACTCTATTTTCTCATTAAGTATTTTTATTTTAATTGGTGACAGGCTGTTTGTTTTGAATCGTTGGTTAAATGTATATTTTTTATATCACACAGCCTTAAACGCAACACGTCGAAAGCAAAGTGTGAACTGTTTAATTGTTTATTAAGGGTTTAACGGGTTTATATTTTATTCATGATGCTCATACCGCAGGGAGTAATTATGTGTGTTTAGAGCCCTGAGAGATTGTGTTTTCAAACGCTCGCTCGCTCGTTGCCATTCAGTCTGTGGCTAACATTATTGGATAGAGAGATCAGGGTATTGTGGCCGAGAGCTCGTAAACACCTCCGTTTCCCGCCATCGCTTCTTTGTGCGATGAATAGCGCCCGTGAGCGCTCAGGCCCGTAAACTCAGATAAGCGGTAGGTGTGCCTGTTTGAGTACAATAACACTGCGGCCGAGTGCCGTTGTCATCAGAAGTCCATCTTCAGACGACGACGACGGCAGCGCGTGAGCGAGACCACCCCCGTCATCCCGACGGCTCTGGAGTAAATGTCTCTTTGATAATCCCATGCTGCGTCTAAGATGACAGCGTGCGCGACTGCTTGTGTTTGCAGATGGAGTTTGGGATTAAACTTGATGGTGGCTTTTGAGCCCCGGAGGCAATAAAAGACAGCGGCTGCGGAGAGAAAAGACAGCGAGACAGAACCCAGAGCGTCAAAGTAAAAGAAGAGAGAGACAGAAGAGCATTAGAGCGAACGAGAGGGAGGCAGGAAGGTTTTCTCCCCCCTCTGCCAGCGCCCCGTGCTCCGGGAGGCGGGCGGCAGACAGAAAGCTGTTGTAATTCATGCCGTGCTGTGGGTTTGTGTGATGAAAGCAGCGGAGCGCTGCCTGGGAGATTGCTTTGCTGCACTCCTCCAAGCAGATTTGAAACTGTCTGGGACTGCTTTAGATGAGAGTTGGATTATAGAGTGACCTGCGATGTCTGTGTCACTCGGCTGTGTGCAGGGTGCATTATACTGCGCTAACCAGGTGTTGGAGGCCCGAATCTGCAGCGTTTCTGCGATAGCAACTGTCAGCAGAAACCGGCGATATGAAGCCGGGACTCTTGGAGAGCAGGATGAACGGAAATGGAAAGTAATATTTGGCTGCTGTTGTTGGGGTTGCCGCTGCTGTTTATTTGCTTTCTTTACCATGTCAATTGCTTTAAAGATCATTGAAGAATCTTTTTAAACCTGGTGATCGATAGCCGGATGTAATGCAAACGATTTTTTGGATTCCGTTTCAGATTTACAAACAGTCGCATGCACTTTTTTTGCTTGGTTCACAAAAAATGTTTGCGAACAAACGCTGACAAGACAGTCTGCCGATTTGTTACAGTACGCTGTTTAAAATCGGAAGATGTTTCAACTGGAAAACAAGACAAATTTACTTGAAATGCAACACTCCTTTTCAGCGTGATTTGCACAAAAAAATGCACAGAAATAATTGGCTTGCTTGTATCGATCTCTCACGTGTCCCTCTTATTGGTAATCTGACGTCCTTGATTTTGTGTTTGTTCTTCTTCAGGCTTAAAGATGCAGTGGACCCCAGAGCACGCGCAGTGGGCGGAGCAACATTTTGACATCTCGTCCACCACACGTTCCCCCGCACATAAAGCTGAAGCGTACCGCGGACACCTGCAGCGGACCTACCAGTACGCTTGGGCCAATGATGACATATCAGCCTTGACAGCCTCCAACCTTCTGAAGAAGTACGCAGAGAAATATTCTGGCATCCTGGAGGGTCCCGGTGAGCGGGCGCTCCTGTGCACGTACTCCGAAAGCGTCCCAGGACTCTTGAACGGACGCAAATCAGAAAGCGACGCATGGCAGGAGGGAATCTACTCAATGAACTGCGCTGCAGATGTGTTATCTGCAAGTAAGACTGGATTGACAGCCGGTCTGCCTCCGCCGGACGTGACGGTGAGCGTCGGCAGCTCAACAGGGGTGGCGAGCAGCCTGAGCGAGCCCCAGCTACTCCAGCAGTAACTGCGGAAACCACTCGGGCATCCCATCTCAGGAATTCGCTAGCAGTTACAATGGCTCGTACCTGCATTCCACTTACAGTGGCGGGCAAAGCACACCGGCTCTGCCGTCTCCTCACCCCTCACCTTTGCACAGTGCTGGGCTCCTTCAGCCTCCACCCCCTCCTCCTCCAACCCTGGTGCCCAGCTACAACGCAAGTTCTCCGAGTCTCTCCAGTTATAACTACCCTCCAGCAGGCTATCCCCCACAGAGTGCTGTCGCCCCGGGCTACAGCCCAGGAGGAGCCCACCCCCCCTCAGCTTACCTGCCCTCAGGCATTGCTGCCCCCACTCCCCTACCCCCTTCCACCCTTCCTGGTTACTCCTACCAGTCCCCACAACCACGCTCCAATTGCACCGACACCTTTGAACGGCAGCTCGGCCAACACGCTGAAAAGAAAGGCCTTTTACATGACGGGCCAGGGAGATATGGACTCCAGTTATGGAAGTTTCAACTACAGCCAGCAGCGTTCCGCTCAAAGCCCCATGTACAGGATGCCAGACAACAGTCTTGTTGACTCGACCAGAGGGAATGGATTTGACAGGAACGCTGACGCATCATCTTTGGCCTTTAAGCCCACGAAGCAGTCGATGCCTCCAGACCAACAGCGGAAGTTCAGCGGCCAGTCCGGGAGGGCGCTGACCCCTCCTTCTTACGGATCCTCCAAAGGTTCCTTGGGCTCTTCGTTCGGGAAGTTTGGCTCCCCTGTCTTGAGTGACCACGGCGATGACAACAGACAGCATCTCTCTCATTCCATTGGCACGGCGACATCATCCAGCCACCCCGCTGAGGAACAGTTAAAAAACAGCGATGCCAGTTTGGTGGAGATGGTCACCACTGAGATTCTGCAGCAAACTCCTCCTTTGGACTGGAGTGACATTGCTGGAATGGAGATGGCAAAAGCCACCATCAAAGATGAGGTCCTGTGGCCTATTCTGAGGCCGGACATGTTCAGCGGAATGGCCACGTTACCTCGCAGCATCCTCCTCTTTGGAGCTCAGGGCACTGGCCGGACTCTGCTCGGCCGTTGCGTTGCCAGCCAACTCGGCGCTGCATTTCTCCTGCTCAGCGGCTCAGCGCTGGTGACGAAATGGCTCGGAGAGGGTGATAAGATCGTCCAGGCATCTTTTCTTGTCGCACGTTGCCGGCAGCCCTCGGTGGTGTTCATAAGTGATGTAGATCTGCTCTTATCCCCCCAGCTGAGCGAAGAAAGTCCAGTTAACCGAATCAAAAGCGAACTCCTCCTTCAGCTCGACGGCGTGCTAAGCTCGCCGGAGGAACATGTTCTAGTGGTATGTTCCACCAGCAAACCCGAAGAGATTGACGAGTCTCTTCGAAGGTACTTTGTTAAGCGGTTGCTAGTTCCCTTACCGGACGCCACTGCACGACACCAGATAATCAGCCAGCTGCTCTCACAGCACAACTACTGCCTCAGCGACAAAGAGGTTACGCTGCTCGTTCAGCGGACAGACGGTTTTTCCGGGCTGGATGTGGTCCGGCTTTGCCAGGAGGCCATGGTTGGTCCAATCCATGGCATGTCCGGTGCAGACCTTTCGGGAATGATGCCAGGTCAGATGAGACCGGTGTCGTACCAAGACTTTGAGAATGTGTTTTGCAAGATCCAACCCAGCATATCGCAGAAAGAACTCGATACGTACACTGAATGGAATAAGATGTTTGGCTGTAGTCAGTAAAGACAGATAAACCCACAGGGTGACCCGCTGGGTACAATTACCAATTCTTTGGGTGACATGTGCAGTTCTAAAGTGTGTTTTTTACAAAATGTAGATGACCCTGAAGTAGTACCTGTGGGACGGTCGGAAAGAGTTAAATGATGCATGGCAGTACTGTAAGTCAAGGTCTGGCCCTTTGCACATAATCCAGACAGAGAAACACTGTTTTGGGGCTCAGTACTCTCAGTACCAAGGAACTCTGTAAGTGAGGACAAACTTCTTTGTATGTAAATATCATTCTGCTGTTTTTGAGATTCTGTTGCTATGAAGTGCCTGAAGTGGTGCTTTATCGATTCGGATTTGTTTGCCTCACCATCGACATTGGTGGCATGTGCTAATATAGAGAGCTTTAACATGAAACTCGAACAGACATGTTCTGCTTTTCTTTCCTTTTCTCTTCTCAACACGTCAATCGAAAGAACAACAGTATTCCTCAATCACGTCTCACCTGTTGACCCCGCGACGGGCAGTAGAGGGTCCATGTTGTAATCTGGATCCTAATTTATTCAATTCACTTGTGTTTGATTTCCTTGAAAAACTCAGGAAAGGGATTGTGATTTGTACAGTACCTCAAAACGATTATGTGATACCACCGCATACTGCTGACAACATTGGGTTTGCTTTCTAATTTGCTTGTTCTCTTGGTTTACCTCAGCCTATTAAAAGATGAAAACGTTATGACTATGAATGTAACCAGAAATGTCTGGCTTGTCGGAAAGAAAATTCGAGGCGTTTTTTTTCCTTCCATTATATATTACTTTTCTCAAAATTGCGTTTTATTGCTTTACGTTTGAAAAGCAGAATTCTGTATTAACTGCATCGCATATTTGTAGACTCTTCAAAGATTCCCGGAGTCAAAGATGGGCACTGTCTGTTGTGTAGATAAGGTTAATCTGCAACCGTCTCTTGAGTATGCAGTAGACGTCAACATTCGTGTAAAGTACAATATTTCATGTTTGTCTCCTCTGCAGAATAGACGGAAGAGTTGGGGTGAACCAAAATTGTACAAAGAGGCTACTATATTAAAGAAAGAGGTGGAAAGACCATCTTCACATTTTTCATGACGCACTTACGTACGTTTGGTTTTCGGTTGTGGACGCTGTCCTGCTGCTGTGTGGTGTTGGTGTGGAGATATCAGAAGGCTCACGTGTTACCCTACGTTCTGTTCTACCTCAGTTTAGCACTACTTTTCTCTGCGAGCGGAACAGAGGTCGTGACCTCTTTAGGTTAGGTTTGTTCAGCTCTGAGGTCTCCGTAAAGATCAAGCTGCCTTTCTCTTCAAAACATGAAATGTTTGTCTCGCACTACCTGTGCAATGTTTATGCTCGCTCCGGAGCGCCCAGATGACACCAAACACAAGCTCTGAAAAAGCATTTTTAAAGGGATAGTTCACACAAACATAAAAATTCTGTCATCGTTTATTCACCCTGTGGAACACAAAAGAAGATATTTTGAGATGATGTCAATGGAGGACAATGTTGTTTGGTTATCAACGTTTTTCAGAATTTCTTCTTTTGCGTTCTGTATACGAAAGAAAGTCTGTATAAGAGAAATAAATGATGCAAGAATTTTCATTTTTGGGTAAACTGACTCTAAGTCTACAGGTTTATAGAAAGCTACCCGAGTACCCAGTACTGAGGGTTTGATGGACCACAGCAATGCGTTGAGCTTTCGTGAACCCATAGGGTATGTTGGGATGTCCAATTGTTAACAGTAAGAGGAAACCTTGTTTTTGAATGTATTTCCGTTTGTTCCCTGATATGTTTACTTCTCGAAGCATTTGAGTCAGCTTTCGATCTAGCACTAGAGAGGCGGTGATGTGATTTGTTCCCTCGTTTTCAATCTCTTTCTTTCCTCTACCTTTATATCATGTGTCTGAAGTGTTGGACTGGACCCACGCTCCGTTCTCAACATTTTGTCCACTGCAGTGTAATTTGTCACCATTTAAGGTGCTTATTTAGCTGGTGGAGGCACCAGATCTTCACTACATGTATATATGACATATCCGCGAAGAAATATTTGCTTTTCTCACACATCCAGATACACCGTTCTGTAGCTGCGGGACGCTTATTTCATAATGTTCGTTAAGTGATACGTGCGCCCAAAGGACCACAATTTCCAGCCTTGGTTCGGTGTCTAAAGCTAAAAGCTTTTTGCGTTCCTTTAAGTGTTTTGTTTTTTGTTTGGTGTTGTTTTGGAAAAAAGTTTCTATTGTGCAATTTGTCAAATGCACTTTTAACGTTTTGTGTTAAAGCCTGTCACACTTATTTGTCCTCCCTCAAAACCAAAGCGAACCAAACTATTTTACTTTAAGGGGTAAAATTGATCCTTACGTTCCATCACATTCACACTTTCAGAGGAACTTGTAGATTAAACCAGTGATTGACGCAAAACATAGTTCTCTCTTTTGTTGGCAATGATTATATTCTGTGTATTTTGAAGCCAAAAAGCACTGATGAACAAAACCACACTGACTGTAAGAGTAAAATGAACAGTCTTTACTGTTTTCTGATGTTGTTTTTAGGGTTGTGCTACACTGTTTGTAGACAATCCTCCGTACTGGATTACTGTCTTTTATTTGAGAGCTTTTTATAATTGTTTAAGGAATGGTACAGCTTCAATATAAGTTGCTATCGATGGTATGATTTGATGAATACAGAAAATAAATTTCACTCATTTTTTCAGTCTGGGCTCATGGCTAATATGCAGTTTAATTACACAAATGAAAGACTTAAAATATGTGTGAACTCCAAGTCAAGTCCAATCTTTTATCCTGTTTTACGAGTACCCACGAATACTACAAAGAGACATTTTTCTATCATAAATCTCACATTAGTAACACAATGAGATGTTCACCCATGAAGTAAACCGACTAGGCCCAAATTATTTTCCACACGAGTCGACATTCTGCAACCGTCCGGTCAATAAAGCTTAACTTATATTGAACCTAAACATTCCTCAAATCGATTGAAAAGAAGAGGGAGGGAGGAGGGGAACATCCGAAAAAGTACAAAAAAAAGTTTGAAAGCACATCTCCGGTGTAGATATGAATCGAAAAACGCTTGATTTTCTTTTCCCTCTGTTTGTGTCTGTTGACTTTCTTCTTTCAGTGCTGTTGTAGATGTTTCTTTCATCTATATAGAACGATCTCATCCGTGTTTGATTTGACCATTATTCCTTATGACCATTTCTACCTCATTGCTACATATTGACATGTAGTACTTACGTTCTGTCTTTTTTGAATGTCACACATTTGTATAAAAGGAAATAAAGACAAAAATGTATAAAAACGAACAAAAAAGGGTCAACAAAAGGCTTGTTCTTTAACTTGAGCAGTCTACCTCAAAAAGACTGTACGTACACCCGAGCGAGAGTACCTGCACATGTTGAAAAGACACGTTGGGCAGAGACGATGCACACTCAACACTCGGCCTCTGAGGATTAGTTTCGGGATATTGTGGACTGTATGGGTCTTCTCCGAGGTCTCTACATGCAAATTTTGCTTCTTTTTTTTTTTCACCCCTCGATCGAAGTAAACCGCTTTCCCTCTTTGTGAACTGTAGTGTGCATGTGGATGTGTGTGCACTTATTATGAAGTGTGTACGTGTGCATTTTTATATGAAAAAGTCTATATGAAATGTAGATGCATTTCATATGCCGTATTTGTACATTAGATACACTTGCACATTTGTGTACTTAATGTACATTTGTTATTAGTATAACGTTTTGAAACCACATACATGTTATTATGTGTGTGTATGTACATTATTGCCATTATTGCATTCGACGTAAATGTATTTTCATGTATGCATAGGGACAAAGGTCAATAAAAGATCGTTCAAATGCTTTTGAAACGTTGTGGCTTTTTTGTGTTGCCTTCCAATTGCATCTCGGTTTCGAGGCTCGGTATGATGGAGTGATAATTGAGGACATTCGTGAAAATTTAATGCAATGAGGAAATTCATATTTGAGAGACCTATACATTGCACAATATATCAAAGGTGGGTATTAGTATTTTTTTATTATATATAAAACATGACTGGTTACATCTTAACTGAGCCTAGACATCCAATCAGATCACGTCATTTGTTAACACTTGTTTTTTATTTGACTTCTTTCTTGAAGTTGTGTAGCCATTATATTGGATATTGGACGTACCGTAAATGTGCAAACTGCAATCAATGATTCGAAAATTTCCGAATTAAGAAACTTCAAGAATATCCTAAAAACGTGGCAGATTTTTTTAACAAAGCACATTTTAAAAGCCGAGTATTAAACAAACATAATGCCTCTAAATGACAATAACTGCCGTTTAACAAGACCGGCACGTGTGCTTAAAGAGTCCTGACGCTACCCAGCAATTACGTTTGTGAAAGATGACCATTAGCATCCGTTTCCCAAACCATTTGCTGCGTTTCTTAAATACAGTTTCCATTGTTTGGGATATTTCATTATTCTTTCGCTCGTGTAAGACATTCCATTAATGCCCTAGATTTTTCTTTCCTTTTTTTTTGATGGCATAATTATGTAGTGGATGGTCTATGCGTGGGAAGCTGCAGTACAATTAACATTTGGTGCATTTGATGCCCATGGCTGTTTCGTCTGTAAAGAGCCGTGTGTCATTTCTGTGGCTGAACATGTTAAAATACGCTCACTTAATGGATGCAATTTAAACAGGGTCCTTCACAGCAATGCAGGGAACACACTCGGCCTGAACCAGGACAAATTTATTTTTATCAATGTGTTTGGATTTTAAAATGATGTCTATAGCACCTACGCACAGAACACCTTTTGACGTTCATGACACGTTTTATTTTCTCATTTGTACGTTTCCTTTTTATTTCTAATAGCTGTAAGGTTGCATCCGTGTTCATTAAAATGCAATTAATTCTGCAACACTGCCATTGAAGACGTGATGTCTGCAGGTCTCCTTCACTTCAATACAGGTCAAAGAGTGGCAGCCAATAGCGGCGAGCGTTGCTGAGTCATGCATTGACTGATGTTAGCTTCTAATCAGGAGGCTTTGGCACCATCAAAAGTCTCTGGTCAGTTTTTATTGCCTTAAGCTTGTCCTTAACATCACAGCTGAGGTGGCACATACTGTATATATATCGCTTATGATGTCTTTATTACGTTTAGCATTTTATATTTACTCAAATAATGTCCTGGATGTTATCCCACTAAATGTGTAATGAATAAGAAAGTGTAGGTCATAACTTAAAAAAATACAATCCAAGGTTTTTGGTTGAATAAAGGAATGCATTTTATACCCATGTCCATTTTGGGATTTTTACCGGTGCTATTATTGCTCATGTACTAGCACATATTTATGACAGCTAATTATGAAAAAAACAAGGAGATTACAGAATACACACATGATGTGTGCTTCCTTTATATCAGTGTGTTACATTATACAGTATGTGTGCACTTTTTTTTATTAAAGTAGTAGAATAACACACAAAAACGATGCTTTATAGCTGTAAAAGTGCTTCTTTGCTTGTAATCATACAGGGCAACCACTTTTAGTGCTACATAACTTCATATCGTGCTGCTTCAGTGGTTTTTTGAGGTTCTTTGGGGTAACCACTCTTTTGCCAAATGCTTTTTATTTCATCTATAATATTCTGACAAAAATGAACAAGAATGGTTTAATCAAATCAAGTGTGCAAACTAAAAGCCGCAACCACAAAATTAGTGGTGATAAGGAATTATAAAATAAAATAAAAATAAAGTTGTCTAAAAATGATACTGCAGTTATTAGGGGCTGTTTTGTAAACATCAAAGATGCACTAGTGTTATCCTCCTCATTAACATGATGAAAGTGGAGCTGAAGCCTGTGAACTTTATTTTCAAAACAAAACCAATGAAAAACCGGTGATAAGAAAATGGGAAAATACAAAATTGTGTCGCAGAATTTATACTCGAGATATCTTATGAATATCAAAGATCCATTTGTCCAGGTTTAAGTGTGCTCATTAGCATCGAAGCGGAATGTCTGTGAACTCTATTTTGGACAAAACCAGCTGAGGTTTCTTTCCTATATCATTGAGGACATCTTGTACACTTTTTATACCAGACTAATTATATTTTCTATTACACGTAAACATAATGCTCACACAAACCTGTGGACATTAACCGATATAAAGTACATCATTTGAGTTATAAGCCACCAGAGGTGCTTAAAGGTATCCAAGTTTCCCCGAGAGCAATATAATGATTTCATAGAAAAAACTAACACTACATTATATTTTTAGGAACCACTTATGGTTAGCTTCTTCAGCAGGTTTCTGATCAACTATTTAGTTTGTTTAAATGAGCATCCCCAAAGAAAACAGAGTTAGTGAATATGAAAACAAAACAAATCTGTGTACTCGCATTAGCTGCCTCATTAACTGCAGTGGAAGTCTGTAAACTGTAATGTGTTTCATTTCAAGCCAAACAAAAAATAAAGCAAGAAATAATGTGTACTTATTAGGGCATATTTTGTTATTTATCAAAGATCCACAATGGTTTGCTTCCTCATTAGGTTTCTGATCAACTATTTCAGTTAAACCAGCTCACCACATGCACAGACAGCAACAGCAACTTAAAATAAAAAATAAATGCAGCAGTAAGTTGGTAAATATGAAAAAATACTTTATTTTCCTCATTAACTGCAGTGAGAGTCTGTGAACTGTATTCTGTTTCATTTCAAACCAACATCCCCCAAAAATATCAACTTAAAACGGATGTGATAAGAAAATATGTATAAAAATAAGTTGCGTAAAACAAATTACATTGCCGTTATTAGGGCCTATTTTGTAAATATCAAAGATCCACTTGTCCTGGCGTCGCGTGCTCATTAGCATTCTGATGAAAGTGGAGTGGAGAGTGAACTCGAGGTTATCTGCGACGCCACAGCGCCCGCGCTGCGCCCGCACCGCACCGCGCCGCGTCTCTCTCTCTCTCACTCACTCCGCGGCTCGAGAGGATGAGGCGCAGACCTCTCTCAAATCACTTCCTTCATAACAATTAAAATATGCAAAGTGATAATTTTCTTTAAGTAGCCTTAAATGTGCAATCGATTTAAATGCGAGGGGAAATTGCCTAAAGCTCCTGAAGCAGGGAGGGGGAAGAAGAGAAAGAATAAATTATGCAAATGGCAAAAAGGACTCTTGAAAGCCTAATTTTTCTGTAATAAGCATACTGTTTCATTAAATTTTTTGCCTCTTATTAAAAGTGACAGTTCTTTTGCGCCGTCTGATGGCTATATCTGACACAAGCCGGAGGAAATGACTGCCCAACTAAACGCTCGAGCCTTTTCTCCGGCTTTTAGATGATGGTTACATTCACAAAGTAATTATGCGCCGGAGTCCAGAAATAAGCTTTAATTACATAGTAATCGCTTCTGATGGACACTAGGAAGTGTGAGAGCTGCCAGACTGCAATCCATCAATGCCAAAGCCCTGGCCATTTTTAATTCGCCTTCATTTGCATCATAACCTCCGCACCAAGTTGCACAAACGCTGTTAAATGTTAATAGGACCTGTCTCTCTACTCAAAATGAATGCTTAAGCTGTTCTCATCTTTCTCTCTTTCCCCCACGACCCTCTTTTCTTCCACTATCGCTCGCTCGCAACCCGCGCACGCACACGCGTCGGCGCGCTCTGTCTCCAGCGCGCACGGAGAGCGCGTGGTCACTGCAGCTCTAATTGGGAGCGCTGTGCTGAGTTTTATCTGCTCCTTTCTAACAAGACATACACACAACGCGTGTGTGCGTTTCAAAAGGAAAGGGTATGTTAATGGTTTGTGTGTGAAGTGCTTGATGTAAAAGAAAAAGAAATGGAAACAGGGAGCACGTGTTTTATTTTATCTGTACCCTGCTTCATCTAAGCACTTGATGTATTTACATGAAAAAATCACAGGACTGAAATCTCTTTCTGAGACGCAATCTGTCATTATACAAAAATATGCAACAATGAACATGTCTGTTTTTCACATTTAATGTTATCGCCCTATCCGAAAACTAAATGCACAGCTCAAAGTTGCAGAATTGTCATATTTGTTTACCTTAAATGTATGAGCTCAAGTCATGTGTTACAGTGATTTTGCTATGATCCTGTGGAATTTTAGACACTTTGCTTCACATCAGAAATGTTTGTAGCCCAGCATAACTTTACACAATGGCTATATGCAATAAGCAATTGTTGCAAAGTAAAACGTGTACATTTTACACATTTTTAAGAAACTGGAAAGGAATTTGCAAAATTGTTTTAAAATAATGTAACAATGCCAAAAAATCATCTTAATGCATTTTTAAAATTGGGTGTTTTTACATGCATATATTGGCAGATTCACCAAAATACATTTCCTCTTTATTATTGAGATTATTGAGATTAAACAATACATTTGCTATTATAATTATAAGAGAGAGAGAGGGGGAAAAATGGACCACAGACAGAAACGGGCTGAGCTCTCACACTTGTGCATTTATAAACACATTTAAGAGCTTCCAAGCAATCGATAAAGAATAGCTGCTCCAAAATATTCCTCTGTGATCTGAAGATGGATGTTAGACCGCTGAGGCTGCTGTCTAGCTGCAGGCAGGACTGACTGTGTACGCTGAGGCTTAAGTGCATGCAGAAACATTACAGTTGCATATGTGTGTGTGTGTGTGTGTGTGTGTGAGAGCAGGTGGTCTCCTCCAGTCAAACTGCCCACCTCCAATTAGCACTTGGCTTTGCTGCATATAGAGTTAAAAACGCACAGCCTTCACTCCTACATGATGGAGGAGAAGAGGTGTCTAGGTAAAGGTCATGAGGTCGGCTGAGATCGAGAGGGCCGAGATGCGTAAGGGTGCGTTATGCTCTTGCAGTTCAGGTGTGAACGACCGGTGCCGGCGAGGAAGTAGTTGAAAAGAACAGCATCAAGGCAGACATTTTGCTAAACAGAATGTTGATCCCAGAGTTTGCAGGTTCGATTTTCAGGTTCGACATGTGCGGAATGAGAGAAAGCACTACATGTCTCTTTGGTTAACACGACTGATAAATGCAAACAAATATACTAATAATAATGATAATATGTAAATATATCATGTAAACATTGCACAAGAGCAGTAAGTATTAAAATAATAATAATAATGCATTGTGTTTCTATAGATGCAGAATTTATTCATAAATTTACATTTATTGATCAACATTTTCTTCACTTCTGAAATATGCTTAGTGTATCCACCACCCTTTTTTAACTTTTGAGAGAAATCAACTCGTCTTAAATCAACTAACATCATAAATATTAAAAAGAAACTGTTTCAACATTGAACAAATGAAAGGGCTCATTTAAATAGCGTCTACCTTTCGTTCCTAATTCAGCAAAACCAAATGATTCTCCTCTCTTTAACCACAGACTGGACCATGCCAATCTCCCCCACTGATAACAGACGGCCATGCCATCCACCCAATCCCTAATGCCATGAGGTCATCATCCTCCACCTGTCATTTCATACATTTTCAACCCGTTCTGAATGAAGAGAAACGAGGACGCACGACCCTCCCCGCACCACTCCACGTAACGTGGAACGTTCCCGATCATCATACCATCATCCCTCATTGGCTGCACATTTTCACAAAGTGCCCAAAGTGTCATGTACCTCCGTTAGCGTGTTGAGAGCGGCAGTTGAGGAAGAACTTAATGATGTGCTGATCACAGCTGATACCTCGTCCTCGCTCACCGCGCAATAAATATATCCTCATTAATGTCAAGAAACCAAAGAGTGGCCCATTATATAAAAGTTATGTCTTAATAATGCCTCTTACTTCATCCGAAGAGTGACACAATTTTCTGTTCTAATTCGCCGGCAATTATCCGTCTGCCTTTTTTGTGTGGAGTCCAATATCCCAGCAACATTTTAATTACAACCATAAATGAAGTTCTTACACCGGTTTGGTTTGAATGCTGAAAGTGTGGATTCTTATTAATATCTCAATTACTATTTGAAAATCCCTAATTGACTGTAATACTTTGCACTTGTATTGATTGTAGGTCATCTCAAACATAGAAGTTGGTGTAGCACAAGAAGCTCTGGTCATTGTTTTTCCAGAGTTGAATTATTCATTTTTCCCAGATTGCAACAGGAGGTTTCCACATATTTTCTACATATAAAAAAGGATAGACGCAACAGTTTCGCTTTTTAAAAATGTGTTTAATTCCTGGTGAAAACAAATATTAAAAAAATGGAAATATGTTGTTTTCATGTTGATGTGTTTTGTTGTGCTGTTGTTCTTGTTTATGGTGTATGAGTGAGCCAAAGTGAACAATAAATGAACTTAGTTAATGCCACAAAGTGGCAAGAATAGGCCTGTCACAATATCAGATTTTTGATTATCATGGCCATAGGAATTCATAATTCATATTATCACAATAGCCTATCTTTAAAAATCCTTTAAATAATATATTCATGTTTTATATAAAAAATTATTATTGATTATTATAGATATTATTTTAGATTAGAGATCTAATTATGTGATTTCTATGGGCCTATATAGGTACACACACACAATAATAAAATACAATACATTGGCTTCAAAGTGGTCGGTTCACACTATTGGTTGGTGGAGGGTTAAGAGTGACGATTGACACGCTCATCTGTTAGTTTTACCGCATCTCTTCCTGCAAGTCTTAACCTGGAGCAAAGAACAAGGGAAGCTAATAGGGTGCTCTACAATAACCGCACACGCACACGCATAAACACACACGCACAGCTCACAGGGCAATCATTTGAAACATATAGCATCAGTCTTTCAATTTGATCCCTCTCCCCTCCGCGCACCTCTCCGTAACATCATTATTGATGGCGGATTTGAATCCTCCTCTGACGGCGGCCTGTTATCCGGGCTCGGGGGAAATGCAAATTGATTCCAGATCTGAAGTGGCATTTTTTGAGGGCCTGAACGCATTACGCGCTCTGTCATTTTAGGCCCTACTGGAGGATTCGCAGGTAAATGTCAGTCTCCATCTCGCCCGGTGAGTGTCTGTTTGATATGAGGAGCGTCTCTCGCTTTCTCACGCTGCTCTGTTTATCACACATGAGAATCAGATATCGGAGGAGTGATTGACAAGTCCAGAGTTAATATAGAGACGCACGAAAGGGTATGAGAACGTATGAATGGAACAAACCAATTTAAATATCAATTACATTACTAACATTGACTGAGAGTAAATATAGGCCTATTCATTATATTTGGACTGCCAAGTCCGTCCCCAGAACCTTCCCAGATACTGCCCACATTGAATATAGAATCTCATTAGAGTTCTACAATATTTATACTGTATTTACTGTATGTGTGTTATACAGAAACCACGTTCGCAATTGAATTTGAACGAATGAGATCCTCAAACATAAAATACACGGAGCAAAGTGTTTGTGTAATCAGTGTTTGAATAGCTATTGTGTAAGCCCCGCCCCTTCCACACGCAGTGGCTTCCGGAGGCACGTTCAAGCTCGAACCGGTGCGCAGATCTGGGTAGTAATTGATTACTTGTAATCTGGATTACGTTATCAGATTCCAAAATCAAATACTTGTAATTGAATTACGTTACATTTTTTAAATACTCGTAATCAGAGTACGGTAACTATTTTATTGTTACAGATTACATTACATAGATTACATTACAATTACTTTTTTGTTTTTTTGGTAAACCTACCACTTTGACTATTAAAACAACCAATCAACAATAATCCTATACACAACACTCCATTAGTCATAAATCCAAATAGATTTGTTCTGTTGAATTATCCATGCAGTATTCACAATATATCATCTATTTAAAAAATATTTTTCACAAGGGTAATACATTTGAAAAATATTGTTTAAATTGGATTTTGTAGAAGATCATCACAAGCATAGATGGGTGATACATTTAATCTTTCACAACTTTATTTTGTTGCTTTGCGACTGTGTGTACCCGCCAGTCTTTCTGTTGTGAACATTTACATTCGCTTTTATCAAACCTTTATTAATGTGGCTTTAATACATGCAGGTATTTATTCATCTAAATTATGTAGACAAACACTTATGGTTTAGATGATAAACTTATTGTCAGATTGCTGTCTGAATACTTTTTGTTTTGCCCATCACTGCATGAATATTACACCCATTTACATTGATTTGGTATCTACACTTGATATCTTCACTGTAAGGCCTTTTCTATTCTTCAACCATTTGTATTCTACCTACATGTGCTGTTGTATTGCAGTCATTTAGTATAAAGGCATTTGACTAACTAGTACCTCATGTACTTTTATAATTTATTATAATTTAGTTCAATATTTTAATGTTTTATTTTTAATTTAACAAGAAAAGTGTACCAGGTAAAACAGGTTCCAAAATTAGATACGTTTTTATTGTGCATTCCAATAAATATCAACAAACTGCAGTTGGTTTATTTTGATTTAAGCCATAATAACTAAAAAGATACATTAAACATGATAACATAATAAAAACATATCGGAACTAAACTCTTCAAATGTAATCTAAATGTAATCAAAAAGTATTCCGATTACAGTACATTACAAGAAATGTGTAATCAATCGGCTTACGTTACTGACTACAAATTTCGCCATGTAGTTTGTAATCGGTAACTGACTACAATTCCCAAGTAATCTACCCAGCTCTGCCGGTGCGCAACGTTTTGCTACGATTTCCAAGTTGAACGACACGTTTCCTGGAAATGATGTGCAACAGGGTTTGAGATATGTTTCTCTTGTTTGCTGGTTGTGTCAAAAATGGTTCACTCAATATTCCAGACGAAGTTATTCATTACAGAATTAAGTTGGTCTTTTACATTGAAAATAAACAGTTTTGTATTGAACATCTTGCAGCCATACCACTAAGTTATTTTAATAAAATAGCTTCTTATGACTTCAATTATCTTGAAATATAGCAAAGAAGTCATATTTTTAACTAATCTTAAATCGGGCTCTTTCTTTAGTGCTTTTAGTAGCTCAACGGCATTTTTGTGTTCTGGACAAAACCGCTCATGACGTGAGTTTGCAGCTCAACATTACGGTGAGTTAATGGCTTTTTTTGTCATTTTTTTATTCATTTTTTGTCCCTTTACACACGAATGACTGAATGACAACGGAAAAGTAGAGAAATACAGAGTAAGAGAGAGCGCTGGAACAGTGAAATAAAGGGGAAGCAGATGGGTGAAAATGAAGGTCAAATTGGATTGGAAGGTTTGTCAAAATGTGATGACATAAGCAATCTGTACGCTGTTATTGCACTTTGCTGGAGGTGGAGGGAAACATTTTAAAATTACAGGAAAAAGGAAAGAAAGCTCAAGAGCTGCCAGGGCCGATCGCCTCAAGTGTTTTCCCTTTCTTCCTTATCCATTTACTTCCCTCCATCTCAGGCTCCTTGTACACCCTCTCTTCACAAATGAGATCTCATTCATTTCAACTCTCCTTCTCAGATGGTGGATTGAGGGTCTGTTGTGATTTGTCAGCTGAAAGCAGGAAATAAACAAAGCTAAATGCAAATAATAAAATGCAACTAAACATATAATACTGCAAAGAGGCTTTTTCTATTTGTTGACCTCAGAGGTCTGTGTAGTATTTTGGTACAAAATCATCTGTCAGTTTGTATGAGCTGGCCGAAAAGATGCCGTCAGTCACAAAAATCACAAACAAAAACTATGCAAGATAAAACCCAGACTACAATAAATACTGAGTAGGAGTATGAACATGACAAACGTAAAATGTTTTGGTACAATAAATAATTCTGGTACTGTGTTGAGTCACTTGATATCACTGTCCATGACGATGAGATTAACTGGAGAATAAATCGAGAAGTTCCTTTGCTTTTAATTTGCTTTCCTTCAAAATTTCAGAAGAGATCTAAAATTATTTCACACTGCAATTTGACATGTAAAAAAGATTGAGAAAATGAAGTTCTTAAAATTCTGATATCAGATTTGTCGAGTCTGCAATGAAAACGCAATATTAGTGAAGATCTCAATATGAACTCAAACATTTCTCATCAAATGTACCCAAATCCAAACTTTATTTCAATAATCGTCAAGAAAAGAGGGTCGTGGGGGAAAGAGAGAAAGATGAGAACAGCTTAAGCATTCATTTTGAGTAGAGAGACAGGTCCTATTAACATTTAACAGCGTTTGTGCAACTTGGTGCGGAGGTTATGATGCAAATGAAGGCGAATTAAAAAAGTTGTTTCTCTTTTGATTCCACCTGAGCATCTTAAGAGAAACATCTGATGAAACTCGAAGTGTATGAGAAATCCATCAAATCTTCTGAGCTATAAAAGATCAACCTCCAAGCAATACAATTTTCCACTGGGATTCAAACATACTGTATGAGACAAAATGAGACTATGTGAGACGAAAAACCGGAGGACGTCGCTGCACATTAATGGGTTAATAGTATAGCTTTACAGTTGTCTCGACCATGTCGGTTTTTATTTCTCCTATAAATAGGCAAATCTTAGACAAAGTTCAGTGAAACGTGACTGAGAGCCATGAGCTATGAAAGAGCAACCGCTGAGCAAAACTCGCTTCCCTTGTCATCTCGTCTCCGCCTCCTACAAGCCCTCACACACATCCGCACGGATGGCTGGATGCCAGATGAAAAGAGGCATATCTGGATGTAATATCATTATGAACGCTTCCCTTAAAGCTCAATCATAACAGCGTTATGAGCGATACAGCTCTCTCTTTATATGACACAAATGAAGTCGTCCATCGTCCCCTGGATTGAGTCATCAATTTCCCAAGGCGATAAGGCTCGTTTGCAGTACCTAATCGTCTTGTCTCCTCCGCGCTGTCCCGCAGGCTGATCGGATAGCGCTTTTGAATACTGCTACACAAGCATGACAATCGAAGGCGTCCATTAAGATTGAAAGGCCTCCATTACTGGGGTCTGCCTGTGGGGGGAACGCAGCTTTTCTTTGTGCGCGAAACACCGGCCGGTGTAAATCACTCCGCTCAGCTGCGCGTTTATTGATCACGGCCACTTGTGCGCCGAGTTCTTCTCCGGATAAAGGGGGGGATTTATTTTCCTGTCCGTCAGGACGTCGGAGCGCAGACGAAGTCGCTCAGGAGGGCTCAAGGTGCGACGGGATTTCTATACCAGAGTGTATGGATGGATTTCGCAGGTTGCTCTGTGATAGCATCCCCGCTGGGCCATTGATTTCTCTGATGCTCTGTAATGAAGCAATGCTGAGACATAAATTATGTATTAACCAGCAGACAGACGATGACCTGCGATTCATTCACAGCCTGTTATGTTTATCATACGGCGGGCCCGGAACCATCTCACGCTCTCGAAAGCGTTTCGACTTCGGGGCAGAAATTTTCAAGTCAAGAGAGTCGACACAAATAAAAATGTCCTCATTGATTTTTGAAGACATCCCTTAAAGTCCCCGTGATCCGGAAATTGCGATCGTTTTTACTTCCGTATTCTGACAGATGTCCGTGTGAAAAGGAAATTTCAAAGGCGAAAATGAGTGGGCGTGGCTTGCGTTTTTCACTGAGAATTGATTGGATGTGTAAAACAGCTGTTGCATTGATTTTGAAATGAAGCTGGCAGCAGACTGACAGTTGTAGGGGAGGAGTTAACGGATGCTCCGCCCAAGCCGTCTAGTTTACGCCATTTGAGATGGATAGTCATTTCAGGGCGGAAGTGCATTTTCAGATTATAACTGAAGATTATGAGGGTACATGAATTTAAAAAAGAAAATGACCCACATTGATAAGATATTTACTAGAAACGCTGCAATATTTCAGGAAAAATAAGAATTGTCTTTTTTAATTTCACTGGGACTTTAAGGAAGATAAATCACTGATGAGATCTCTTTAATTTTTCAATTATTTCAATTATAAACATCAATGGGACTAAATGGAGAGAAATTTTAGTGTGATTATGTCTCACAAATCGCATAAATCTCACAAATCTCTCTTTCCTTAGAGTTTCCAATGACTCAAATCTGTCAAGTCTACAAGCAAAAGTCAATATTATTTTGCTCTTTCATAATTCAGGAGATTTGACGGAGTTCCCAGTTGTGTTTCATTTAAGTACCAACTAGTCTCAGATATTTCTCCTAAAATTGCTCAAGATAAAAAAAAATATACAAGTAGAAATAAACGTATGGAACTGTAAAATGAATGTAGATCGTCAATGTAAAATAGTCTGGATTTGGGTAAATTTGATGAGAAATGTTCATATTGAGACCTTCCATAATATTGACTTTTGATTGTAGACTTGACAAATCTGAACTCAGTTTGACACACTGTTGACATCTCTTCTGAAACTCTAACGACAGACACATTTGTGAGATTTCTGACTCATTTTAAGCAAACATTACCATTTGCTTTCCATCTTTATCTCATTGAGGTTTGGAGAAATAATTAAGATATTAAAGAAACCTCATCTGTCATTTTTCATACGGGTTGCTTCACGCCCTTAATAAAGAGACTCCACCAAGAGATTTGACCCTCGTACAGCCGCGTTTCATTTATTTTTGTAAAGGGAGAGAAAGCGAGAAGACGAATCCTCTAAAAGTCTCCCGTCTGGGCTACAAATTAGGTTTCTATTTGAGAGAGCGCTCAGCTTTTCAACGGCCCCACTCTCAGAACTCCCTAAACCGTAAATCTGTGCAGAATCTCTCTGTTTACGGTCAAACCTCCCAGGAGCTCTCTGTCCACGGCTCTGCTGGGAATCTCTCGGCCTGTAAAGTGCTTCCTGAGTAATCGTTACTCACAGTTTTGAAGCGGCGCTGGCTGGCGGCGTGTTGATATTTTCTCCATCCTTTTCATTAATTGAGTATTGACGGAGATTGGAGAGTCATTACACCGCATTGATCTGTCTTAAGTTCTGCGGCTCTACGATGCCAGAAAGGCGGACGAACGGCTTGAGGGAATTATCTGAAAGTGTACAACTCAACATCGTATCATAAGCAGCATCTCAGTCTGAGTGTTCTTTTAAAGGTAAATGAATTTACTTACCGGCTCTTCTAAAGCATTTTGGAAGCCACAGTGCTCAATTTATGCACCTCTGGATTTGGATCCGGCATCTAAAAATCATGCATGTAAGAATGCAATTTTGGTCTAGATGGGAAGGTTTACAATAGTAGCTGAATAGGAGAAAGGATGCAGTTTACAGCGGTAAACATTTCAAACAATATGGAGCTGTTGCTGTCACATCTCAACATTTGACATTAAGTTGGATATTTATTTCAGCAAAGACATATCATTCATGCATTTTGTTTAAATGTGTAACTTTTGACAATCCAATCACATGAGTAAAGAAATGAGGATATTTGCTGATATTACCTCTATTCATCACACATGAAAATGGAAGGTCTAGTCAAGGGCATTGCATTGTGGGATACAGTATGGCATGCAGCGTGCTCTTGCATACTGCACATTTTCGGTAGAGAGGCATTCCATGCACAATGAAAATGCATAACATTTAAAGCGTGAATAATAAAACCACCATCACATTCGCATATTCCAAAAGCAGTCTCGGTAACATCAAATTCTGTCTTCATTTATTCACCCTCATGTTGTTCAACGTCTGTCTCTTCTCTTGAACAGATGAAATTTTGAGAAATGTCTCTGTGGTTTTGTGTCAATGGGGTGCCGTGTGAGCTTTGAATGACATAAGGGTGAGTAAATGATGAAATTATATTTATTTTTGGGGAATAAAGAGTACAGCTCCCAAATAAGCAAGATGACAGACAGGGAGCTTTTCTGGTTGGCTCAAAACGCTTCTTTGGGCTCTTTTTGCTGTTTACAGTGTCTAATCCTATTGAAAAGTGTGATTTACGAGACCACGTATTTCAGTGATATCTGTCGGGGTATAAAAAGCACCTTAACATTTAAAAGCATTGTTAAGCGTAAACAGTATTTTCTCATCCTCTTATCTCCGTTACATTGTTGCATTGGGAAAAAACAACAACTGCTAGTCACATCTGCTGAGAACAAAGGTCACTTACAGAAATGTTAGCAGCAGATATTTCAAATGCATGTTTAACGCTGTCGATTTATGCTAGTTGCTTCCTTGACATTTTTATAACATTTCTACCCTAAATCTTAGGTCAGAGTTTTCAGTGATATACAGTACAGGCCCAAGAGTTCAGGCTTCTCAGAGAACTTTCATGGCCCGTTGTGAACCACAACACAACGTTTAAAAAGAAAAAAGACAAGAAAGCAAACGATCCTGTTCACAACTCGAGAGCGTTTAGGAATCAACCACCTCACTCCTGTATGTCTGAGAAAAAAAATGTGTGGCATTTCAATCCATAAATGTAAATACAGCGCTCCTCATCTGTGATGATAATGTAGAGCGTTTGTGTAGGTTGGTGATAGCAGAGAGAGAGTGAAAATCTTTCTGCTGGTGGGTAAAGTCTATTGATTGAGAATTTCTACAGCTCAGAGGTGATAAATATTCATCGCGGAATCTGATTGTGAAATGGCGATCAGCATTCGGACGGATCTCTTTCCACGCCTGAACATCGCCGGACGTAATTGTTTGACCACAGCTGGTACGGCGCGAGTTCACCCACAGCTTCATATTCATGCGGGAGGCCTGTGTGTGTGTGAAAACACCAAAATAATAAATAAACATGGAAAGGCTCGTTCAGCCAAGGAAAAGTTCAGAAGACATTGAAATTCTTTATTTACTCTCTGTCTTCATTTATATCATTCTGAAATCACACGCTGCACTCTATAAACGCTGGGCCGCTATGGTTCGGTAAAATATGGACAAATCTACTGTAACGGAGGGTTAAATTAACCAAGAAAATGTCCATAATTTGACCCAACCGTGGTTGGAAATAACCCAGCGTTTTTAAAATGTTATTTTTTCGGTGGAAACAAACAGAATTTGTGAATAACCTTCACACAAAGACGTTTTCAGATTACTTACGGGTTTATGGTATATTGTAGTTTTCTTCTTTGCTTGACCGACATTTAACGTTATGTACATTCCTTTACAAAAAAAAAAGTTAATTAAAGTGAGCTAAAGGAAAAAAGAAAGTATAAGAAATTTACTTTGTGTACATAGTGAAAATGGAAATTTACTTAAAGTGTTGTGAAGTGGTGAGAAATGTATATGAAAATGTCAAATATATGTGATTAATATATTAAATTATACTGTCTGAAATAGGTCTATGTTAATTATCACATACATGCGTGTTTGAATATGATCTAAAGATGTGACAATGTGCAGTGGGAGGAGAATTTATACACGCGACAAAACACTCCCGGTAAGGAAATACATGTGTATCCTCGCTCATGCCTCCTCAGAAAGCCTCCTCGATCCTCGCCTCCTCCCAGTGCAATGAGGGATTTGAGATGTCCTTAAAGAGATCGATCGGTTTCCGGGTCATAGGATGGAGGAGCGAGGAAACGAGCAAACGAGGAGGCATATTGAGAAGCACCCAAAGTTTCAGAAGGACAGCAGCGGTATTCTTGCAGTAAAAAAGTAGTTGACTGTAGTTTACTGATACTAGACTACAAAATGCACTTTCATAAGCTCAAAATGTGCAATAAGCATTAAACTAGAAAAGTCTTTGTAGTATAGTACAAACGACAAATTTAGTTGTAAACTAGTTGTGTAATTACTTACAGTACAAAGGTTACTACTGATATTTAAGTAAGCTATACTTAAAAGTTTACTTTTATAAACTAAAACGTTTGACAATTTAGTCCCAAGTTTATTGAAACAGTACTTACTACTAGTACATTGATATTAGTAAAGTATAATAAAAAAATCGAACTTTAGCATAATAAAGGGGTTATTAAAAGTGCCGTGTTTCTCTTTGTGTGCACTACTTTTGTAATAGGGCGAGTAAATTGCCATAATTTTTTGTCCAAACCGTTCCTTTAAAACATCTCCAACACTATCTTAAGGACATCTCATGACAGATGCTATTAAGATTCGTCTCTCCTCGCGAAGATTCAAAGAGAAAGTTTCCCTCGATCCATTCCAGGCACATTCAAAGGCAGGGGACTCTGCCCGAACTCCCTCCTCTTCATTATCATTCTCGGGTTATCCGCCGCCGAGCGAATCTGCAGCGCGAATGAATTAGTGAGAATTAAAGAGCGTCTGTGCTGTGAACCCTCTCCAAATCTCCGCTAAGATGAAAGGTACACATCTACCGTCTCATGCACCTAAGCTCCAAGGGATCAAGCACCTCCATAAGTCCTCTCTCTTCTCTTGCCCTCTTCTTCTGAAACGGCAACGGTGCAGGCAGTTAATGTAGCCTAGCGCCTGCTGACCGCGGGCCGGGCCGCTTGGGTTTTTCTACCGGGTACCGACGGGCCGCACCTCCGATCGCTGCCGATTAATTACAGACTAAGAGCCATCTTTTCTTCTCCAGACTGGCCTTCCTTACATCTGAGCTGCTCACAGGAAATCAAAGACCTCGGTGCCACCCTGAGAGATCAGCGGCCCCGCCGTCATGGAAGAACGCACGACGACAGGCGATGTTCACAGGAAACTTCTGCTTAACACAAACTGCTTGAAAACAGCAGAGTAAAGAGTTTAGTCGTTTTGGGGTGTGATCGCTGACGGGTGACCGTGAGGCCTACATTTACATTCTACAACTGTGCATTTCATCCAAAGTGACTTACGGTGCGCTGCATTACAAGTGTACGTTTGGTTAGTATCTACACACTGTGACAAGCCTCACAAAAAATGTATACTATAAAAAAAGTACTTTAAGTATATACTTAGTGTACTTTATATAATTAAAATCAATCAAATCAGTTCCAAATTCACATGCTATCAGTTTATGTGCTTCTGAGGAAAATAAATAAATGAAAGGACATGCAAGTCTGCCTGTGTTGTGCTCTACGCCCTCTATCCATCTCACCCTCCCGCCAGGCCGGTTCTGAAGCAGACGGGTTCTGTCCTTCTCTTCGTCCGGCTCTTTTCTCCATCACACTGGCCTTGTGCCGGACATCAAATGACCACTCAACCCCCTGAGGAGCGCTCAAGTTGCTACCTCCTCATTTCAGCGGCCTCCCGCTCTCCCCCAGCTCTCTCCGCACGGGGACACGCGACATCTGCCTGTCTGAGAGCGGGAGGCGTTCGCGGGCGCTCCGCCGTCTGTCAGCCGATCATATTGGCCTGTCACGTCGTCCGCCTCTTATTATTCAGTACAGGGAGAGAGAAAGAGAGAGGAGAGGAGTCGGGGGAAAATGAGAGAGAGAGTGCGGAAAACATTTTCATAGATTTCTGGCACTTCATTGTTTGTGCCAAATTGCCCCACAGATGCATGTAACTGGTTTTATTCACCAATGTTTACTCTGTAATCGTTATCACATAATCTAATTACTGCTGCTTTCCACAACCCCAACCACCCCCATCCCCACCCCACCCCACCCCGTACGTCAATTTGAGGCAGTGCGATCGATAGAGAGGAATTTGCATAAAAATCTATTTGGCATCTTGAACGGATGACGGCTTGGATCAAGCAGTGCGCTCTGGGGAAGAAGATGCTGCCAGCCCCCATCCATCCCCCCAAAAAACCCAGAGGTGAACCGTCTCTACTTTACAGAGAATATGGGCTGGATTTAATCACGGTTTATACATTCTTATTCTTACAGCGCAGAAGTTCAATGATGGGTCATTTGTGGTAATGCACATTAGAGATGGATTATAAATTAAACACTTGTGCTCATTTATATTTAGATTGTTGTTTTGGGAAGATACTTACAGAAATTGGCTATTCATGACTACTTCAGCAGTTAACCTTTGTATTGTGTTTATGTTTTTGTGGGGCAAGTAAACCCTTGGAATTATTTGTTTTGAATCAATACTTCCATCAAATGTGTGTAAAAAACTGTAGAGATGTTCCCTTTATATGTGCAAAATCTGTAATACTGTACCTCTGTTGAATCACATTCATGAAACGAGTTGCTATTTATAAAATGTAGTAAAAAGGGTAACTGTGAAATGGGTGAAAACCTTGTTGAAAAAAAAAACATGTCAGAGGTTGAGAAAAGCAACTAATTGCTTTTTTTTGTAAAAATTGAAACCAGCACCCACAAACCTAAACACCACATATAGGGTTGCATGTCAATGCTCTTCACAGTTGTATTACAAGTGAGCAGTTTAAAGTTGTATAAAATTAATAATGCTTTCTTAACAAATTATATTGTTAAATTTGTATATGGATTTACAAAACACTGCGATATAGGTACAGTTAGTGAATTTATCTACATTTATTATTATTATTATTATTTAAATGTATTATTATTTTTTTTGTATTATTATTTTTTATTTTATTTATTTATTTATTTTTATTGTTTGCCTTAATAATATATAATAATGATATATTATTAACAGTTTGTCTTCAAAATTGTTGCTGTCACAGCAAAGGACATACGTATGGTGTATTTGTAAACTACCCATACCCTTAATGAATATTAGAGCTGGGCAATATAGCATCTATATATATATATATATATATATATATATATATACTGTATATATATAACAAAATATACTGTATATATATATATAGATAAAGAGAGAGGATTTAAATTGCAGTGCTCTTCAGCTTCTCAGCACAGAGCGTCTGCCCATATCTTGCTTTTGCTTGCTCTCTGTTTCAGGCTGTTGTAAGGGATCTTTCAGGACCGGCGTTTGGCTCGGTTCCATGCGTATGTTTCACTGCCTGGGACCTGAAGCCTCCTGCTCGGAGCGCAGGGTGAAGGAGAAACTAACACAGTCTCCTTGTCAGCTGCAAGGGTAATTACTCCTGGCTGAAATTACTCAACATTTGTTTATTAGTTCCCCTGAGCACACTGTAAATAGATTGTCCGTTACAGTCCGATCGCATTAGAGACCGTGTAGCCCCTCAGAAGCCCCCCAGCCTCCTGTTGGCTGTACGTCTGGTTACTCACAGAGAGAACTGTGTTCCAGCCGAGCGTTCTCCATTAGCGACGCTGTGCTGTGTCTAAAACGCCACCGCGGCCCATGTAATTGCTAAATTCTGTCACATAACTTCAGCTTCATTACAAACACTGAAGAGCTGAATAACAAAGACATCGAAACCAGCAGCACATACCAAAGGAAATGTTTTGAAGTTAAACGTTTAGGTGCGTATTAGGCTTTGGTTTTTGTGAAAATTAAACGTTTGCTTCTTCACAGCACTTGTCAATTGGTAAAAATGGTAAAGGCAACTACTTATAATATAAGCAAGGAAGGCAAGACCAAAATACAGTAAAAACAACAATTTAGTATGCAAATACTACAATGATGCAACATACCTTCTCTTACAAAACATAAGTATTCTTTAAGTTCATTTTATTAAGAGTTATTAATAAAAGTATAAATATCTTTTATGTATTAAGTACTAATATCAAAGTACTGGTAGCATTGTAAGTGTACAATTTCAGTAACTTTGGACTAAAATGGACCACTTTTTAGTTTATTAATTTAAGAATACTCAAAATGTAACCGTAGTTAGACGGCTTGGGCGGAGCATCCGTTAACTCCTCCCCTCCGAATGTCAGTCTGCTGCCAGTTCCATTTCAAAATGCAACGGGTGTTAATATACATCCAATCAAATCCCAGCAAAAAACACAAGCCACGCCCACTGTTTTTCTCACTCGAAATTCCATTTCACTCAGAAATGTGTCAAAATACGGAAGTAAAAACGAACCCAACTTCCAGTTGACGGGGACTAGATGAACTCACAAACCAACTTCACTAATAAAGCAGTCATGCAACAAGATAAAAGCGTGAAACTTGTTCAATACTCTGCCTCAATGATGTCCGCACAAAAGCGAGGTTGAACCATATGTCAGCCGCTCCCTACATATAATTTCGTACAGCTTTCCAGTATTTTATTGTAGTTATTTTCTGCCGGCCGCCCACCAACGAGTGGACATCCTCGTGTCGGAGGCCTTGTATTTGTGTATTCTGTGATGGGAAGATGAAGCGAGCCAAGGTCTGTCCCTGTATTCATCGTGTTGGATGGTTCCTGTCAGATATGACATTCTGAAACACTTGACCCACAAAAATGAATTCTCGGCCGGAGCCCGGTGACAGCGATGGGCAATTCATTCCCCTAAAATGTGAGGAGATAAAAAGGAGGCGAAAGCAATAGCGCTGTCAAAGGAGGAGTGAGCGGAGTCATGGAGTAAATCTATATTTGAGAATGTGAAAACCATACATAAAAAGTGATTTCCAGGGAAATGGCTTTAGTTTAAGACGCTGGCTGATGTGGCTTTTGCTTTGATCGAGAAAGAGAATCGTAGGCCGGCCAGAGATGGAGAAATTCGCTTCTCTCTCTCTGTAAAGTATTGTGTTGTTAGAGATGGGCTCTGTGGACGTTAGACTAATAAAATCTCGTCCTTCCATTTCTCTCCGTGCCTCCAGCGCTAGCCCTAATAACAGCCTGTGTGCAAATAAGGCCTTCGAGCCCCTGGACATCTATCAGAGCCCTCCTGAGTCACATTACACCACCTTAATGGCCACTTTGTGTGTGGTTATGATATTAATTTTTAGTGTTTTCTGAAGAGCTTTAATCAGTAATGTGACATTGTCTCACTGCTGCAGGGATTCCTCCTCCTCCATATTGCTTTTCTTTATGGACTCAATTTGTCAATGAGAGAAAAATGTGAAAATTTCTCAGTCCTCATTTACTCATTTGTTCATTTTCTCCTTATCCTGTTCTCCACTTCTACGCCTATTTCCCTCTTTCATTTTTTCATCTGCTCATTTTCTCTCCTCATTTCTCCCCTCTATTTCTTTACTTCTCCCTCATTTGATCCACTTCTCTGCTCATTTTCTTCTCCTCATTTTCTCATCTCCGTCTTTCATTCTCTCCTCTCTGCTCATGTTCTTATCTTCTATGTTTATTTTCCTCTTTCACTCTCGCATCTGCTCTTTTTCTTCTCTCTCCGTATTTTCTCTCATCTGCTTATTTTTTCCTTTTCTCAGCTTTACTCCTTTCATTTCATTCCATTCTCTCCTCTGTTTATATTCTGTAGTCCTGCTCATTTTTTCACTTTTCTACTCTCCGTTTCTCTTCTCCTCTTAATTTCTCCCCTCAGCTCATTATGTTCTCGCCTCATTTTCTCGTCTCCTCATTGTCTCACTCCTGCTCGTTTTCTCCTCGTTTTCTTCTCTTTGTTCATTTTCTCCTCTCCTCATCATCTCCTTTCTGCTCAGTTTCTCATCATCGTCTCTCCTACCAATTTTCTTCTCTTTGTTCATTTTCTCATCTCATCGTCTCCACTCTGTTCATTTTCTTCTCATCTCCTCATTGTCTCCCCCCTGCTCATTTTTTCCTCCTTTTCTTTTCTTTGTTCATTTTCTCTTCTCCTCATTGTCTCCCCTCTGCTAATTTTCTTTTCATTTCCTAATTTTCTCTCTCCTCCATTCTTCTTCCTTTTGCTGCCTCCTAAATTGTCGATTTTCTCTCTCAATTTTCGCATTTCTCTCATCTCTTCTCATCGTCTCGTTGTCTCGTTCTCATTGTGCCTCATGTAATTATTATTGAATGTCAATATTGTCAGCCCTGCTCATTTTTTCCTCCTCGTCTTTTCCTTGTTAATTTTCTCATCTCCTCATCGTCTCCCATTTACATTACATTACATTCATGCATTTGGCAGACGCTTTTATCCAAAGTAACTTACATTGCATGATAATATATTTTTTTTGTTTCTTGTCTCTGCTCATTTTCTTCTCATCTCATAATTGTTTCCCTCCTCACTATCTTCCTATACTAATTTCCTTCTCTTTTCTCCTCATTTTCTCTTCTGCTCATTTTCTTCTCTCCTCATTTTCTGCTCTCCTGTGAGAATGTGGATTGTGCGGCTGCTGTTAGTCCTGCCAAGTCTCAGCTCGTGTGAGCAGATCAACAGATGGCCAGCTACACTCGTGGTCTGAGGAACAAGCTACCACGCAAACACTAGATGTCATTTTGCATTTTTAAATACACGTCACACCCCCCTCCCGCAGAATGTCAGAGTCTGATAGCATCAGCCGGCAGCACAGATTCCTCTAAAAGATTTGGTTTAAATGCCTTTCCTCAAAGAGCACAGCAACACATGAAGCTGCTTTCAAACGACAACGTGAACGTGGTTTGCAACCCATTTTACTTCCATAATATAAAAAGTATTTTAAATGAAAAATATAGGTCAGGTCTGAATTTGATCCAAATGACCACGACATACAACAACATCGCAGCTGGATAAAGCAGATAAAATATCAGAGATTTGTGATATTAGCGGCAAAGCGAGTAATTTCAATTTACTTACATTTTGAATTAATTTTAAAAAACATTTTGCAGCAATGAAGCATGCAAATAAAGTGCAGAAACATGCTTTAAGGATGCTTTTTAAAACATGTCATCTGTATTTTTAAAATCAGGTTCAGTGAGAGTTTTGATGTATTTACACTTAACCCTCTGTGAAGATTTCAAACAATAAAAGTTTTTACGGTATAAAATGACGGTGAGTTTATTCCCATATCATATGAGCTTTTAAAGTAATTCTCCTCACTCACTTCAGTTTGCACCATCACCTCATTGACCTCTTCAGTTTCATCAAGTCCCAATATGTATCTTAAAATTTCAAGGAATTGTGTACTTTTTGAAAGCGTCACATCTTTCCGGTTGTCTCTGCATTTAAACACACAGGTCACTCGCTTGGTACCTGCCAACATATCAGGCTGTTCTTTGTACTTCGGTGATCGTATAGATCACAGGCTTCTTGCGTTGCACCTTAAAATCCTCAGCTGAGAAATCAAACCTGTACAACAACGTCTGCTCAAAATAGCCGGCGATGGAGAAAGAGAGAGAGAAGACGAACAAGGGGCGTTTAAAATGCAAGGAAACTCTTCCCCGCTTTCCTCAGAGCTCCAGGATTTGGAGGACGGGGAGGCGGAGGGGTACGAACGAACAGCCGTCACTCTCTGTGTGCAATTTCATTCATCTAACAAGGCCCTGGAAGTATGCTAGAGAGGAGCGGGCCGATGATAATTGCCTTTAAAGACTGAGGAAGAGAGAGGAGAGGAGATAAAAGATCCGCACCAAAGAGCACATTAGGACATGGGAGGGGCTGGCAGGGCCGCCGAGGCTTTTCGTATAAATAGTCATGAAATGAGAAGTTTCTGCCAAGGATTGAAGTGAAGAAATTCTCTCGGCGGGGGCAGCGGGCCACACCAAATAATCCTTGACTTAGCGTCCCATTCTGAATCCCATATTAGCTACAGAGATTTAAATGTAAATATGCCATTAGGCTGTCATTAAAGTGATCAAACTGCGCACCACACAGGTCAGGCCAGCCACTGTTAATTTTGCAGGCAAAAGCTTTTTTTCCCATCTCTCTTGAAATGTTAATAACTTTCTATTAGTTAATGTAGCGTGACTAAAATTCAAATTAGACATAATTTATTTTAATATCTGTGACTAGCGAGCCTGACCGTTTAGCCATGGTCTGCAGAAGAATACAAGATTGTAAATCGGACTCATTTGCATCGCATGGTTTTAGAACGCCTTGTCTCTCGCTTTTCCGCCATTGTGATGAATCATCTCTGATCCTGGAGGTACAACTGTTCTTTAGTGAATATCGCCACACGTCACTTTCAATATACGTCTTTATGAGCATGCGTTGGGCGGGGTGGAACCAGAAAATGACCCCAAGGACTATCCGGACTATTATGGTAAAATTATGATATTGTTTCACATTTGGAATAGAATATGGTCCTAAATGACAAATGTCACGTGTTATTTAAGTCAAATATTTGTATAATATTTTGACTGTACACATGAAAGGGGAAGTTATATAAAACATCAAACGTCAAGTTTGAATTAGATTCCAACTAATGCGCCCCGAAAAAACTTTATTGATCTGAATAACCTGGAATAAAAAAAGTACTGCTATGTTAAAAATATGTTTGCTAGCCTATATCCCAAGTGAAAAAGTGCACTATAATACACTTAAACTGCTCTTTTTCACACACTAATGTAATATACTTATGTACTAAATATAGGTATTTGACGAATAAATCATACATGTGTCCTAAGGTGTGACAGCAACATTTTGAAAACAAACTGTTAATATTACATTGTTTTATATTATTAATATTTATCATATAAAAAAGCATAAGAGAGATTTATCTTCATTGTTAGTCTTTTTTTTTTTTGCCGTCACACCAAAGGACACATTTGCATATTAGTCTGTCAACTACCCATATACAAAAAAATTGTTTATAGTCCTTAAGATAAATGTAAGAAGACCTAAGTGTACTCAACTCTGCTATTTCGAGCACCCTATAAATAGAAGTACAAGAAAACAATGTTTTTAGTGTATTAAGTACAAAATTAATGTGTGACAGTAGAGCACTTTAAGTGCATAATTGAATTGTATTTTAAGTGTGCTAAGTGCACTTTTTAACTGGAATTGTATTGCATAATATTGCTTAACTTCATTTATTATCTCAAATGCTGGTTTTGTTACTTTCTGAAGACACGCTCGCTTTACTAGCGTCTGGTATCAGAAGTTGTTGATGCAGTCAAAAGGCAACTCCTGCATTCTGAGAGACAGACAGAAACAGGGGCTGAGAGCAAGTAAGGGCCTGCTGATTGGAAACAGCTGGTAAAAAGAGGGAGGACGCCCACTTTGGAAAAATCTGGGTGACCTCCACTGGCATGTGAAAGCGCATCTTCTCAGCTGCCAATCCTAACGCAAGTTAAGTGGGATCTGTGGGCCACGGCGCAGAATGGTACCAACAGCACTCCACTCGTACACCGCATGGGTTAAATGACACACGAGGATTCCTTTAACACCAGCTTTAGATACCTGAAGGAATGATCTTCCAAAGCTACACCAAATCCTTTGCTATACCTTCAAAAAACAAAACACTTAATCTTCCCCATACCAACTACTCACGCACAATACTGTCAATGATAAAAGCTTTTACGGTTGAAATAAAAATGCTTCATTCATTGTCATAAGTAAATAAGTAAAATAAGAACATATTATTATCTGGTCACGTGATCTTAACATGTCAACTTGTATCAGGCAAGATTTTAGTAAGGCCAGTAATAAATGAGTTATATTAATTAAAGACTTTCTAAACATTAAGTGCTATTAAAAAACGGAATATTCCCAGTGAATAAAAGCGTCTGCAAACATAAGTACTGTTTAAAAAACCTCCTTCCATTACCGCAAAATTAAGGGCAAGTGAACAGAAATGCACATTTTAAATTAGCGTTATGTTTTCTAGCAACTTTGTCTATAGCTTCATCAGTGAGAAGAGATGGTTCACCTCAATATATTGCCGTAAACGTGCACCTCTGTGTTTTGGGCATGATCTCAAAGGTATGTGTAATTTTCTTTGAGAAAACGTGAGATTAAACAGACTGAAGTACTTCAAACGCTGTTAGAAACGGAGACTCTTTCACATTAAGAGGGAATTTAAAAAAGCTAACAGAAGATCAGCTCTTTGATTATTGCAGACGCTTCATGATTTGATTTCGGTTTAGTTTTAGATATGTCGAACAGATTTTGAGTTAAAAACATCTGAACTGCAAAGGCCTACTGTGCGCGAGGTATCGAGTCCCCCCAGGAATTCGGTCCGCATTAGGACCCAGACATTTTTGTGAATGTTCGGTAAGTGCTAGGGCTAGCTTTTTTTACGCAAGCGCGAGCTAACCACATAGTTCTATGCTATGCTAACTCTCTACTAGTTCTAGTACATAAGCTAACTAAAACAGTAAGAACGAGATTTGATTTCACTACCTATAGCCTCATATACATAGTAGCATAGCGAGCACTTCATGTAAAATACGTTTATTGGTCATTTTAGGCAACGTTCTCGTGACGTGTATCGTAATGTAATTTTGTAAGAATTGCGATCGGGCGATAAAAGAGTACCCAAATAAACGTTATTTCAGCCAGTAGAATCACTCGGGGTCCTAAAGGGGACCGAATTCGAGGGATGACTCGATACCTCAGCTGTGTCCCAAATTACATACTATACACTATGCACTCAACCATCTAGTATATGAATTTCAGAAGAGTAGAATCGTCCCTAATGGAATACTAAATGGTTTCCCAGACGACCGCCAATGACTTGAATCGAATGCCTCAATGCGTGTGAATACAAATATACTTGTGCATTGTTCGTTTAATGTAGTTTGTATCTGTTTTGCCCGTCAGATTGACGCGTTAACTCTGCAGGATAGCCCCGCCTCCCTTCCGCTACGTAAGCGAAACTGCGACCGTTGAGTGCGTGAAGTGTCCACAGTTCCACACTTCATATTTTCGGTCGAAAAAGTGCATCATCCGGGTACTTACAGTGCACTTCTTTTTTTTGAGGGTTTTATACTACAAAATGGTGTAGAATAGTGGTGCGCGATTTGGGACGCAGCTCTCATGACACAGGGCGCAGAATCCGCCTTGACGCGCCTTCTTCTGAAGTTCATGACAGCTACAACACAAAGGTAAGATATATGTTACATGTTTTACATAAGTGCATTATGAGAAATGAAACTAATATCATAAAATAAATATTTGTAAATATATGACCCGCATTAGAATGTTATGTGAACCAGCCAAAAAACAGACACTGCATATCAGCTCAAATCTTTTCGATGTGACTCTTATCTCTTAAAAACATCACTCGCAAACAAAGACATGCGCACAAGCAAGATAAACAAAGGTCTTCACTAATTGTCCCTGTTTTTACTATATGATAATAAAGTCTCAGAGAGAAGGAATAATCTCAGTCGCTCATTCTCCTGCCGATGGAGTCAAAGGGTTGAAACCCCTCCTTCTGTCCGGCCCCCCGACGAGGAGCAGTCATGGCAAAGCATTGCCCGGCCTCATCTATCTAAGTTACACGTGAGTAATATTCATTTGTGCCATGTCGCCAACACGGTCCTCAGTCTTCTCAGTCCATTCATATTTTAAGAATCACACCAAAGATTACAGTGTTTAGCATTTCAGAGGAAGTGCTTTGTGCATTTCGCCAGCGGTCGACTACCATTTAGCACCCTTCATCGTAACGCAAATCTGCATTGATATTAATATTAATGAATATGCTAATAAGGGTGGCTTGATGGGGGGACACTTATTCATATTAGATTCATTAATGTAATGAATGCATGGCATTATCAGTTCCTGTGTTCCTGTGTCCTTGATATGCAATGAGGGCTTTAAGATCAAACGTAAGGTGTGTCTTTGCCGAGATTATATGTAGCATTCGGGGTGGGCGAAATATGTATATATTTTAAATAAATCATGTAATGTTCAACATTGAAGAAAACAGAAATCGAGTTAATTTGCATCGGGGACTTTAAGAAACGCTAAACTACGTACCACCATTCAAAAACGATATCTGTCTAATACGGCGCTAAAAAGGAGGGTGAAACCAATTTAACTAGTGGCCACCAAAGTCGTCTGCGGAATGATCAGCGTTGAGATTCGGCCCGTGTAAGCCTCTTATCAATGGCGGCGTAGAACACTGTCTCACTTCTGAATTTCAGAGATATAGCAATACAATAAATGTGACATTTTAAAGCTTTGGCTTTACTTGTTAATTGGAAACTCATTTTAAATTGAACTTAGGGAACTTAATAAGTGTGTGTTTAGATTGAAGACTGTTCAGAGCTGAAGGGGGGTGGGGGGGATCACAGCGCCTACTTTCATACGAGATTGACTAAAGGTCTAGAATTCTGGGTCATTTTATTTAACTCCTAATCAAGAGGTATTCCAGGTGGGTTCCTTTTTAAGGTGATTTATGGCTGTCATATTGCAGTTTAATTTGGGTGCGGTATGAATCCATGCTCTTTTCATTTAGCTTAATATCGCAGAGCCCGTGCTGCATTATCTCTAAGCATTAAACAAAACGTGCACGCTAGTCGGTCTGGTAAATTGACAGAGTGGGGCGGGAGAAAGGAATCACGTTTTCGTAGCCGACGGAGGCCAGCGTGCGCCAGGCGTTTGTGAGTGGACGCTCGCTGCTTTGCATAATATCCCACTAACAGGCAATTAAATGGCTGTCCCTCCTCATCCACAGGTGACTGTGACGTCCCACCTCCAGCAATAAGATGAAAGCCATTTGAACTGTTTAAAGCCGACTGAACTCTACTAAGCGCAGTTCTGCGTGAATGTAAATGAACGTCTGGCATGTTTGGGTTTTCCGGTGTGAAATACGATCACTCGTACGCATACTACGTAACAGTCTACAAAGCAGTTTCATAAAAAGTGGGTGTTACCAGAGTCATTGAGAGAGAGAGGCTGTGTCTGAAACCGCTCCCTAACTCCTATATAGCTTGCACTTTATCCAGGAACGGTGTTATCCACTACGCAAACCGCGCAAATGCATAGGGCCCTGCAAGCTTGGGGGCCCCCTAGTGGCCACAGGCGGTTAAATAATTTGATGATTGCTTTCGACGCTTTTTTTATAAGTGGAATGTGAGTCCACCATAGTCTAGAAAGCAATCACTGAAATCTTGAGGGTTCTTTAATAAAATGAATTGCTATAATATTTACTTGATTTGTGTTCATGCTATTTAGTTTAAATAATTATTGATAACTAAAATCACATTTCATTTTAAATTATCAAAATTTGCCCCACATTTTTTCGGCTAGTGGTGCCGCCCCTGTCACAGATACACAGTCATGATGCGCATATCAAATATTTGATTCCAAAGCAAAGAATGTTTATTCTTATACCAAACTGTCAACAATTTTGTGTTCAAGTTCAACTGTTCAAAGTCAAATAAATTCAGGTTCTAAATGTCTCACTAATTACATGTACTCAATATTACTGTTGTGCAATTGAAAGAAAAAATGTTAGTATGCATGTGTGGGGGGCCCCGGGTCTTGACTTTGCTTAGGGCCCCCAAAATGATAAACACGCCCCTGACTATATCGTGCTTCCGCCAATTATGTAGTGTTGTCCGAAACCTGAGTGAACTACTTCAATCCCGACATTCGTTCACTCTTTTTTACCCACAATGCACTCTGATTGTGGGTGTATATTCGATGTACACTCGCCTCACACACTATTTTCCATGATAACACGCGACACGCGACGACCGCTTGACGGCCGTTAATGCCACGAATGCACGTTTATACACTTGTGTTTGTTCTTGTTGACAGTTATTTCCGTGTTTTTGAGAATAAACTGATTAAATGAATGTTATTGACAGTGATGCTTTATTTTAAATATATTAAATAATTGTATTAAACGCTAAAGTAAATAAACGTGGCAAACTGTGGTTTTGTTCTCTTTATTAAAAACTAATACAAAAACGTGACAAATTAACTTGAACTTTACCATTTTATTAAGCAATCCATGAAGCCACACAGGTGTAAGATAACCCGCGAATGTCCAGTAGTGTCGAATGTCCGCGACAGTACTGTCAGACGCAGGTTATATCACGTCAGTGTCTGAAATCGCTCACTCATTTTCATTCACTTCTTCCCCATATAGTGGACTCAAATGTAATTCGCTATATAGGGAACAGTGAAGGAGTGAGCGAGGGAACGGTTTCAGACACAGCAAGAGAGTCGCGGCAACGGAAGTTCACATTATTTGAGCGTCACGTGATTCATTGAACCTTCAGATAGTTCCAGGAAGTTATGTTTTTTTTCCTTTTAATTCTTTAAATTTTTATTCATTAAATGGCATACGTGTTAAAATGTGTTAAAAGTTTACCCAGTTGGTCTGTTTAGCCGCAGCTATATTAGTTACTAGTAACTTCCGAGAACTATTGATTTTTTTGCTCTTTCAAAGCTCATGAGATGTGAAGTCCTCAGTGTTTTATTTAAGTATCAACTTCATCTCAGATGTTTCTCCTTAAATTGCCTAGGAGAACAAAATAGAAACAAACCAGACACTTTTTTTAACGCAGAGTATGGAGGTGTATAATGAATGGAGGTTGTAGAGGTGAAAAAATCTGGATTTGGGTAAATTTGATGAGAAATGTTCACATTGAGATCTTCAATGATATTGAATTTTGATTGCAGACTTGATAAATCTGAACTCAGTTTGACACATCGTCGACATCTCTTTTGACATTGAGTCATTTGTGAGATTTCTGCTTCTTTTTCCTAAAAGAAACATCGCAGATGAGACTTTTGCTAAAGTTTCAACTTGCTCTCCATTTCATCTCATTGATGTAAAAACAAAAGAGATAAAGAGATCTCATCTGTAATTTTTCTTATGGTTCCTTAACACATTCAACAACATGCACCATAAAACCAGAATCGCGCAGTGATAAAGTAAACAGGGTCAATTTTGATTTCATGTTGAACTGTTTAAAAAATATCAGATTAAATGCTCCAGTAAATTCAGACGATAATAATATCATAATAATATCAAAGGCACGCTGAGCCAAGTACGCTGAAAAATGCCTAATTAACACACATACCTCCTGTAGTTTCTCAAACTGCCATCAGATGCAGCATCGCTGGGCCTGCAGCCCCCTCGGAGGGATCATTCCACCCCACAGCGAGGGCCTCTGCATGGGGGGAGCTCCATCATTTTACCCCCAACTCTACCCACCCCCTCGCTAATGGCTGCTGGAGCTATCCAATCAATTGTGTCTGTAACACAGTATTAGGCTTTAATATCAACTATACGCATTTGCTTGCCAGGCCTGTTAACAAGTCAAAAATTATACAGACTAGTCTTTTCCTCAATATCATGTATGAATCAAACAGTGTAAGTGATTCAAAATCACAGGGGTTGAGGCAAACATGGATTATCCCAAAAATGTAAAACAGCAGACTTTTTCTCTATTTGGTTTTAAGTGAGCAAGTGTAGCATACGGTACAAGTTAAACAGAAGGTTTATGTACATAGATTCTTCAATTGAAATTGTTTTAATAATAAACAAAAGCGCAAAAATAAAGGATATTAACCTATGCTTCATTTGGTTTTAAAAGACTCTTACATGCATGGGTGCACTTTGTGTGCCCATAACCTGTGAATCTGATATTATTATACTAATTACTTTACCTTATGAAATGGTTTTACTATAAAACAATTATAGTAAGCGTTTTTTTAGCAGCTTGATAACCATTTGCATTACCATAGTTTTACGACAGACATCATGGTTAATTTACTTTAGTAACCATAGTAAACCCATTTAAACCCAGTTTAGTAAATGAAATCTTGACATTGATCAAATTTAATGTTCTGCATATTATCTAAATAGTGTACATGTTATAAAGCTCTATTGTTTAGCTATTTAGGTTAAACTTGTGTATTTACGCATTCGTCGGGTAAAATATGATTAGGGCATCTTGTTAAAAATGGTGGAGTGAAGAAGTGACTCTTATTCTTAAAGATGGATGGGCGGCACTTGGGTGTCACTGAGCGCAGTGTTTATTTAAAGCTGGTGTTGTTGGTGAAGGATCATTCTGGGCAGCAGTTGGTACCCGGTTCGGGAGGAGAGGAGGACCACCGCCGGGCGCCTGACAGTGATGAAGCGCGCGCACACATGTACGCAGATTCATCTTTAGAGAGCTGCAGCGGCCAGAGCGAAGATGAGGAGAGGAGAGCGTGTGACCGCGCAGAAGTACAGTCAAACTCCAGCCAGAAACCTCCAACAAATTACAGCATATTGCACAGAAAAAGTTTGTTATAAAAATAATTTTACAGAAATGAATCAGTGTTTAAAAGATGCCTTTAACAACTCTTGCTGTAATTGTGTAACGTTGCATTTGTGCTTTTAAGTATTCAAGACATTCAAAAAATGTCTTTGAGGGGACATAAGGTATAAAGCATTATCCAGGGGAGCTTGGAATGTGTGTGTGTGTGTGTGTGTGTGCGTGTGCGTGTGTGTGTGCGCGCGCATGAATTGACAGAAATATGAATTTATTTATGTATTCAAGCTGCCCTCTGCTGTTGATTGTCTCCATGACAAGACAAAGGTTGATAAAGACTGGAGATGTTTTATCTCTCATTGCCTGCGCGGAGCCAAACACTCTGTGAGAAACAAAAGTCATCTTGTTCTGTGCAACATATGTGTGACATTAACATTTTGATTATTAAAGGGACAGCTCACCCAAAAATGAACATTTGTTTATCATTTACAGCTCACCCTTTGTCCTTCCAACCCTGTATGACTTTCTATCTACTGCGGAACCCAAACGAAGATATTTTGAAGAATGTTAGTAACCAAACAACACTGAACCCACGGAGACATTTCTCAAAAGATCTTCTTTTGTGTTCCACTTAAGAGAGAGTCATTTATAGGTTTTGATGAACATACGGGTGAATAACTTATGACAGAATTGTACCTTTTTGCCTAAACAATTGCTTTAATAAATGCACAGGGGAGGCCGGGGCAAGTTGTCACTGGAGGAAGCCACAAGGGACATACAGTATATGCCAATATGCAAATTAGACCAATTGCAAAATGCTTTCTTTTCTCTTACAATGCTATACACTTAACTGTCCTAAAAACGGTGCTAAATTAAAACAATTTGAGTCAATTCTACAAAATAACTTTTTCATACGTTTAACGTCATGTTGGGTAAATAATAAAATTACAGTCATACATTAACAAAACAGTCAGTTATGTCACAAAGATTTTAACTTTTAGCAAAACAAGAGATTAACACTATACATTTACACTATTTTGTAAATAGCTGTGTGCTTAATTGCTTTACTGTTTTTCTTTGAAAAACCTATAACTGTCTGCACACAATGACAAAATCTAATCACTGTTAAATGAACTGCATTCTGCTCCTGAGCAATAACGTTGGAAATGTTCAATGGCTTTTTTGTACCCAACCTTTACAAAATATGTTGTGCCTATGTCCTCCTGAGACCATTCATTTATGTCTTGTGCCTTTTCTAATTTCTCTGAGACTATACATGCCACGGTTATAAGATATATCTGCCTTGAAAAGAGGACACCCTGTTCAGGGTTCAGCCAGGACAACTTCTGATTGAAAGCGTCTTCAAAGCATCAAAAGGCACAGACCGCTCTTACCCCGTCTGTCGGGAATAATACTGAAGCATAAAGTGGTTTCACCAAAGTGCAGAATTTCTATATGACTCGTGGATAAAATGCTAAAACTGATGGAGGTGATTGTAAACGCACAGATAAAGGCGGCTGTGACCTGCCACACACTCATCCTTCCTCAAGGACAAGATTCTGTTGAGGTAAATCAATAAGCCATAATAGAATGTGAGCTGAAGTGATTTTCCATGGCTAAATGGGTGTCCCTATGTAGATATAAATACATAGATGCCTCCTCATTAGTGTCTCTATCCACAAGTCATCCGCCATATTGGAATGGTCAAAGTTATTCCGTGAAAACTTGAGAACGTGTTGACTGCGCGCCTGCAATCGTAGTTATACGCATGTTCAAATGTAACATGCTGTTGTGTTGCCTCAAACATTTAAAACACTAAACTAATAAGACGAATGCGTTAGCTAACACGACATTTAAAAAATGACCATACTTTGAAACCGGTTTGAAAAAGTTAATTTACATTTATGCATTTGGCAGAAGCTTTAATCCAAAGTGACTTACACTGCATTATACTTTACATTTGTATAGGAGTGTGTGCAATCCCCTGGGATCAAACTCATGACCTTGGCTTTGCTAGCTCCATGCTCTTACCACTGAGCTACATGAAAGCAATAGAAAACAAATACAAAGCAACACATTCTCACCTGTGAAAGGTTCCCCATTTCTTCAGGGGTTTAAATCTAGTGGGTTTTTTAACCAGAGGCTGTGTAATGTCGTGGCATCTTGGAAAGCTGCCGTTCCAAGATGGCGGATACGCTGAGGTGTCTGGCGTAGTTAAATGTAGCATCTACCTATAAGTATCTATGTTACCCAAAAGAGTATATTTCGCCTTTCAAATCAAGAGTAGGACTTTAATGCCATCTATACTCAAAAAAATGTCGCTGTTGTTAGTTTTACTAAACCCATCCTTGTTCACAGTACATAAAGAATGCAAGTAACTACATTAACGTAAGTTAACTATGTTATTTATACAAAAAATGTAGTACTGTTGGCTTTACCTAACAAGTGTTTGACTGGTCAACTTAACATTGTTGAGTAAAACGCAAACCCTATAATATTGGACCGATTGTTGAGTTTACTTAATATAAACAAGTTAATTCAACACGACTGGTTGAGGGGGACTTTCAGTTCCCAGCATGCTTTGCGTAAGACTGCATTTAGGCAGTACATTTCGAAATGTAGGGTTATTTTAAGTGTTTTTCAGTAAAGATAAAGACTGGTTTGTGCACAATGTTCATTTATGTTTGAGGTTTAAAAGAGTTTGTTGGAGTTTTAGGGTTACCATTGTTTAGAAGAGTGGTACATGGGCTGTGAGAAAAAAGCACGCCCGTGATGTGTCTATTGCATCATTCAATGAGCATTAACTGTGCTAATGCTAGTACTGAGATGCCTCTCATCTGATTTGCTCATTGTGTTTTGACTTACATGCAGTAAATCTGTGTATAATTTATGTATTACAACAAAAAATTGTATTGCGAAGGATAAATATTGAGTTAAATTCACTTAAAATTACTGGTACAATCTGAATGGTTTGAATTTACTCAAAAAAAGATTTCTCAACTTAACTTAAATTTATTTTGTTCATACAACTAGATTGTTAATTGTAGAAACTACTCAACATATTTGAGCGGAACCACTTGACACTTTTTTATGTAAATCCAACAAATGATTTATTTGAGCACTCATTCTAGGGCTCGAGTCACACAGGGCGTCGCCGTTAACGCATCTCATCCATTTTGAACGGGTGACATCATGCATGCCAAACTGAATTGTGGTGCCGTTCGCATCACTACTGTTACGCGCAACAGAAGTTGAATATTTTCCAACTTTTCAAGCACCAACGCAGTGTGTTGTGGTCCAATTTGATTGGCTGTTGTCACTATGAGAGATTCCGACCTTAATAGGCTTTTCTCATATAGGTGACAATTGCATTGGTGTTGTTAAAAACTTGTTCTCAAACTTTTTTGGCTTAAGTACCCCTTTTTAGGATTTTTTCCAGCCCAGTACCCCTTGACCAGACAACAACATTTTACCTTAAAATTCAGCGAAATGAGAGCCAAACAGTTATTATATCTAAATGTATTAATTATTTTTTTTATGCATCTTTGTGTAGCCCTAATTTCATATAAAAATACTATTATCATAATTTATTGATTTTCATTATTTAATCCTAAATGTCAGTTTCTCTCACGAACCCCCTGCAGTACCCCTGGGGGTACGCGTACCCCCATTTGAGAACCACTGCTCTATAGCATGAAAATTGAATTCAGATCAGCAAGGACCAGGTCCATATGCAAACTAGGCCAACATACTCGATCCCAACCCCTTTCCACATCTGCATCTCATCAGAATTCCCTTACAAAACAACAGAGACTTGCGCCGGCAGTAAGATCCAGCGCCCAAAGTCAAGTGCCTCCCACACGTTGAAAGTCGGGGCGATCACAAAGCATCCCCGCTTTAATACTCCGGCTCCTCCACACAAAGGCCCTCTTTAAAGAGGAAATTGTGGTTTTTAACCTCAGAATATTATCTTCTTTATTCTCCGTCTCTTCCCGCGGGCTGTGGGTAAACGGCAGCGAGGTATTTGGCAAGGCCGGAACAGACCCGACTGATAATCCCGTCTCTTTAAGCGCTGATAAGACGAGCAATTTAATGCAATTATAAACCTGGTGGCACAAATGGAACGGCAGTATTTTCAAATGGCGTAATACGCTAAAGTACACTCGGCGATTTGAATCGCGCTCCACCAATTACCTCCCGGATGACAATACAGCCATGAAAGTAATTTTGCTCAAAATTTGACATTATCAACATAATTGGCTCTTACGGAAGGCTTGCGTGACACATTCATCACATCGCCGGCTATAAATACAACAGAGGAATGCGTTAAGAGGCCGAGCAAACACAGCTCATCTCTCAAATAAACGTTGTTGACTAACACTATCATTACCTCGCCGCTTAATTACTTTTTGCTTTTTTGATTTAATTGCTTCAATAAAAAGAATCCGTAATGCATTTTTAATTACACTGTCCAAGTGACCTATGTAGAGAGAATTTTACAACACTGGGCCAATAATTAGCCTGTCATCGCTCAGTTAGCGAGTATTGTGATGCTGTCCTCTCGCCGCCCGGCCCGGCCACGTGAGGCTTCCGTATTTTAGCTCTCATTCTTTTTTACAATAGCGTGACAATAAGAGCGGCATGAGAAGATGTGGGTTGTCTAATTTGGGTTGTGTCAGCTATTCAGAGTCTCCGGCACTGCGGAATCTTCAGGGATCTGCGGTGAAAGGCGCGAGGCTTGGGGATTTGAGACGGCCTCGGGATGACCCTCAGCCTCCGCCGAACTACGGACAAAACTTCCCAACTATACAAACACTTGATACGCATCACAACGAAAAAGTTCCAACTCTTAATTCTGATTGGATGAGACACATCAGAGGCCTCTGGAACCTGTTTCCAATTGCTCTCCTTTTAATCTCATTGATGTTGAAGAAAAAAAACGGAGATATCAATGAGATCTCGTCTGTGATTCTTCTGTTAAGGGAAGCACCTAAAATACTGTAAAATAACACACAGCTTTATTTTATCATCACCAGCGTATATATGCACCGTCACACCTGAAGCTCTTAAAGATCTTGGAGGGTAAAGAGCAAAACAACCTGCGCTCACTGCGTTCTTTCCACTCACTGAGTTTAATACACTTCTAGACGATTGCACCTCGCGGTTCATCATATTCATACAAAGAGTGTGCTCGCTGGCTCTCCGCATTAACCTGCGTCACTGAACAAACACAGCGAAAAAGTGCCACACCATCCTGACCCTTCCAGCTCTTCATTCACAGATATTATTTCTGATACAATAAATAAAACAGGAACAGGGACCGGCAGCATCTCTGGGAAACAAACAATATGTGCCGCTTCGCCCGGCTCAGACTTTTCAAGAGTCTCAGATCATTGCACACAATGTGACCAGCATGTGGTCCGGCTAGTGCGCTTGTGATGATAGCCAGGTGGAAACATGGTGATATTTGTAATATTTTTAGGGCAGGTGTCTTTTTATTTCATCCCTTGCTGAGAGAGAGCGCTGATATTCTATCAGGTTACACTTCAATAAAGATCAATCGGAGAAGGGGTGGTCTCATGACGGACTACCGCTGTAATGACCTTTAGGCCGGACGCATGCTTTTTGTTATTTACACAGGTTGGTAACCAAACTCCGTTTTCAGTTCCTTCAAATATCTGGCCTGTTTAGAGGTCGTTCCTCTAAAATAAACATTCTCATCATTTAAAGTTCTTAAAATCTTTTATCCTTTATTCACCCTTTCATGTCATTCAAAACCTGAATGTGACTGTTTCTTCTGTGGAACAAAAAATATATTCTGTGAACATTTTTGTGTTCATACAATGGATGTCGGCAGGTTTAAGCGTTCTTTGGAAACTCTTCAAAATATCTTCTGTTGTGTTCTGGAGAAGAAACAAATTCATTCAGGTTCGGAATTATATGAGGGTGAATAAATAAAAATATTCATTTTGGGTCGAATTATCCCTTGAGCGTCATTTCCAATACACACGTTCAGTAAGTCTCAACATGGCTGTGCTGAAGATCTATTACTATACAGATAAATAGTTGAAATATTCTCTATTTTAGGTTTGGTTTAAAAATAACAGCATCCAGGTTTGGAATTACATTGTTGTTGTGTGAATAATAAATCCGTTTATGATGGGAAAACTATTTTTTTAACTCTTTCCCAGTCAGCAAATAAAAACAAATGTGCCAGCACCAACTAAGATTGACAGATTTGTCTAGGAATATGAACATACTACATACAAAATAAAATATCATTTTATAAGAGATTTTTATCGTCCAATGTGGGTAGGTTTCTTCAAAAAAACATTTTAAAGAAAAACCTAAAGAAAATCAGTTTTGTCAACGATTTCTACCAAACTGGATTTTTTTATTCGTAGATGCTGTACCCTTTCAAAAGATGTGTAACAGCTTCCCCTACAGTACCAGAAACTGATGCAAAATCTGTCACTGGGGCGGTACCCTTTCAAAAATGACACTTTTGCACCTAAAGAGTGCATGTTAGTACCTACATGTTGGTGCCAAATATATAGACGGGTTTCATCGGACGCACAGGCCTGGTCCGAAGTTAACTTTCAGTCTGTGCTTGGTTATAACAATTTATTTTATATTAATTTATGATAAATTTTATTAATTTATACTAATATTTCGTTGTATATTTATTTTATTCAATTCAATTAAAACGACTCAACAGTTATTGATTCTTTGCCGAGGTCTACCGAAAGTTAAGTTTGGGCCACGCAACGTTTGTTTACATTGTTGCTGTTGAAACCGTCTATACTGTACATACCTAAATGGTACATATAAGGAACTTGTTTAAGGGTATCATCCCAGTAATAGCTTCTGCACTTTTTTCTGGGAGTGTACATTGAACACTGAAAAGATGGGAATGCGTTATGTCATAAATATCGTCAACGGCGTGGACAGAGTTTTAAAATCTTGCATCCGATTTTTTTAATCCGCTCGTGTTTATAAAGATACTGATATGAATGTAAAATGTGCTTTAGAGCATCTGTCCTTTGGGCAGCGCACGGACTAGCACTAGCGCGGAGAGCTCTGACCTTGTTATTCTGCTATGGCACTGGCAGGCAGCCATATTGATTGAAGTATTTCTGGACTTCTCTCCTGAATCTCCAGGTGTACTCGGATGCCTGGGTCCCTAAGAACCTCAAACCAAACGCTCCTCATCTTAAATCTCTCCATCCCATGAGCGAAAGAAAAAAGAGGCAAGTGAGATAGAGAAAGAAGGGCCGCCGCCGCCTGGGGACCGGAGGAGAGAGAGGAGGGGGCGTCTACGATTCGCACTGCTGAGAGCACGGACAATTAGAGCGCTCCCCAATGCCTCTTTGCTCTATGGCTGCCTGGTGGGTTGCACCGCGGGCTGCGAGCTGAGGGATCGGCGCCTGGATGGGCCTGGGGCCGAGAGCTGGGGGAACCCGTAATCCGCTACCCCCACCCCCGAGAGCTTCAGAGGGGCGGGCGAGATCGAGCTCTATTGGACAAAGACAGTCTCTCTCTCTTTGCTTTAAGACTATGGATTCACACACGATCACACACACTGATTGGTGCCATCGAGAGTGGATTTTCTCTTGACTGGATGTCAGAGGACTTCTTTAAACACACTTGGAGTCAATTTGTGGAAACATACAAGACGTTTTTTTAAAGAACTGTGTCAGAATGCATCTTTTGACATGTCTATTCAGGGACTATAGAGAAGGATTATACAGTAGCAGTGCTGTCGTTGACTGATGTGTCATGGCCTAAATACGGCTTGCGGGTCTGTTCTGAAAAAAAAGAGAAAATAATGCAAAATGCAAATAGTAAAATGTATATGATTGTACGTAACGGGGACAAGAAAATGCTTTCAATATCTTCTCAAATTTAGACACTTATTATTTCACATTTTAAAACAATGATGAATTTATTAAAGCTATAAACAATGCTTGGGGTCTCTTGGGATCCCATCTATTCTGTGCTCTTATTGGCTCCTTAGTCATTACTCATTCCAATATATTATAAAAAACAAATTATATTTCTCATAAACACATGTACAAGACACATCTTGCAGTGAAATGTAGGTCTGGTAAGCTTTTCTTATACTGCGCAAGTACTAAACGTAATACAAAAAGAGGATAAACGTAACAGAAAGGAGCGAACATAATAGAAAGAGGAGATAAATAATAATATTCATAACTACATTATTCGTGTAGACTATTCAACAATGTCTCACTTTACATTTTGAATTTATTGCCTCAAATTGAGCGTGCGGTTTTAGTCTGAAGAGCGGATCTAAAGTACTCCCTCTTGGCTCCAAAGCCTATAAAGCTAAAAACCAGTTTGCTTTGCACCCGCCTGGAATCAAGGCCGACTCTCTCCGTGAAATTCCCCCGGCCCGTGACATAATTTAACAGTTCACCGTGTTATACCTATAGATACGTTACTTTGATGTACTGTAGAATCGCTCAGATGAACAACACGGAGCAAATCGCCCCGGCTGAATATGACAACGGTCGAAACAAGCGGCCTAATTAGGGTGCTACATGTCTGAGAATGCACAGGCGAACTTAGCACAAATAGGAAAAGGTGCTTTCAGCCCGGCGCAGTCGACCACCTCAGTCCCTTAATGTATTACCGCCCGCAACCGCAATCACCGGAGCCACATTTAAATGCTGATGATACGAGAGAACGGGGCGCAGGCCGGCGAAAAGCCACGCGAGAGGTGATTTAAAACATTGGTCCTAATGAGACTGACCGCTGGCCGTCTGATCTGAATGTGATGGCGGAAATTAGATGAGGGAAGAGGTCAGATACCGCGGCGGAGAGGCCACGGTACAAATGAAACGGAGTCTACGACGCGGCATTCAGGCGCTCTGTTAACTTCGTATCGAGAAAACAGTGGTTTGCGAGCTTGCGGCGCAGACAAAATAATCAATCGGTTTGTTTCTGTGTTGGGAATGTGTTTTGCCAGGCTGTGGGCGTGTGTTTTCACCAGCTGGAACGGGTCCACAGCAGGTGAAGAATAGATTGCCTCAGCTGTATCTTTCTCACTCTTGTGAACCCGTATACACACTCCACATCTCTCCGCACAACAGCATGGACACCTCACACGCCATCACGGAGAAAAACAACCTATCATCTTCAATCAACCCAACATCTGCCCCCTTTTAATAGCTCCAGTCACGGAAGTTGCACGAGTTGCCTCGCTACTTCTAAAGCTGCTGAAAACTCATCTCACCATTGATTTCAAGAGCATGCTACTCTCATAATAAGCATTAAAAAGAAAAAAAACCTTAAACATTGGATAAAACAGTCGATTTCTAGGGTGATGTAAATGATTTTATAATTATAAGTGAAAAAAGGATGTTTGCCTGCACCTTCAGATTCAAGCCATCCTTACTTATAGACCACTTTGCAAGATGTAAACACTCGGTTCACAAGCACGTCGGGAGTCATATCTTGCATACATAATTAAATCTTGAAGGTAGAAATGATAGAAAACATGAAAAGAGAAATGTTCTGTTGGTTGTTCAAACGTTTGTGTAGTGTTAAAACCTGGACCAGTGTTGTTTACGCCTTCCGAAGTGGTCTATACAGTCCTTCATACAAAGCAGATTGCTTCAAAGCAGCTTTACAGTAAAAAGAATAGGAAAATAAAGAGAAATTACACACATTTTTTAAAATAAAAATAAACTTCGGTTGAGTTTGATAAGTTTCAGGTTGGCGAATAGATCAAACAATTACTAACATACACAGACCACATCATTTCATCTTAAAACTTTAAAAGTAAAAAAAAACTACATCCGACTGAGTATTTTAATAGCAACCCGGAGATTGTAAATGTTGAACATTAGGTGCATCATGGGATTGTTTACCCATCAACAAAACATGCGATGTTGTCTGAATTCAATTCAATTGCAGCCGCGCTCACTGGGTTTTGGAGCTTAGAAATATCAGAATTTGGAAATTCGAAAAGCAGAGCTCGTTTTAGTCTAAACATCAATCCGCGTATGTCTGAAAAAGGCTTGTGAAATATCAAGCCTTCTGCCAAATCCATTAGGACCAGTTCAACCATATCGTCTGGAACACGAGATGAAAGCACAGAGCCCGCAATCTTACGCAGGGCCTCGGAATGACGCCGAGTACCTGATCCCTGGCATTTTGATTGACAGCTACTGACCACCACTCAACTGGCCCCGGCGTCTTCAGCTTGCCGAGCGCTGCGGGGGCTGTCGAGTCTCGGGGAGCCGTGCAATCAACTGGGCCTTACAGAGATAAACAACGCTCCAGACCAAAGGCACGTATCGCACAGTTCCATCACGCGGTCTAGCAGGGTTCACTGACTCCACTGTTTCAGAAATTGCAGGATGGATTCAAACAGAGGTGCGGACTTCATTGTTCTGTCGGCTGGTAAAGGTTGAGATGGAAAGACAGATTCCCAGAATCCTCAGACTGGGGGATGAGAATGCACAGAAAGTTGCATCATGTATAAAGTGAGAATTGATCTCAAACGCATTTACGTAAAACAACATGCAAACAATCTGCATAAAAGTTCTTTTCGAAGCTCAGAATTGAAACAGTGTCGCACATTCAAACTAAACTGGAGAAGCTAAATCTGCACACACACAAAAGAAAAAGAGCGCTGAGCAAAACCGGGCGATGATAGATGCGAGGCCACTCCAGAAAGTTTCTTTTAACATATTCGCCAACGTCTCGACATCAATTCTCAGTAAATGACATACGGGAAAACCGCAAAAGTTGCCTGCCCGTCCTTGGGCGTGTGATTAGCATACCAAAAATAGCGTTCGCCAGCTCAAAACAAACAGTTAAATAAATAAACAAAACTGGCATAATGCAGGTTACGTAAGTGTCATCTTTATCTGGTGAACATTCCCACGAGCAATGCAAAGAAGCCCCCAAGAGCATTTACATCCCTAATTTAGCCATCCATTAAAGAGAAGGATGCTTTCATAGTAGCGGCGTGTTTATCGGCCGTCTCGCGGGATTCATTAGATCCGACGCTGCCTTCAGAACATAATCTATTGCTTAATTAAACTTCCCAAATATGAAATTTGAACCCATGAATAAGAAGAGAAGTTATCGCTTTGTTGTTTCTCCTTTGCACAATATTTTAATGAACACAAACTCCAGATATATTACCATTTGCATGTAAATAAAGCTTTTCCTCAACCACTTAAGGGCTTTGATTTGACTGCGCCGGGCTGTAAGTCATGTTTTTTTTCTGCTTGATGTATCTCTGAAGGATACGAATTGAAGCTCATTGACTGCGTTGGGAAATTTCACAGCTAGTGGCTCCGTCGCACATCATTGCGAAGTGTGAAATTTTAATCAGCGATGTTGTGAAGAAACAAGGATCGTCCGACGACCATAATTAATGACTTCTGTCATAGAGATTAGGCTGGCAGATTTGAATGCGCCACTGTTTTAAAGAGCGAGAGAAAATGCATTAAGTAAATTGTATAGCATGAAGCGCTGGTGAATTACAGACGTCGCGCCGGCGTGTCAGTTTGTGTGCGTCTGTATTCTCTGTTGTGTTGGACGCCGGTCGATTACGTTTAATTGAACAGCCCATTCTGATGCTCTCGTTGGGCATGCGTCCATTTCACGCACAGCTTACTGATGCGTGATATTCTGCAAATGATTGCATGAGACAAAAAGTTTGTTTGCGTTCTAAGCTGTGATGACAAACTTATGTCGCCTGTCTTCATGCATCGCTTCTGCTCATATCACTGTCGTCATACAGCAAACTTATTAAAGTGTATATACTTAATATACTATAGGCACTCATGGGCCCCAGGAAAGAATTATATGGTTTTCTTACTCTCCGAGCATCTTGTGTGCTCATTTATTAAGAGTCTATTTGCAAAATCAGATTGTCAACAATTATGTTTTATTGTGTCAATTAGCTGTATTTTTGTATTTATCATTACTTAATCAAAACAACCCAATTGTAGTTTGGTTATAGCCTATTACTTGAAAATGAAATGCAAAAAAAAAGATTTTGGACAGTTATCTGTTTTCGAAAATGAACTCTTCATGTATTAAATGATATAATGATAATGATTAATATCTATTGTTAGACTGGAGCACAGAAATGAAAAAAATACTATTCTTTCTTTTTTTATTTAGTGAAAAACAGATGCCTTTTAACTACATTTTACTTTATTCATAAGTCATTTATAGAAAAAACTACAAAACATCCTGATAAGCCATTTCAGAGCGAATATACACAACCGATCAAACTTTGAAAACCACATGACTGAAATTGATTAAAGGTGTATGCTTAAAGTGTAATTGTCCAAACATATGTGTTTCTTTCATAACAAAAGTAAATACTGCAAAAAAAATATTTCTTAAAATGGATGAAATGGCCCAATAATGATGATGAAAACATCTAATAAGAGTCCAGAATAAATGGGAACTCCTTCCAAACATCTCACGATGAGATCTTGATTAAATGAGAAAAAAATATTTCTGGAAATTATTTGCAAAGGATAACTACACAGAACTTGCTAAAATAACTTTTTCATTACGTGTCAATCCATAGTTTTGATGAGTTTGCTATTATTCTCAAATCTGAAAATAATTAATAAATGAGAATAAGTGACCCTAAACTTGCAGATCGGATCTGTTGTTGTTTACATGAGCTGCGTTTTGAGAGCCATTTATTTCTCCGACCAGCTCATTAATATGCAAATAGTGCATTGAATGTTTTCATTTTCCAGCACAGTAATCTGGTGCTGTTTATCCAATCACCAACTTTTATTTTACTAGCTTGTATTAAAGAGCGAGTGAGAGAGAGATTGTGCTTCGAAGCATGCACACATTTTGAAGTGGCCGCTAATCACAGATTGCAAACTCAAGTGTAGCCTGGAAGTGGCTGGCCCCCATTACGCTGCGCTGGTGCCCTCGCTGCGCCCCGAGTTGTGTTTCTGGCCCTGGGGTGACCCGCGGGCTAATTCCGGCAATCAATATTTAAAGTGCTTCCTGATTCACTTCTGTCACATCCTGTGGCACGGATTTTGATATGTGATTAATTTAATAGTCCGAGAAGCATTTCGGAAAGTAAAATGTGTAGAACAGACTGATTACTGATTGTTAATTGCCAAGTGTCTTAATTTCAGACGAAATGTGAAAAGTGTATTTCAGGACACTTAGCCGTTATGAACCTCATTGCTGAAAAAGAAAAACAACAATAATAATTAAGGTTTTCTGCCCTCGCTGATTTGTGCCCAAGACCCTTGAATCAAATGCTGCATGAGCATGAAGTGTTAAGATATTCTTGACCGGCTCCAAAATCAAAGTTGCTCTGCTGTGATGTGCAACAACTTGCTAAACAATACGATACGCAATACGAAACTTTAGGTTTGTAAAATTACTTAAAATCGTATTCAAATGCCGCGGAAAGAGACCATTACACATTTTCATTTAATGAAGTTTCTAGATGTTTTGTGGTCATTCCAGTCCAGTGTCTGTTGAATTTCAACAAAACCTCAGGAGAGACAAAGTCATCCAACAGCAATGTGAAAGACTGACAGTGAAAGACACTTAAAAACTGTGATAAAAATGCAGGTTATCACATCAGAAATACTTTTTTCCTAAAAACATGAATTGTATTGCTTATAGGTGAATATGAACTTGTTTTCTTTGCAGTATTTGAGGTCTAAAAAATACAGAGCAAATATTTTTCTGCAAATAAATGCAATTATAAACAATTGTTATTGTTAGTTCACAGAATGGAAGAACAATGATTGTTTCACCTAAAGACATACCTATAAATAGTAAACAATTCTGAAAAACTTAAAACGGTCTTTGAAATGGTGTCTTATTTTTTGGGTTTCTTCTTTTCTACAGCTGTATATATTTAAAATCTGACAAAGATATAACCAACATACAACTTCTGACTGTAAACAATTTCTGGATTAGTTTGCCATGCTAGCACGTACGCACACACATCCCAACCAACATCTGTGTGTCAGTCTCTCTGCTATCTCCATCAACCTGACGCTTTTACTATACACAACTTTTTGAAGTGCTTAAATCATTTAGCCGTGTGTTCTGCTTTGATAGACTTCCTGCAGAATGCGAAAGTAATGCTGCAATGGTTGTAGATGGCGATCAAAAACAGAATCTGCTGGAACCTGCAGAATAAATACCAACAAAATCATATCTGAGAATACTACCATCTTATTGGGAATTGGAAGCAAAATAAAACTGGCCTTAACATTTAATAAACAATATTTTATAAAAGATTTAGGAGCATTGTGTTACAGAAGCAACGCAAATGTGATGGGATCGGTTCTCAGGGAACACACGTAATGAAAAAACCTACATCTTTGAATGAAACCGTTTGCCTAAAGTACAAATGCAATGTACAATTTTGTGAATGGCTCGTGTTCTGCGGACATGCAGAATTTGCACGGGCCTGGCTGCTTTAAGCATTATGATATCTACTGTGCAAATAAAAAGGTTGCCGGTTCACATCCATGTAGACGTGACCCAGAATGTGAAGGTTTACTGTGAGAAAAGTCCAGTTGTCATAATCTCCCCCTTGAGCATCACACTTAACCCCCGGTTGCTCCAGTGGGACTCCAGAAAGACCCCTGTACGGTACTTTGAATGAAAATGTGCCTGTTAAATACCTAAATTGACAGATTTTTGACCAGTGGAACTGAGTCTGGTTCACTTTTATTCTGCAGGACAAAACCCATGCACAGGAATGTAACCGATCCATCATAAAAACATCACAGACTTAAAGGCGGGATAACATGCTATGTCATGCAGTCTGACTTCTTTACAAAGTTGAACGTGCTGGCTTCTCATGCTTAACATTTTCAACTTGTTAAAATACATTTAAAGGGACCCAAAACAAAAAATTCTGTCATCATCTACTCACCCTCAAGTTCCAAATCTGTATACATGATGAACACAGAAAAAGATATTTGGAAGAATGCTTGTAACCAAACAGATCTCGGCCACCACTGACTACCTTAGTAGGAAAAATAGCTTTATACATTTCTTTGTTCTGTTGAACAGAAAAGAAGAAATTTTGAAGCATGTAGGAAAACAAACAGCTCTGGGGCGGTTTTAACCACAATTGCCATTTTTTTGGTAGTCAATGGTGCAAGAACTGTTTGGTTCATTCTTCCAAATATCTTTCTCTTCCATTCCCAGACTAGTGTTGTTTGCATCATCAGTGTGACATCAAGTAGGCCAAAATTGGACTTCTATTCACAGCTTCCACCACATAGCTGGCAGAACTTTGGGTCGGCGCCGACTCCTGGCGACCTGCCCGACGTTTACCGGCACCACGCTACAGTTCTCTGACGTGAGGGTTTGTTTCACAAGCTGCCTAATCAATTGGAAAACAGGCCTTTAGAATGGAAGCTGGCACGCTGATGCATTCCTCCATTGTGTCATCCGTCACGAACACAAATAACACGCGTCATTCGGCTACACGCTCCCGTCTCACCCGGCGCGAAACGAGAGGGACGTTAAACAAATTGTACGTTATTGTACGCTGCCGCGCGGAGGGCACTGCCCGCTTTTTGTTTGTCATCTACAGTAGAGCGCGTGAACATCCACGTCCGTGCTAAAACGCTGCCAGGTGGGAACCCCATTGTGTTTGGCTGACAAGCGGTGTTAATGAAATCAAAGACGCCTGTCCGGCAAACAACGGGAAACCACCAGAGAGACGCTTTACACCGAGACACAGTGGCAGCGCTTTGCAGACTGACGCCGGTACTAATTTACTCCACACGGGAGGAGAGTCATTCATTACCGCTCCTGATATCAGCCTGAAGGATGTAAATGACCGATTCTGTTCTCCGTGGTGGAGCAGAGACGGGGCTGATAAGCTGGAGGCAGGGCGAGAAGGACTGATGGAGCACCGCAGACGCCACAAGAGCGCCCGCCGCTGCCCCTGTATGTTCACACGTCTGCGCGGACAAATTAAAGCCGCATCAGCGCTGCGTCCATAGATTCATCACTGCCGGAGCTTAAGAGAGGAACACAAACACATGCTATTGGGTGAGAAGTGTTGACAGCTCATTACTGTTTCCTATGAGTGTATAACAGCCGAATCCACTATTGGGTCACAATGGTATCTTATCATCTTACTGGAAACTTTCAACTGCTGTCATAAGAGGTCCTGTGTTGAGAGATGAAAGAAAACGAAACAAAACATTTTTTAATTAAAAAAAAATGTATTGGCACATGAAATGCAAATCTTTTTCCAACTCAACAAAACGATTTAATAAAAGTGCAGAGAAAAGCATCATACTGTGTCTCAGCAGTCATCTGGATGTCACCGGCTTGGGCTGAAAAAGTTGGACAAAATTAATTAAACAACGCATCTCATATTCAGGTAGAGAGACATGCTTTAAAATATAATAGTATACACTCTTTACCATTTCTATGACTATTCCAGCCATTAGCCATTTCTCCAGTGTCATGTGTCTGCTGATGTCATGAAAGCCTTATCCACTAACCATCATTCTTGCCTCTTTCCAAGCACACAACTTCGTGTTGATGTCTGTAAAAAACTTGATTTGAGTTACATACACCGTGTCTTCTGCTGGCTGTGAAGGAGGTTTGACCTTCAGGGTTAACAAACATTGTCTGTGCTGTAAGGCCACGAGCAGGCTCAATCCGGCCCTCACATTGTAATGGCCCAGTGTCCATTCTTCCGGTTCCCGTGCCTCTGCTCCTCTGCTAATTGCTTGCGGTCGACACGCAGTGTGTGGCCGGCTGCGCCTCTGCAAACGGCTCAGCTTCTTAATGAGGGGTTTAGGCTTCTGTGTCCAAAACCTGCCGTAATGGGTGAGCGTGGACAGAGCAGCATCATGGAGAAACACCATTAATTGGATTGGGTGTTTCCAGCATGGCTTGCAGGAGTAGATCCGCTATAAAACCTCTAAAAGGCCTCTCGTACCGGCTGCTTTAAACCTGGACGTCTTATTAGATTATCTTATTAGATTTGTGTGTTCTGTCACCCAAAATCAAGCTTACCTTTACTCCAGGCGGATGCACTGGCTTGTGTTGTCCTATCTCTCTTTCTGGCAATTGTTTGTCTTTTCTCCGTGTGAATTGATCAAATGTGTAAAAGTCAGTCGGACAAATCGTGTCTGGAATTTTATTCTGTTTGTCATTCAACACAGTGTTCGTAACAATATGACTTCCAGTATGTCATTTTTTTTGGAGGAGCTATTGACAGAAATGCAATATAATATACATACCTATGACTTCAGGGGTGTATAAAGACTTTACATAATGAAGCGTAATGTTTTTATTATCTTAGCTATTTCTATCTACGTACACCACGGGTCCCCTTACATGGAATTCACCATGTTGTTTCTACGGTGGCCCTAAATGGACAAACTGCTCTACAGAACGTGTTCCGTAAATATGTTATCTCCTTGTGACAAAACGTGACAACATCTTAATCCTGTGTCAGCCACCATAGTGCTTCAAAGGGAGGGGTGGAGTGAGCCGTTGGTTGCAATTCACAAACTCACCACTAGATGTCGCTAAATCTCCATTACTATAAGAAACAAGCCCTAAAATAACTACGAATCAATATGTTTCTAAGGGCATTTGGACTATTATCAGACTCAAATAAATGTTAGAGCAGTGTAAACTAAAAAATAAAAGACTCTTATCTTAAAATATTTCAGTGCCATTCTTTTTTAAGAGACATGCCAGTGTGTTTTATTGTAAGGTGCGTTTGTAAAAAACACTTAAATGTCTTACTCTTGGCTTAATCTAAACGTTGTTATTTTTATAACGAATATGCATAATTCTTCTTCAAGCTCTTAAAAATTGTATTGGTAGAATTTGGGGGCCTTCAAATACATTGTGGACAACGGTTGGTGCCTCAATCAAAAAGTTTGAGATCAACTGATTTAGCAGATGCTTTTATGCAAAGTAATACGTATTAATGCCTATTACTGTCAATGGTGATTTTCATTACATATTCATGAGCAAAGCTAATTATTTTCAGATTGTGTCTTAAATTTCACCCTTCCATTACAGGAAACACATTTCAGACTGTCACTGTCTACTCTAATGGCAATAATCTTTTTTAATAGTGCGAGGATGTTGTGAACTGTTATAACAATAATGCCACAATGCAAAAACTATGCTTCAGAATGCAAATGTTTGTTCCTTTTTTATATGAATGTGCAATATCTTCTCGACAAGTTTCGGGAGAGACAGTTTGGGAGAATCATGTGTTTACACATCTGTAAAAAAAACACGATCGTTTGAACCCGAGCTGTTCTAAAAGGCTGCTCAGGAAGTTCCAAAGAAAAACCTCCCTGGATCCTTCATAGTGGAAATCAAACTCCTGACAGGTGAAATGAACTTCTTTCATCGCCCGGCTGTATATGAAATCCATTTATTTGTGGCTTTCAGTGTACGGCTACCCAAGACCACGCGGCAGGTCACCTTCTGACCGTCTTCATTTGTCCTAAACACAAACTTGTCCCAGAAATCTTTGCAAGACTCCTCACAGACCACTATCGCAAGACATATACCGTTACACATCCAGCAATTACGCCCGCGTGTAAGAAAACAGCAGCGGCAGCCCGGACGCCGTCGTAAAATATCAACAGATAATGTTTCTGCTGTGCATTTCTTCAAGTCACCAAATGAACATTATGAGCTTTTGTAATGGGATCTGGAGGGGGGGTAATGTATATGCTGTGTGTAGTCACGGTTAGTCTGCTCTGTTGTAAATCACCTTCAATGTACCTTCAGAGTGGTTTGATGGGCATAATATTCTCTGCTGCCCGGATTCCTGGAATCCGTCTTGCCCGGTGAAACAGTAATTATGGGATGTGGATCTAGCGCAAACAGGAAAAGGTCTGTTCCCACTGCCTTATTGGACAAATTTGCTCATATTGCCTTAAATAAATGAGCAAATCAATTCAGTGACTGGCTCTGGACTACAGCAAGATACAGCTCACACACACACACACGCTGTTATTAGCACTTTGGAGGCACTGAAAGTTCATGAGCACAGCCAGCTAACATTAATCAACCTCCTGCAGAGACTGCGGGAGATAGAGAGAGAGAGAGAGAGAGAGATGGTGTGTGTGTGTGTGTGTGTGTGTGTGTAGACAGAAATGTGTGTTTCTGAAAGCAGCGGGAAAGACAGGTGTCATGAGCACCATTCAGAACTAAAAAAACTGAATTGAGAAGGACTACAAAGTTTCAATTCAAATCCTGAATTTGAGAACTGAAATAGCAAATAGAATGCATCAAATATTTTATTCATAATATGGTTTGCCCCAAGGCATTAGAAGATATGACTTTATTTTCAATTTTCAATTATAGGCTATAACCAGACAGGTACAGTAAATAATATTTCAAAAAAATGTCCAAGTAATATCAATGAAACTGCAGTTGGGTTGTTTTGATTAAGTAATAATACCTAACACAATAAAAACATGTTTTTATTTCACTTTAGAATCAAAGAACAAATCATAATGAATCATTTTCAGTATTATTCAACATCGTATATGTGTTGCAAAAATGCTGACTTACTGAATTGTCAACTTATAAAATGGAAATTTGTGAACTTCAATTCAAGTAATCTCGAATATTCAACGTTCTAGTGGGGCCAAATCAATTTAAATCCCAACTCATGAACTGAAAGTGAGAAAATTCTAAGATTTTGTGCATCCCTGGTGTGTGTGTGGGGGACCCTGTGTGTGTTTCTGTAAGCAGTTGGAAAGCAGGTGTCACGTGCATTGTGTATGTGTCAAGCCAAGGAAAGACAGGAATGAAACAAAGAGAAAGAGAGAGAACGACTAGAACTGATGGAACCCCAGGAGTGTTCTGTGCTCCAGATCTAACCCTGCTCACGGGCACGCTGTTCTCACTAGACATTATTTACCACCAGACCCTACAGCAGAGAACGAACGGGAGAGAGAGACAGAGACAAAGAGAGAGAGAGAGAGAGAGAGAGAGAGAGAGACAGAGAGACAGAGAGAGACAGAGACAGAGATAGAGACAGAGAGACAGAGAGAGAGACAGAGACAGACAGAGACAGACAGAGAGAGAGAGAGAGAGAGAGACCTTATTTACTAAGAGCCTTTCAGTGGTTGGTCACCACTGAGGGGCTTCAGCCTGCAGCTACTGCAAATACCCCCCACTTCAATCCAGAAAGAGAGAGAGAGAGGATGAGATCCTGGTCAAGCGTTAATGTTTACTCACTGCTTTGGAAGATGGACTCCATCAAAAAAGATCCACGTCAAAATTGGCTCAAAGCTGCACTCTCTGTTATTTCATCTTATGAGACGGGAGAGAAGAGAGAGAGAAGAGAGCAGAGCAGCTGAGAATGAGAGAGAGAAAATAGGACGAAAGAAAGTAAAAGGAGAAAACAACAAAAGAACAACAGAAGAGAGGAGAAAACTAGATCAGAGATGCGGAGGAGAATGAGAGGAGAGCCAAAGAGAGGAGCACGGCGGAAAATGAGAAGAGCGAGAGAAGACGATGACTACGTCTACATGCACCCTCATAATGTGATTCGGGCAATACAGCGATTACACTTTACCTCATGTCAACGCAATCATTCCATTTAAATAATGTGATTAAACTCATAATCGCAGTAAACATAATCGAAGTAACACATGTAATCGCAATGAAGGCATGTAAACACCTTAATCTGATCAAGGTGTGCACGTGCTTCTGTCACGCACCTTAAGCGCAAATTGATGGTAAACATGACAGTCTGGAGTTTTACCGTCAACACAACTTGCTGTCAGCAGACTCTGCTTCTTTTTTTCTTACCGAAACAACATAAAGTGATGACAGCGTACACCACCGTTGCAGAGACATTTTCCATCATATTTCTGTATTCATCACGGCGCCAAATAACCATAAAATACATCCACATAACGGGGTTTTGCATTCAATGCGTATATATTAAAAGGATAGCCAGTAACACACACCTACTGTATCTGAGATCATCATTTGTGCTGTGTATTAGCAAATAATCAGACTAATAAAACGTCCATGTGAAAGGTGTTCTCAGGTCATGTAAACATGTTTCTGCGATTGAGTCCTTACTCTGATCATTGGAAATAATCGCATTATTGATGCGCATGTAAACGTAGTCAACCAAGAAGAGCAGAAGAGAGAGTGAAAGGAGGACAAAAGAAGGGAGAGAATGAGAGAAGAACATAAGATAGAAGACGGCGAGAGGAGAACAGAGAAGAACAAAATAGAAGAGAGAATGAGAGGAGAGCAGAAGACAGAAGTAGAGAGAAGAACAGAACGAGAGGAGTGCAGAGGAAAACAGAAGAGAAGAGATCAGCAAAGAAAACTAAAGAGAGCACAGAATGAGAGACTCACAAAGACGTTATTTAACCATTTTCAAGGAGAAAAAACAAGGCAGTTAAAAAAAATGCAAAGAAAAAATGATCCATTATCAGAGTAATAAATATACATGAATAACAAACTACAGAAAATGAAAAATCCATTACATCTCAAAATTTGTAAGAACAAGAGAAAAGAAGAAAGCAGAGAGAGAGGAAAATATTGTTAAACAGTTCAACACGGATTAATGCAGCAACTGGAGTGCCGTACAAAACAAATAACAAAGATTTGGTTTCAGACACAAACTAAGAAGACAGGAGAAGAGAAGACGGCCCTGTTTGTTGTGTACGGGGATGCTGGTCTAGTGTGTTGGGGGGGAGCGAGCAGACAGACACAGACAGAGACATGGAGGGGTGTTAGAGAGGTAAAAGAGAGAGCTCAGCTAATGACTAGCTCTTATGCATCAGTGCCCGTCCTAATGAGCTTCCAGGGAGAGAGGAAGAACATGTGGACCGGGCTGGCCGAGATGCGAGGTGCCCGGCCATCTCTCCCCCACAGAGATCTCTGCCTCCCCACTCGTAGGGAACCCCGACTCCCAGCCACTAATGAGAGAGAGACAGACAGAGAGAGAGAGAGAGAGAGAGAGAGACTTCAGTGCACCTGCCAGCTTGTCTATCTGCCGAGTTTGGCTCTGGCCTCTGGATGACTGTGGGGGGGCAGCTGCATTCCTTCACCCTTAATAATTTACATCGAATCGATTTTATCCAGCTCTTCTTCACCCCACCCCGTTCTCTCTGCCATAGTCTTTTTCGTTTTCAAGTAAAAACACACCTTCCCAAAGAAAGAACAGGAATTATGGTCCTACAAAAGAGACCGCATGTTTCCTCTCGCTTGCAAAGCAGTAACAGAGAACGCTGGAAGCGCTCTGCGCCCGCTGGAATCCGTCAGGGCTTTTCGCCGATGAATTTTCCATCATGTGTGATTTCTGGACTTCAGAAATCATTTGGGTTGTATCGCCAGCTGTGTGTGAAGTGCTAGTCTCTTAAAATGATAAAACAATATATTACTCGGACACTTTCCGGGAATCAAACAGTAAGTTAATGTGATCAAATGCACTTGTGATTGCTCTGCTAGGATATCCACGACAAATGAAATATCCTCAGAACGGTCTTTGCAAAAATGTGAAGAAAAGTTAAAGCTGCAATCCATAACTCTCTTTTCTCTATTGCCATCTCTGTTTGAAACATACAACTGAAGGTGACTTTGCATAACTTTCATGACATTTCCCACGAAATCTGACTTGACAGCTAAAAATATAAATCAATTTCAAAAAGTCATTATTACATCATTTACCATTAAGAATCTTGGTAAGGAGACATCTTTGAACGCAGATTTGAATGTACTTAACCATTTGTTGTTTATTTTTAACCCAAAAAGTTAGGAATTGGAGCTTTAAACGGAGTTCTGCATTATTGATATGCTCAAACCAAATTAATATTTTACTTGCTCAATAAAATGTGGTTTAGATGTCCAAACACTTATCGTTTTAAAAGAAAACGAATAAACGTTTCTTCGGACGCACACAACTGGCTCGAAGTTAACTTCTGGCCTGTGTTTGGTTATAATCTAACAATTGATTTTATATTTAATTACGTTCACTAATATGAATCATTTATCGTATATTAACTGTTTTAAATTCAATAAAACCACTACACAGTAGTTGATTCTTTGCGGAAGTCTACCGGAAGTTAAGTTTGGGACAACATTTGTTTATATTGTTGCAGCTGAAACCGTCTATAATACAAATATATTTTACACGACTGGATGATTTTAAAATTCTCATATATTTTCAAGATTTTCCGTGGCTGTGGGAACCCTGCTCTACACATCCGTCCGGCTCTTTCCGCTCGCCGCAGTGTTTACCCATTTACAACCCAAATTACCGCGCGTCCACGGCTAGATTAACAGTGGACACACATGGACCGGAGACATTTGGCGCTGCCGGCTGTGTTCGCGGGGAGGTGAACTTTATCTTCACCTGAATTGTTATGTAAAACACACTCTACCTGTCTGTTCTCTCATTGACATGCCAAGATTCTGATATATTAATATTTCAGGGGAAATTCTTTTTTTCCCCCCGCTGTTTTTCAGATAAAACAGTAAAATATACAGAAGTGGCCTGACCAAAGAAAACCTATCAAAGGTGCGAAAATAACAGGAAGAAAGAAAATGAATAATGTATCCGGCGTCTAGTTTAACCCCTCATCAGATAGCAGGAGCAGGAAAATTAGTATTCGTCCACTGTCAACATTCTGATCTGTAAACTCCACGTTTTAAATATTCATAAAGTCGCGCCACAGTCTTTACCTTACGCTGATTTATTATTTAAATGATATGAATGTTACATACCTTGGCATTTCCCTCACCCCTCCTATCTTTCGCCCATCTTTGTCTGAGAAAAACCTGGATTTAAGACAATACAATTTTTATAAAATATTATCATAACCCGACAGATTTCCACATGGAACCACCAGATTTGGAAAGAAATCTTAAACTGGCCTCTTTAGCATATGGGGCCATTATGAAGAGGACACCAAAGAGAGATGTGATGACAGGTCCATAACAACTGTCACTTTTGTTTACCAAGCACTGCCCCCTTGTGCCACAAAATGAAACTTCACATTTATAGATAATGCCCACCACAGATCAAGTCATTTGTTCTGATGGTGATCCTCATTGCAAAAATGAAATGCAACCAAATATGTAGCCTAAACAGTTTCTGTATAAACATAATACGCTTATAAAATGTTTCCAGACAAAAAGTACAAGATCACCATTATTCCACAAGTTTTATCAGAAGAAAAAGCAACCCACAAACACTACGGTTTTGAACATTTTTAAGCATTTAAAAAAAAATGTATATATAGCTTACAGAAAGGTTTAAGAGTAAACCTGTTGAGAAGCATCAAACAGCATCATAAGAAACTTCCAGCCTCGATGCCTCCTCTTTCTGTGACTGACAGAGGTCAATGCGAGAACAGAAAGAGGAGGACGAGTGTGCACGTACGTTTGTGTTTGTGGAAGGTTGTGATGGACAGATGCGAGTTAACTTTCAATTCAAATCAAGTAGTCACTTAAGCACCAATCAGCTTCAGTTCTGAAATATGACAAGTGTTGTGGTTACAAATAACTTTCAACGTTTGCTCCGATTTTGCCCAGATTTTCAACCTGGACCGGTTGCAGAAAGTCTGTGCCAGCCTGCGGATTTGATCAGTTAGTGTGTTTCTGTCTGAAACTTTCAAAAAGTCTGCAAGTGTATGATGTCTAGTTCTGTTCAGATTTTAGTCTTGTAGAGTATTCCAGCCATTAGAGAGACAGGGTTCATAGGCAGCTACCGGAAGTCTATTTGAATGATAAACGGAGAGCGTCTTTGCACTGACCAATCACATATTTATAACCTACAATACTAATTTCTCGCTAGACATGCAATCAGAAGTTATTGAAAGTGAAAATTAAACTTATACAAAACAATGCTCGAACGGGCGTTTCGGCCGCCATTTAATTTTTTCGAGCTTGAGCATTCTCGACCAATCCCGTTCCTTGCATGTTGTCATTAAAACGAGAGGTCTCTTTTATTGGTTAGCTGTGAAAAAGGTGCTTGACGTGGCCGTTTATTCATGTTCAAAAGTCGCTCTGAGCTGCAGAAAAAGGCGCTGGCGTTTAAAAAAGCGTTGTTTTTAAAACACGGTTTACTCCATAGGATTATATTGTAAAACAGACGCTAGCAGCTTCAACAAAGAAGTCAAGTGTGAACACGGCCTAAGAGAGATTTATCTTCAGTGGTAGTTTTTTTTCTACAGTTTTCCTATGTCACACCATTGGACACATGTACGTTTTTTTTTTCGTCAACTACACATCTTGGCTTGCTTTCATTTAGCCTCTCTTTTCAAATCCTATATGTAATGCTCTTCCATTGTTAGCTCGTATTCGTAATTTTTTCTGCTGTTTTCACAGCACACCATGAAGGATTTACATTAGCATCGTTCCGCCGCTTTTAAAGACACTATGAACCATCTCATACGGTGCCAGCATAAATATTTAATACGTCTATCTGCTCAAGCTAATTTAGGAATCTCGTTCACATGCTAAATTCTCTTCCCGTTCACGACACAAGAACAAGCCTAACGCAGACTTCTATTAACGTTAATGGCCTATTAATAATTTTTGAGGATTTATCAGTAGATCCTGAATGTGCAGTAGGAGGTTTACTGTGTTTTATGGCACAACATTTGGTGGGCTTCTCCCAGGCAGACGGCGTGAATCTGAGAGCTCAGCTAATGACCCCTCCACTTCTGCTCCATCGGCCTGGAATATTAATTTTGGCTGCGCGATGTGCTTAAAACAATGGCGTAAATTGCCCAAGCAGGACTGTAATTGTTTATGAAGATGTAAATTGCTCTGCAGTGGGAGAAACTAATAGCTTCTGCGGGCAGGAAAATGAACTATTCTGTGGGGGAGGCTATTTCCTTTATGACTGGTATTTTTCTTTTTTATTAAAGATAATACAGTCAGAGGCTGGCTGTAAAACAGTGTGTTTCTGTGCGGAATCGTGTTGATATTGGGCCTTTTTTCATCCATCAGGGGCCTGTTTCATGACTCTAATGGGTACAATCATACTAGAGGAGGTGATGAGCTTCTGCGGCATATGAGCTAATTTTTACTTGTAATATGTCTGGATAATAATGATATTATCACGAAAGACCCTAAACATAGCCTAGTTTAACTGTGCCCTGAGATTTCTGTACAGGCCTATTATTTTCGACTGAAAATGAGGATATGATGTTTTTATCCACTATTGATGTAAAGCATTTGCTTAAAACATAATGTGAATGTGAGACGCAATTAATAACACAGAGACGACTTGGGACAACAACATAGGTGTTGTGGGTAGTTGCTATTAATGAGGTGCTACAGGCGTTGCTTTCACAGTCAAAACAACCACCTGCCTAAAACATAACAGCAGGGAAAGGATGCAGGTTTATAACACATTGCCAACCCCATGCATCACCAATAGAAAACTGAAAGGGCTTGTTAAATTTGAAAGCCATCTTACACAATGCAAAGCACATGTATATTTTTCACAACACTCTTCATCGTTAAATAGCAGGATATAAAGGCATGTGTGTGCATGCATATGTATTTGTGTTTACAATAACTAAGTCATTAATATAAAGAGTTCTCTGCGTGGTTTCTGGACTCAGTAAAGCTTTTAATTCAGATCCTTATAGGATCAGGGAGGCATTTTCATTGCCCATTAAAGCAGAATTAAAACGAGTTAAATCCACAGTGCACACTACATAATTGCTTTATGAATGAGACTAAAGGGTCTCTTTGCTGCCCCTGCTGGACACGAACCAAATCACATTACCAAGACATTACAAAATACTGCGTTATTTTCCCAATAAGGTCTAAAACACGAAGTAAGACGTGACAAACAATAAAAAAATGTAAAGTTAAAATGATGCATTTTGCTATTCTAAAACTATTTTATGGCACTAGAATAAAATAAATGAACCATATTGACTGCAGTTTTGTTTCGTAAATTTAATTAATGATACATTTACAATGACCTATTTACTCAGACTGAACCTTCAAGCTTGTTATATAATACAACTATATTAAAAGTAAAATACTTATTTACCTTCCTTGGTTCCTTCACATTTGTGTCTCTTAAACACGCTCTAAAAACTTTGCCCCCGTCCTACACTTCATGTGTAACTCAAGCACCAGCAAAACGTTTGCCAAAGACAAGAGACAGTCGTTTGTGTAAATCCCCCGGATAAGATAACTCTTTTGTTTTTAATAAAACGTATAAAAAATCCCAAATATCAAATGTCCGATCAAAAACAGCAGCTGAAAACGCAGCATGACACCGCGCATGCGCGACACCTGCGCAGTTTAAGCTAAAAGTCGTCGCGAGTGGAGGTGCAGTCTCAGACGTTTAAAAAATAAATAATGTCGAAGAAGTGTATAATTGTACCCAGAATTATGTTATTTGTGGTGAATTCTACAGTGTTCAACAACACCCTAGTAAAGTATTTTGCGGTTGTTGTATGTCATAGGTCAAAAAGGGAAGGGTGAAAGGTCAGTGTCAACTGGGTGTGTTGCATCGCCGTATTTTTACTACTTGTCGTGCATATTGTCTGTTAAAATGTTTGTTGCTTTCGTTTTATTTCATATGTAGCTATCTTACCACTGCACGCTTGGAAAGTAGCTTTCAGAAAGTTTCTCGACACACTCGTTGGCCAAAAGAAAGAAATATGTTGAAATATTTTCACCCGTTTTGTGAGTTGCAGTAGTTCACTTTATTAAAACGAATGTAGATACACATGACATGTTTGTTTACATTGTGTTTAAAATTAAAACTAAATAAAAATGGTTAAAAATAGTGGGTGATGATGATGAGGTTTATCATACTGCGTCTGCTTCGGTCTGGTACTGTGGCTGCTAAATGTACCGCGGCACAAAGTCCACTAGATGGCAGCAAGAACACAGACGTTTTTCCACCCAACAAATGCATCATAAAAAAACTGTTAAAACTCCCACATTCAACTTAAGGACTTCTTGAGATTTTGCATTAAAAAATCATTTTAGCAGTTAGGTGCTAAACAGAAATAAACATCTAAAGGGTTTTTAAGTGGTCAAGACCTTTGGCTCTTAAGATCTCTTCAAAAAGGCAGAAACCAAACTGAGACTAGGGAGGCAGTGTGACTAGAACTGGGAGCTTTTTCAGTCTTTTCAAACTTAAAACGGTCTGATTTTGGTTCTTTAAAAAAGGACTCAAGTACCCTTAGAGATGTCTCTTTGGCAGCCGGCCAGACGTAGTGTTGTGGAGACAGACAGACTACCCACAATCCCACGGTCCTCTGAGGGCCACGCTACAGACAGACAAACAGTGTGCGTGTGTGTTTTAGTGTCTGGATCATTTTATTCTTTGTTCTGACATAAATACAAAAGTCATATGGCCACTGTGGATTCACTTTATCGTGGGAGGCGTTACGTACATCAAATTTGAATCAAATCAGTGATTATCGGATGCTTTTGCTTTAGGACCTTGATTTAACATTGGACATCACGTGGCAACCAAACACAGAAATTAAAATAAAAAATGCATTACCATTAACTGCCAAATTATAGACATGCTTATTATTAACCCACGTGTATCATTCCTGAAAGTGAATCAATAGTGAGTTTTCTTCCCTATTAGAAGTTGCACTGTTCTCTAGAGTTGCATTTTATTCTTTGCATTTCACATACCTTCTTTGCTGTCCAGAACCCTGTATGAAGAAACCTGAGTCACCGATTGAGAACCTGTGACGTAAACACTCACACACCTGTGAGTCAGAATCATTTCACTTTGGAAAAGTGACACTGTATCTGGGCTGTTTCGTTGGGAAGGGCAGTTTTCTGATCACACTGTGACAGGTTGAGGATCTGGGAGTCTTTTGAAGCACAAAGTCAATTTGCATTGAGGAAAAGCAGGCTGTGATGGTGCAGGGCGGTTACTATGGTTACGTGTGCAACGGTGGGGGCCAGGTCAGACACAGATGAGGGTGAGGTAACAAGCCCATTGAAAACACACAGTACAATGAGCTTGTTTTTGTGTTTGATAACACAGTGGGATAAATATGTGTTTAAAGTCTTTAGCCATAAATCAAAGACACGGACTCTGAGGCGTGAGGTCATAAATGTGTTTTAAAAATCAGCCTTGATTTTCACAAAAATGAATCGATATTGTTCATGGTGAAAAGATGCGTTATTTTCATGCAAGCTTTCTAAACATGAGAAATATAAAAACTTCTCAGGTCTTGCTTGACTTAAAGGGATAGTTCACCCAAAAATGAAAATGATGTCATCATTTACTCACCCTCAGATTATTCCTGTATACATTTATTTGTTCTGATGAACACAGAGAAAGAAATTAGAAGAATATCAGTCACCAAACAGATCTCATACCCCATTGAATCCATAGTATTTATGATCCCTACTATGGCAGTAAATGGAGGATGAGATCTGTTTGGTTACTGACATTCTTCCAAATATCTTCCTTTCTGTTCAGCAGAACAAATAAATTAATATAAAGGTTTTGAACAGCCTCGTGGTGAGTAATTGATGACAGAATTTTCATTTCTGGGTGAACTATCCCTTTAAAGGACCCGTGCACCTTCCAAATGTAAATTCTGTCATCAATTACTCACCCTGTTGTCATAACAAACCTGTGTGATTTTCTTTCTTCTGCAAAACACAAAAGAAGCTATTTTGAAAAATGTGGTAACCAAAAACCGTTGGTCCCCAGGGGCTTTCTATTGTATGGACACAAAATCAATGCAAGTCACTGGGGACCAACGGTTTTCTGTTAGCAACATTTTTCAAAATATCTTTTGTGTTCTGCTGAAGAAAGGAAGTCATACAGGATTGATATGACAAGAGGGCGTGTAAATAATGACAGAATTTTCATTTTGAAGGTAATCAATTCCTTTAAGAAATATTCTGGGCCCAACAGAGTCATAATATAAAACCAGAGGTACATTTTAGGGGTTTCATTTAAGCTATTAATACTTAAATCATTAATAAATAAAATAAAAAAATAAATCAACTATATATTAGTATTCAATAAAAAAAAATATATAAATAAATGCCTATAAATAATTTGCATTCACATTTTGCAGATTAATTGACTTTATGCTTCAAAAGACCTAAATATCTCCAAACCTTGACCTTATTTTTCTTTCTTTAATGTTATGTAATTCTCTTAATTTGTTAATAGGATTTAATTACTCTTTTCCCCTGGTTATTTTATTTATATTTTCTGTACTTAGTACTGTATATTTTTAAGCAATAATACAAAATAAATAAATAATAAAAAAAATGAAAGCTTTACTTTAGCAGATCTGGTGGATTACATGCAAAAAAATAAAAAGAATTTGCACTTTTTTTTCTAGCTTGTCCAATAATGACCCATACAAAAATGAGTATACTTTACCCTTGTGCCTGAAAAACATCCAGGGTTACCCAGAAAAGATTCAGGACTACAGCACCGTCAGCCCAGGTCTAAAAATACATGACTTTCTACATTCATACTGGAGCAGCGAGAATCGTGAGACCTGTGTGTGTCTGACCTAATTGTACTGTACACAATCACCACAGGTAATCCTGCGTCCCCTTAATCCACAGACATGATTTCATTCATGTGAACGGTGATTCCTGTCATTCATGTGTACATTTCATTCTTTTATAATCATTTTTTAAGAGATGATGTTAATTCATCTCAACCAAAAATCATAAAGTTAAAGTATATTTGAAGATTTTGGTTCCAAAATGAGATAACTAAAATGTTTCAAAAATCATGTTTTTTTTTATTGTGCATTACAATTAATAGCAATCAAACTGCAGTCGATTTGTTTTGATTTAAGCCATAATAACAGAATAATATTTTTTTTATTAATACAAAAATACTGCTAACTTACACAATAAAACACAATCTTATTTTGGAACTAAACTCTTCATTTGTATAGTCATATAATCGTTAATATTGGTGTACATTGTCATTAGGGAAACTTTGATATTGTATACAGAGATTCCTGTAAATTGTTTTAAAAGACAGACGCTGCCACGTGCGACCATAATCTGGACACTCAAACATGTTATCAGTTGTGGTATTAAGTGCTAACATATGTTTTCAATCTAGCGGACAATTTCTCCAGTAGGGCGGCGCTGGAGAGATTTCAGATTGAGGACGTGGGGGTTGCCATGCCCTTTCACCAACCCAGATAACCTCATCAGAAAGATCCCGCCCTCAAAGTCCCTCTCTAAATCACAGAATGTTAAACCAACAGGTGATACAGCACAAAGGAATGGTGTTGGAGGTTAAAGGGAAGGCGATGACAGAGAGAGAGATAAAAAACAAGAAAACGTTTACGACGGGCTATGACACCATCTGTAGCTGACAGCCGACAAGACGACGAACGAGAGAATAGAGGAGAGAGACGGAAGAGTTTTATGACGGGGTGGCTGTGCTATCAGCGCGTGACAGGCGGGATGTGTCTGTTCTTGCGAATGTACATTGTGGCCTCTTCCCACGGGACACAGTCTCTCCTCTCTAAAGATAGAACCTCTTGCATGGTGAGACGCTTATCACCTCTCTAAATGAACGGAAAAAAGAAGCTTTGGGTTGCATTGCACTCGAAACAAGGCCTGCATACACGCACTTTTTTACTTTGGGTAAAGTGCCCAAATCCAACTTGCTGAGGACATTTTGGAGACGTTTTTATAAATGCAATATCAGACAAACAATATTTATTAAAAGCAATGTCTGGTTGCTTGTTTAAAAACTACGTAAAGGACGTCAAAGTTTAATGATAACACCAGTAATGTTTCCATCCACGTATTTTTTGCACATTTGCTTAAAAATGGGATGGAAACATGAAAAAAAAAAGTGCTCATTGGGGAAAAAAATATAGTTAATCTATTTGTAGTCTGATTTTGCAAAAGCTTTATTTTATAACGTGGATCAGAATTACGAGTCAAAACTGTGCGTTGTGTAACCGTCTTTAAAGTTTAGCTCACATTTAGTGGAAAGGAGAGCGGGTAACAGAGCTTCATTCAATGACCAGACCAGCTGTTTTGAAAGTGAAATGACAACAGGGCTGAGAAAGAGACAGGGAGAAGGGAAAGAGAGATATAGCCCAAACAAATCCGTGTGTTGTATTGCTATAGAAAAGGCTGATGGCATCGAGCTTAATCGTGATGGACGGCAGCAGACGAGACAGAGAGAGACGATGAGAGATTGAGGTGAGGGACATCAGAGGTACAGAGGAGAAGAAGTGGTCTCAGCATCACAGAGATGGACTCCCTGACGTGAGAGGTGCTCCTCTCTCCTGCTGCTTTTCAATCGCTTCTCACTCCCAAAGATTAAGAGAAAATGAACGTCCAATCGCAGCCTGTCACGAAGAAGTGCGTCGGCTTTTTGAATCAATCAAGAGCAATTCAACCCAGCATAGCTCGCTCTTTCTCTCACTGAATCCATCACAGTAGGCATAAGGAAGAACAAAGTCAACTAAACCATGTTTTCAGTATTGGTTGCACATGAGAACCTGCCGTGATGCTATGAAGTTCCAGATGCCCATCAGGGTGTAACTATGGTGTTCTGACTGGTTGCGACAGCGAGATCGCTCTGTTTACCCGGCCCTGTGTAGAGATGTCCTCGTTCTGGTGTACCTGTATTTAGCAGCGTACAGATCAATCAGACTATCTATAGCCTCAAAGACACTAGACTTTGCTTTAGTTCAGGACCTACACACTAAACACTGTACTTAAACTGTGCAAAGTGCAAAAGTGTCCCTAAATGTGACCATTAAAGATGTATTCCTGAGGCCCAACAACACACATAGGCTTAATTGACCATTTTGATTTCTTAATAGCTTTTGAATTATGAGGATTTCATGACGCTCAGAAATTCACTTCACAAAAGAAAGTGTAGAAAGCACAAGCCAACTTTACATCTCAGGGCGTTAACTAAGTTCACTAAGACTCCTTTATCTATCATTCAGACAACGTAAAAAAATGTTTTCTTCAAAACATTTCATTTTAAGCTTCTAAATGTAATAATATTTTTCAGAAATAAATCCTAACATTTCTTTATAATCCCTGCACTCTGCAAGAAAAAGGGTACAAAAGATGTCAGTGGCGTGGTACCGAGCGGCCAGGTACAAAAATAGATTTTGGAATATATAGCTAATTTTGCCCTCCATGACAACTGTGAGGAGGGTGAATTTTTTATAACTCATCCGTTTAGATTATATTAAGCCTTAAAATTCTGCATTATTAAGAGCGTGGCCAGTCGAGTGACATGTGGTTTCACCATCCAGGGATTTTTTATTATCCGGAGGTGACGCGCTGCCAAGATGGCGACGACCGGCTCCGCCCACTTAAGGCTTCAAAATTGCTCTTCACAAACCTACGGGTGATGTCACGGACACTTCGTCCATGTTTGATACAATCTATGGGTGTTACCCTTACAAAAAGTACACTTTTGCATCTAAAGAGTGCATATTAGTACATCAAAAGGTACATACTGGTAACAAATGCAGTAAATATATGAACCAAAACAGTCTATATTAGGACCGTTATGAAGAGTACCGTCCCAGTGACATGTTCCGTATCTTATTTTTAACAGTGTGTGTATGATTATATACGAGATAAATAAACTTGAAACTCAACTTTGATTCAATGCAATTCAATTGGATTATATATAGCTTTTCTTAATGTGGATTGTTCCAAAGCAGCTTTACAGGAGAAAAACTGAAAAACACAGACAATGTAAAACACAGCACAGTGCATGGTGTTTAGAGAACAAGCGAGATCATGCTAGTAAATAATATCTAATAATATGTAATAAATGCAACAATGTCCTGTGGCGAGGATCCCAAACTCCGATGATAAATAAATGGAGAAAAAAAACTCCTCCGACGTGTCACAGCTGCACTCAGTTACTTTGATTAAAAGTTACTGAGTAAATGTTTATGATAAATGGCGAGAGTTTATTAGTTGTGATTTAGGAAGTTTCATTTGCTGAAATTGTTTGGGTCTAATTTGATCAACTTGAAAACTAATTGTCCCATGCCAATATTCATTTTAAGAGCCTATGAATGATACACAGTTCTCACATAAAATGTCTCTGCTGTGCTTGAAATGGCTTGTCCAGATGGGGAGTACTGAAGATCATAACAGGCTCTCTCTCACGCTGTGATTCATTTAAATCTCACACGCAGGATTAGTAACATCCCCTTTACCCGGCGTCAACTCACACCCCAGAGTCAACAGGGCTGTACTGATGAAAGTACATCGTGCAATTTAGTTTGCATGAACCCTGTCGGTTCATGTACATCAGCTGCTGACCTTCACTGGTTAAAAATGTATGATAGGACACATTTCATTTTGTACATGCTAAAAGGTTTGTATGGACTAGTGTTTGGGGACTATGCACCGTCTCTCTATATTTCACACAATATCAAGCATCTGTGTGCTCATGCTGTTCTTCCACGCACACATTTGTGCCGGGAGAATATCAATCTCAGTGTGATTTTCTCGCATTAGGTCTAAATTACAGGCTCTCAGATCTTTCGAGTGCTTTTGTATCTCCTCGTGACAGACAGCTCAGCACACACACATACTCACTCGAGGAAAAACTGAGCGCGCCCTGAAACATTCATGCTGTTGCTATATTGTCAGAAACGTACATCACCACAGCGGCTGAACTGTGCTGGAAACCATTCGACTTTTGAAAAGGATGGCGATCCAGATCTGTTGTCAACGTTATGTTTTCACTTATCAAAATCACATCGCATTCGGAAATCTAAAGAAAAGTTCACATATAAGTGCAAAAGAAGAAGCATGACGGGACTATTGCAATCGTTTTGCATTGTTGAAATGCATCTAGACTTTTTTATATTTAGTTTTTATTCCTGTTGTTTTAGTGGCATTTTCTAAGAGCATTCAACCTTAAAAGTTAGATATCTTATTGGTCTGAGTGGGTTACTATAGCAACAGTATGCCCGTCCAGTGCTTTCTGTAAGCATCAGCATCGCCAACAGTGTCAACATCAGTGGAAAACCCAAAGCAATAACTCTGTAATGGGTTTTAAAGGGCTTCTTTGCCTTAGGTTCATCAACAATTTTTTGTGTGGGATGTGGAAACTGTACAACTTGGGAATTTTGTCATTAACATGTCTTATAAACAAGCCTTTAACAAAACCAAACATTGAGTAAGGCTGAAATGTGATGGGGCATTTTGGGAAAAGCGCTGTCCGGCCCCTTGTTTTTCTCAATGGAGCAGATGGGTTTTCCGCCCTCGCAGAAATACTGGGACAGATGTTTCAGTCTTCAATCTCTCCATTCTCTCTCTATTTCTGCCGTTGAAGCTGCGTGCGTGCAGCAGGAGCTTGGAGATTAGCTTGAAATCTCCAGTAGGGCAGCTTTCCTGTAGCTCCGCGGTAAGAGAATGGCGCTAACAATGCCAAGGCTGTGGGTTCGATCCCAGGGGATTGCACATACTTAGTAACAAATGTATAGGATAATGCAGTGTAAGTCGCTTTGGTTAAGTGTCTGCCAAATGCATAAATGTAACTTTAAATGAATGCAAACGCCCAGCGGAGGAAACGGCCATTCAGTAAATTTGCATGGTGTTTACGAGGTCTGTGAAGTAGAGGCCTGGTGGTCATTTAGGGTGGGGATACGGGGGAGGCCGGATCAGGAGCGTGTTCAGCACCATGGACAGGTCACTTAGTTTTTTTTACAATAGACACATGTTGAAAATGCCATTTATATGGCGAATTATTATGTTTTCTTGAATGAAAAAATCAATCCTAGACTTTTTCGTGTGCACTTTTTGCAACCCTTGTTTTCAAATGTTAGAGCTATTTCTACTTTCTTACAAATAGAGATTTGCATTTGGCAGATGCTTTTATCCAAAGTGAAATACAGTGCATTACATGCCTCTTGGGATTCAAATCCACAACATTTGCCTTGCTAATGCAAAAAGCTCTAAAAAGGGGAGCAATGGGAATTACATGTGTAAGATTTTCGGTGACATTTGTTCAGGCTACTTTGTCACAACGCACACTGTAAAAATGCCGTGGAAAAACGACTGAAGTGAAGTTGAAGCTACTCGGTTACTAAAACTGTAGAGAGTCACGAGCGCAGTGACTCTGCCCCCTTTACGCGTCAGGGACGGAACGAGCGCAATGTGCCTGAATCTGCGCCGGGGTGAGTTTGGTTTCGGTCTGGGAGCTCAGCCGCAGCCCCTAGAGGCGGATAAACACACAGTCTTCCGTTCGCGTTCAGCACCACCACGGGACTCCAGCCATCCGCGGACAGCGATGCTTCTCCGCCCGAATCTCACCCGAGTCGTCCTCGCGTCCGATTCCTCTCGGTGTCGGGTTCGAGGAGTTCAGCCAAGGTTCCGACACGCGTGTGACCACAACCACCGTATCTGAGTTAACATCAACAAAAGGTGGCCGAAAGTGGAGAGATCGCGCGCTACATCTGACAAAGAGCTCGTGGTTCAGATGTAACTTTGTGGACGTTTGGGGAGGAAAACGGGTTTTCGTGCGCACATCTAAAGACGGTTGTCATCATGCCTGTAAGGAGAGGTCATGTCGCTCCTCAAAACACGTTTCTTGGAATAATAATACGGAAATTCGAGGGACAGAGTAAGTAAAGCACATCATATATACTCGTTTCTTTTCATAGTATCATTGTTGTGATAAAGAAGTAATGCATACAGCTTGCAGGTTTAACATTTAGACAAAGTAAATCATTGCCTCTTTTTGTTCAATCTCCAGTTTTGTTTTGTTTGTTCCATATTGTTTAATAAAGGCGCAACACCGACACAGAAACAATAGCATTGCAGTCTATAGAACATAACTTGTACATGTATATTTTTATCTCATATTATTTTGAGAAGCATTAGGGGATCAGAGAAATGTCAGGGACAAAGAGAGAGACGCACACAAAGGCTCTCCTGATAATGGATATCATTCTTTGTGAAAACATGAAGACTGGCACACGACAGCTTTTCTTTTGCTTTTATCGCTGCTGTTTACGGTTCAGTTACATCTGTTTAAGACCATGTTTACATGCACAGCCTTATAGCATTGAAATGTATGAATGACAGTCTGCTCCCATTGAGATAAAACACGCGCAGGGTCGACCCACTACACGTATACTGCACACGGGATATTTGTTTTTACGTATGTACGTTTTTATGTTGATACATTTAATGTAACTTACAATATTGGAAAATGATCAAATAAAATAATAAAGTCTAGTAACAAATGTTAAAGTATAATAAAACGATCTATGATATAAATATATAAAGTTGGGTAAAATATGGACAAACCCAACCGTAAGGTGTAAACGAAGCTTAAAACCTCCAAATTTAACCCATTCATGAGTTGAAAAATCCCAGCAATATTCTAGGAAAATCCCTGGGTTGCCATATTTACCAAACACACATTTGGAATTCTTACACGTGCTGTGCTTGTTTGTTTTTACAGATAAGAAGTTCATCATAGCCAATGCCCGGGTCCAGAACTGTGCCATTATTTACTGTAATGACTCATTCTGCGAGATGACAGGATTCTCACGGCCGGACATCATGCAGAAGCCTTGTACGTGTGACTTTCTGCATGGGGAGCAAACAAAGCGACACGCGATTGCCCAGGTGGCCCAAGCACTCCTGGGGTCAGACGAACGGAAGGTGACCATCACGTACCACCGAAAGGACGGTAAGTCTTAACTGGCTTTGCTTTTGGGTCATCGGTACGGATGCCTGTCAAGCCGTACTATCTTAAAAATACTCTCCAGGGCTGATTTTGGTTTTCACCATGTTTTCTTTCTTGAGCTTGACACGATGCATTCTGGGATTGTCTTGTCTGTGAAGGATATTTACGGTGCTGGCTTAGCATTTGTCAAAAAGAAGAAATCTTAGAAAACAGCTGAATTATGCTGTCAGGAGTGTGACTGTGATGTCTTAAATGCTGTCTAGGTAGGCAGCTCACAAGGTCTTGAAATGGAAAGAAATTAGTGTAGTGTGTCACTGGAAAATCTCTCTCTCTCTCTCTCTCTCTCTCTCTCTCTCTCTCTCTCTCTTCAATATCGTAAGCGTCTCATTTCGTGTGGAGGAAAGCTGATTTCAGCTGAAGTGTGCAGTCAAGCACACGCTCTAATGTGGGCATCCTTACACCCGCCTAGAGCTACTCAGTCAAATTCAGCCCTCAGCCTGTCCAATCTCCTCAAACACACAGGATTAAAGAAAACACACACGCCAGCGTCTGTTTTCAGAGCTCGGATCTGTTTCCTCTCTCTTCATGTTAGCAGCGTTTGAACAGTTACGCAGAAAGATACACAACTGATGAGCCAGAGGTCTGCGTGTGTTAGATGAACCATGAGGGCTCTGTGTCTCTCTAAAGTGCGAATTATGCTCTAATGGTGGAATATTGCTTTCCATTAGACTTTGACTTGGATTTCTGATGTAAAATATGTTATCATAAATGTCACTTTAAAGCAAGCACTGTTTCTATTGCTTATGCTTTTGGTTTCTTCAATCCGTAACCTACTATTGCATACTTTGTTTTTGTGACAGACACATAGATGATTTCTTACATTTTAAGATTAAAAACTAGCCCCACAGCATACGATACAGAACTGTCTCTAAAGTAGAACCCAGAACTTTATAGAGACTTGGGTGTCTCCCTAGCAACAGCCTAGCAACTGAATAACAACCCACCAGCAACCACTCCATATGTGTAGCAATGCCCTGGGAACCGCTCACAACACCATGTAACAAGTAACATTTCGTCGCTGTCCTTTTGAAACCTCGGATGTCCAAATTCGCAGTTGTTCAGGAAATGGAAAAAAACACTGTACTTTTTAAATGATTATATACTATTTTGTCGTAGTTGACAGGCAATTTTTAATACTTTTTATTGGTTGCATAAAGGGTGCCTAATAATAATGACTTAATATGGCCCAAAATTACTAAATATGGAGATACAAGGTTTCAGAAGGACAGCTGCCATTTGCATTTCTTTGAGAACATTTCAAATTCTAGTTTTTGTTTTTAAAAGTATTGTTTGCATGAAAATAAATCATAATTGTGTCTACATAAATACAACCGTATTATAAATGCTTTCAAGTAATTAAGTAAATGCACTGATATAAGTCATGCCTCTATCAATGAAAACTCGTAATGAGGAAAAGCATTAGTGCAGTTCCATTGTGCTACAGAGCCGCCATATGGCAACACAGCAATTTGTCTATAATGGCTCCGAGTTGCCATATGGCAATGATCGTATATCCTCAATTAACTGCTAAACGATGTTAAAAGTCGATCGTAGAACAACGACAACAATTTACTTATCGTAGATCCAGCAAAAAATCCAGATGCATGAGAATTGTGGAGAAATGTGGACAGCTTGAGCATCTCTGTAAGAAATAAATACGAATTCCATGCATCTTAAAATGGTTAAGCATTGGTTATTGGTTACGTAAGAGAATGCTTTTTGAATTATAACCATGTCATTTGTTCTGAATAGCTAGAAAATGGAAGAAAATGATGCATAATGCACAAACTGATTTTGAATCATGTATCGTATCTAAAGGGTTAACCACACTACAGGCATCATACAAAAGCTACATACGGGGAGAATGAGTAAGTCAATGGTTCCCCCTGCTCATAGAGAAGGTCTATTACAATTCTAATAGCCCCAGCTAGAGATGTATGTATAAAAATCTTTTGTTTAATAGCAGAGGTGCCATCATTATCGCCTTTGCCATTTCAGACGAATAAAGCAATTTAATAGCAGCGGGTGTGAAAAGGAAGGTTATTTAAACAGCTATTTCCCCTGTACATGGATATTATTGAGCAGCGTTTTTACCGGTGTAAAAGTGGGGCTGAAGGCAGACCGAGTCTCATTAAGGAATCATTAGAGGTTGGGTTAAAGAGAGCTATCAGCCGAGAGTGAAACTCAACACCGTGTACACACGGCGAACAATACATCACATCAGCTGAGCTCACCTGAGACATCAGCCCGACTCTACCAACCTGGTGCTGGCTATTCATCTGATGATATGAATTATAAAGAAGGTGTGATTAAATTTGAGAGAGATAAAGCACCTCGATGAAGAGGACTGATCCTGTTTAAGACGCCGAGCGCCTTTGAAATGAGCTGATCACCATCTCAGAGGCTTTGTTTTGCTCGAGAAATCCTAAACAAGTTACCGTGTTATAGATCTTAGAGGCGGCTGGAATATACCAAGATTGAATACTTTCACAATACAACTGAAATTTGCCAGAAACATGGTATATATTAAATTATTACACGGCTCGTTGGAATGCTTGATTTTGATTGGTCAGTCGCGACATTTGGAGGTTCGTTTCTCCAGATAACAACCTCTCAAAACTAATAACACCTGGTAACCCGGATTCAACAAATCTTTTTGACAGGTGTTTTTGACAAGTTAAATATATAAATACGTCTTTTAATAACATAGTTGACATTATATTTACAAATGATCAAACCAAATTGGCCATTCGTGACATTTGAACGCAGTTTCTTTCCTTAAAAACGAAAGGTCTGCATTCAGTAAAAATTAGCCATTTATGTTCCCTATAATCCCAGCATCCCAGGCAGCCGGCTATTATCACGAAATAAGCCCCTTTAGTGTGATACAAGACCCTCCGCTTCGGTCCACACTGTTGGGGCTTATTTCTGCGATCCCTTACTTAGAGATGCACCGATATATCGGCCAATAATCGGTATCGGTCCATATAAGAGATCTTAAAGAGGACAGGACAATGCAACAATTTTGTGCTCTGTATATAGAAAATGTTAAGAAGCATCACCATTTTGATGTTCAATATTAATAGTCAATAGAAATTATATGAATTATTCACATACAAAAAGTTAAGAAATATTAATGTAATCTTCAGAATCGGTATCGGCAGATATCACTGTGAAAAATCGGCTAACATAACGGTGGAGAAATTGAGTATCTCAATATTAAAGACATTGCAAATAAAAATGGTTTATCCAGTTTGAACATAATGGACCACCAAGAGCACAAATAAATAAAAAATTAACAAAAGACTTGTTTAAGTCTAGACTTGTTTAAGACACGTCCTGCTCTGTAGTTTCACATTACATCACCCATCTTCTTCGCTCTCACTGAGAGACGATGGCATTCGTAAAGACTTCACACAAGACACCTCTTGCCCGCGAACACCGTTTTAACAAGCGGCTTTACATCCAATCGATTTGCAATCCCTAAGTCTCTGTGGAAGCAAATCAATGTGCGTCTGCGAGCCCAGACTCATTCCGCAGTCTCGTACAGCCGACAACACACATGACCGCACCGCAAATCTGTCGTGACCCCGGGTAAGGAGAGTTTATTTAGTACTTCCAGAGCACGGTGCGGATGAAGGGGTTTGTGGGTAATGGGCTCTGATGCCAGAACGCTGTTGTGGAGCATGTGGAGATGTTAATGGAATCTCTACACCAGCGTGCCCTGACACTTCACCGCCACCTCATGATGGTTTATGGCGCTCACACAAAGCCGATGAGCTGTGTATTTATTTGTTTATTTAAGCGGTTGCGTGTTAGAGGTGTTCCTGAACAGTGGCGTAACTTTGTTTTGAAAATCGGTGGGGACAGAGATGACTAAAACAATACTTAAATACATTTAATAAATTTGTTTCTATAATCACTCGTTGGGAATATTTACTTTCACAGTTAAAGCGGACCTGAACCTCGGCCTCGATCAGTAGCAAATCCCGCCTTCTTTCATTTGTTTGGCCACCTCAATTAGATTAATATTGATGAGCTCATATAAATTAAACTTCATTCCGTTTCGACACAGCAAGGTAAACAAGTAAGTGCACAATATACACTATACAATAATAATAAGAGTTTTAATGATTATATGTATTAAAATGATTAAATAGATGACAACTAATAAGACCTCTCTACTACCCTTAACCTCACTTTATTATAAACACCTATTAGCCTTTTTTAAAAATATTTTCTTCATTAAATGCCTGTATGATCTGAAATGTGATGTGAATGTAGTTTGCCAAAAGGTGGATTTGATCTTGCTCTCTTATGTAGCGTCAGTACTACGCGTCTTACTCAACACGCCACACAATCGCATACTGTGACGGTACATACTGAATTTAAATAAGTACCTTTCGGCCGATAAAACAGTTTGTGCTTTATAGTATGAGAGGGAGTAGTATGAATACATTTCGGACGTACTGCGTGTGCCATGTTTTATGGTCATGTGACCAGTATGCTCTTTGACCTATGACGTATTAGCAACAACCTACACGTGAGCATTGATAGAAACATAATTTAGTCACGAGAAATTCATTTATTGGCACTTACATTAAAAACGGACGACCGCCTTAAAGTTTTCCGCTATATTTATATGATTTACTTTTGAAATTTGACCGTTGCTCAGCTCCCGTGGCATCATGGGATAGAGAAGTGTCCATTCGATCCACACTCACGAATCTCTGCGGAAGAAGTAGACCATCCGGGCATTTCTCGCCTACTGTATTTGCATACTGAGGTTTCAGACAGACTATTCATGACTCATACAAATTTTCTCTTACTATATAGAATGGAAGTTGGCGATTTCAGACGCAGCGTAAATGTTTTTTTTCCAAGAAGGAGGAAACACACACATTTGCTCATGGGTTGACGCGCAAAAGATGCAAAATGTAAACGACCCCTAAGTGATTCGTACATGGCATGGTAATAAAACAATTGGGGCTTTACTGAAAAAATTCTGGGCTTCAGCCCCCTTAGCCCACCCCTAGCGCCGCCTCACTCACTCACTCACTCACTCACTCTAACCTAACCTCGCTCACTCACTAACTCATCTGAGCTGTGCTGTCCACTTTCATTTTTAATTTCACACATGCTTTTCATATGTCAAACATGTTTCATCAGGTATCATCTTCTCTGTCATGAGTTTGCTGAAGGATGAATGATGTCAAGGTGCGTGTTTGACAGATCTGTTGAAGTGCCTGCTCGCGGGCGGCCTGTAAAGTCATGCGTCTTTCAAGTACTAAAGTTGACACCGGTGAAGCGTGCGACGTGGTTGAGGGTGCCGGGTTTCACTCACCGTGACAGGTTGGGCCTTGGGGCTCGAGCCTGGTCTTTCTCTCATCCGCAGCTGAAGGCAGATGGTTGAGGGCTCTGCAGGTACAGCGTAACAGCAGGTGCGGGATGGTTGCTCCTAAAAGGCCGGCATCTATTATTAAAGGGCCATCACCTCTTTGGTTACTCTTGCATCGGTTATGAAAAAGTGGCCTGTGTTTGGCTGGGTCAAAGGCAAGTGCGTCTGGCAGAGAGAGTGAGAGCGGTTAGCCAATCAGAATACAGCAAATGGTGTTATCATTCAAAACATATCGAGTTTAATTTGAGATCAGGTGTCGTGACAACAGCGTTCTCCGGAGCTGTCCCTGGTGTGACACGGGTGGACATTGTGTTCTTCTTATGAATAAATACAGAAGTGCTGACAGGTACCTGAATATATTAAAATCTAAGTTTTCCTAAAAATGACATCAAATGCTTTCATATAAGACAGCGAAAATTAAACCAGTTACTGAGCAAGTAGTACATCAAAGAATCAGTGGTGAACAACAGTAAGAGAATGATGTGCCGTCAGAGACCTTTTTCAAGAAAGTTTGCCATCATTTGACTTTTTCACGCAAAGATAAGTGCGTTAAGTATCCTGCAATTTTATGTTTCAAACCGAGATGACGACAGAAAGGCACAAGTTACGGACTGCAGCTTTAAAAATGAAAACTTCACAGACAGCTCTCTTCCCATGTGTCCTTTCAACCATTACGGTCCTCTGTAAAACAGTAAAGGAGATGACGTCATAATCAGTCATGTGACACGTGAGAACCAATAGTGTTTGCTGACACAATATCAGACCTGGTGTGACGCCTCTAAAGTTGCCATTTTTTAAGAAATGTGCGAACATTTGAGTTCCATCGAAAGGTGAGCATTTTCAGAGGATTTTATTTCTCAGAAATAAAATTCAAGAAATAAGTAGAGTCTCAGTTATATTTAATTCAAGCATCAACTTATTTTTACATGTTTCTTCTTTACTGTTCCTTAAAACAAACTCAAAAGGAAATAAGACCTTTACCATTTGGATTCAATAGTTAGTAGATCTAACAGTAAAAAATCTACAACATTGCACAATTATATAAAACACGCATCCAACCGTAAACACAAACGTCACCGGGGCAAAAGCAGATCATACGGAAACATGAAGAGATTGTATGAATTGATATGCATTAGCCACCAACGCAACCATGTAAACTTAATTGCCATAAGATCATGTTGGATAATTCGGTCAAATAAAAATGGTTGATTTTAGGAAATCTTAAAGGGGTACTCAACCCAAAAAGTGAAAAATCTGTCATCATTTACTCACCCTCAACTTGTTCCAAACCTTTGTTCTAATGAACACAAAGAAAGATATTTGAAAAAATGTGCGCAGCTCACATTTCATCATTGAGTACAATTTTTTTTAATCCTTTTTATTTGTTCTTCTGAATACTAAATAAGATATTTTGAAGAATTTAGTCCAATTATCATTTTTGGGTGGAGTATCATTTAAAAACACCCATCACACATTTTGCTTAACCCCATTAAGTACATAGAAACTGGAGGTTTCATACAGAAAAGAATCTTATGTATTCATCACACACACTGCTTAAAGTTCATCACATTTACTTTCGTTCAGCACAAATAATCAGAGCCCAGAACACTTCTTCAGGAGCAGCATGAAGATGAGATTAATAATGGCATATGTACATCAGGACGGCGCTGCTAATGAAACAGACCCGCTCGGCTAAGGGAACCCTTTTTGAAAGCCATCCAGAGGCAACCTAAACCATCTGTTCCTCTACCGCTGCCAGCATCTCCCGCACTCCTCCTCTCAGCCCTTCTGAAGCCAGATCTAATCTGACTGGCACATGGAGAGGGTGAAACAGAGAGCGTAGTGATTCCATTATAAAATCCGTTTTTAGAACGAAAGCTTTTAGAGCAGCAAACCTTTCTTGGGAATTTTAGATCATTGCTCTAGATTGTCCTTCCACTGACTGAAGTCAGATCAGCAGAAGAGAGGCTGCGTATGAAACTGAGCTGTCGTGATGTAGACAACATCTTCGTATGAAGGCGCCAACTAGTTTAATTATTCTACAGTAAATGAAGTAAATAATAAACATTTATTAATCAATCATCTGTTTTTGTTACGTTCTTAGGAATACTTGATTCTAATTGGTCGCATTCAGATTCAGCGGTGAAATATTTGATAACGATATTTGATAGTACATAATGTTCATGTAATCTCATAAAAATCTATTTGAATCAATATTTTATGTTCATGTATTAATTTATTTGATTTAGGTGTGATAATATGCAGTCATTCGGTCAATAACAGAATAAAGCCCTTCAACCTTTAAACCTGCTGGGGTTTGCTTTGCTATAATGATCGACAGACTAAACATTGCTTACATAATACTAGTTTTGGTGTTGTGAGTCTTTTGTTTTGAACTCAAGCGTTACGTAACGCAAAGCTTTTCTGCTCACTTATCATGCATTTCTCATCTTTTGGTTTGCTGCCATCAAGTCCAACCAAAAGAGAAAACAAAAATAAATATATGATATATATAATAAATATATTTATATAAATGACAATTTATCAAATATATATTTACATTGAATTTCGAGCTAAATCAACTGCTAACTAATTAGAATACTGTGACAAATACTTCTGACATAAGATGTTTGGTCATACCATCCACCTCTAGTGGAATATTTTCTTTGCGTAATGATATACCAGATTAAGTTGTTTTATTACGTCCGAACGTGTCTAAAGTCCTTCCCATCTTCACATAATACCTGTGAAGGGTACATTTTTAAAGCTTTATGTTGCCACCCATAAGTCCCCGCCCAGTATTTAGAAAGCGATCAATCGATTGTTTTTTTTAAATGTATTTATTTTTATATCGATAAGTATAGACCATGGCACAAGAACACCAGTTTGATCCCCAGGGAATGCACACGCTGAAACAATGTATAGCTCGGAGGCAGTGAAAGTCACTTCGTATAGAATGTGTGATCTTATAAAGAGTGATTGCACATTACATAACACACCGAGTCGCAATTTTAACAAAACACTGCTTCAAGACACAGATGAGGAGCGGAATATAAGAGGATGACAAATGCCTTCAACCATTTCAAAACATGACACATCAAACCTCCCAGTAGAGGATATCATCACTATCCTGCGTGAGTGGAACAGCCAATGGGTTTGCTCATAGAGTGGGCGTGACAGGGTGATCCGTCTGAAGGGCGACATGAAGCGGCGTTGATGAGAAATGAAAGGCCAGTGAGTAGAAAATTTACCGAAGTAGACTGGCTAGATACGCATCAAGAGATGACTATACTCCGGAAGTATACGTTATCTAACTTACTAGCATGAAGAAAACCAAACATAGAACCGACTCAATTGAAAGCGTCTATTATACTATATGCATTATACTATATGGTATTCGTCTATTATTACTACTATAAAACAGTACAACATATGCAATAGAAATATAGTATACTGTGTGTGAGAGAGGATCCAGAGAAAAAAACTGTAGGATATTATAGGATTTACGATAGTAAACTATAGTAAAATTGCTAGACAGATCATACTGTACATACAACGGTATAATATTTAGGATATTTTAATACAGTTTACTATAGTAAATACTATAGTCCGCTACAGTATTTTGTTCATTTTTAATATCGATAGAAATATATAATATCAACATAAATAAACAGCCGCGGCAATTACGATCATTTTTTTTTTGGAATTTACCATTTTTAGGTATGTGTTAAGGTTAATTTTTGCTTTATTTTGTGAACTGCTAAGAATATTTTTCCCCAATTTCAAATAAAAATATTGTTTCTAATTGCATTTATTTGCAGAAAATGAAAACTGGAGAAACAGGTGAAAATAACAGTAAAGATGCTCTGTATTTTTTTAGACCTCAAATACTGCAAAGAAAACCAGTTCATATTCACCTTTAAGCAAACAACAGTCATATTTCCACATGTATTTATAAAGGTCAAACATATTATTTTGTATGTGATGACCTGGAAATTTATCACAACTTTCATGTGTCTTTCACATTGCTGTTGGATGACTTTGGCACGCCTGAGGTTTCATTTAGCTAAAACTGAGAAAGATCACAAAAGGATGTTAATTGTTTGGAGGGATCAGTCACGGTAAGAAGTTTAGGAAACACCGCTCTCAGAGATACTCATGCGCTTCCGCAGAAGTGATGTTCAACATCAGTGGATTAAAGTAGTTATCTGGTTGAGATTACCCAAGCGTACGCCGTAATCAGATTCTCTCGTGTGTTCATTCAGAATTCGATTGCTTAGACTCTCGTTCGCTTTCTCTACCATAATGGATCTCAGCTGCTGTAACATTGAGCCGTCACCTTTAAATTGCATTACGGTTAAAAACACAAGCGCGAATGAGGAAGCTGCACTCTTCACCTGCGGTCATTAGACTGTGATGGCTTGTCTAGCGTATAAAGAGCCTCTCGGCGGAGGGAGTTACAGAGTGAAATCCATCCCTCCGCTCGGTAATGACTTCACATAGTCTTTCCTGAAGGTATGACCATTATGGGCCTATATTTAGCCTCATGCCTTCACAAGACGTAACTCAACCAGCGGATAAAACCAAATCTCTCCCAAGGGATGCAGCGCTCCAATCGCCCGTGTCCGAGGAGGACAAAGTGGCTTTTTAGAGAAATTACAAGAGGAAAGTGTTTATTCAGCATTGAGATTTTTTACCTTGGGCAAAAAGTTCATGGTGCTCTTGTAGGCCATTGCTTTCTCACCTTGTAATGCCTTCATTAAACCAAGCAGTAAAATAATGTTTGGCGTAACTGAAACGATGAGACTACGGCAGGTTTTAAAACACCGCTCTGTTCCTGTCATGACACTGAGACTGATAATGAAGTGCAGGTTTCTATTAAAGATCATCACGTTTGGACTTGCCCGTCACATTTGCCTCTGAATAAAGTCTGTAAGATGATGTAACACCAGCACTGTGTCCGTATTTGCTATTATAAATACAAACCAAAAAGAAGAACTTGTTGGGCAAGTTACTATGAAAAAGTAATTCATTACTAGTTACTCATTACATATTCAACTGTCCTTGTATTATGTACTAGTGTACAAATGACTCTCTCCAAAAAGTATTTAATCACTTATTACAAATTATTTTCTATATCCTATATCAACCTTGTTTAGTTAAGTGATTTAAGGACAGACATGAAACGGCTCTTTTAATTCTTTTAAATAAACAATATAAAGTGACATGAAGTAGTATTATTAACTGAGCGAAGTACGGATTTTAAAGTTAGACTTTGAATTTTGATGTCAATTCCACTATTGCACACACATATATTGCAGTATTTAGTTTAATTACATCAGAAGTAACTGTAATAAGAAACATAAGAGTAATTCCTTAACGTATTCAAGGGAAAAGTAATTAAATAAGTAGCAGTAATAATAATTACTTAGTAACTAGTTACACCCAACACTGTTTATGACAGCTCATGTCATGCCTATAGAAGATCAATATTGAAATATTGACGTCCTAGATATCTGTGAGATGAAATGGAGAGCATATGGAAACTCTCATCTGCATCTCATATACTGTATTTCTCATAAAAAAAGAGGCAGAAATCTCACAAATGCCTCCATCAGATTTGTCAAGTCTGCAATCAAAAGTCAATATTGTTGAATATCTCAATATGAACTCGAACATTTCTCATTAAATTTACCCAATCCAGATGATTTTACCTCGACAATCTACATTCAGTTTACACCTTGATGTAATTTTAACAATCCTCTACTTTGTTTCTATTTTATGAGAAACAAGTTGATTTTTAGATAAAACACCTGAGAATCAAATGAGCAACATTCGAGCAATAAGAAAAATGAGTCCTCGGGCAGTGACAGAACTTGTCTCGAGTGATGCTTTTTGTCACAAATAGACAACAACTAAATAATTAATATATATAAAAATAGTGTAAAACACAGTTGAATGAAATATTTATGGGCGCTCTCGATTCACCCGTCATTGGTAGGTGTGGCACAAAGTTTATTTTGGACCCTGAGGGTGTAGGCCAACAAGCTTTCCTCCAGAACGTCCTGAGTGAAATGCATACTTGTGTATTGATGTCTTCGATGTGCCACAATGTTTTAATTATTGATGGTGGAAATGGCAATCTAATGAAATTTCCATCATCTTGAAAGAGGAACTATGTTTATATCAGGAGCCTTTTCAGTGCGCGAGACTGCAGCGAAGTGCAAAATACACTGCGATTCGTTTCTATCTGTTCTCAGTTTCAAAGTGAGAGTCATTGACGGTTACATTTCACACGGACACGCAGGTCTCGGAGCAGTGACCATTTCAAAATGGAAGAAACGGATAGATGCGCACACGCTGGCACACTGGTCCCAGCGGCTGTTTTAAACTGGGAGAAATTGGGGTCTCTTAGGTTGAAGTTATTCTAGAGAGCGAATTCGGTTACAGTTTGATATCTCAGTTGATAAAAGATTGATACTGTATATAGACCAGTTCGAGAATATCTGAATCTGAATGGCTGAGAACAGAAGTGTCCCATATTGTAGTTGCAAATCTGCTTATAACCTTTTCAACAACAATTAAAAAGTGTTAGTTTATAAGAAAATGTTAGGAATTGTTTAAATTTGTTTATAAGTACACTTTGTTTAAAAGCAAAACTGATGAACGATAGTAATTTCAACAGTATACTTTCATATATACTATAGTAAACTCTTACAGTTCTGACACTTTTTAAACTAGAGTATTCTTTATTAAACCTCTTATCAAGCGGCCCTATTTTTGAGCATTTTCTGAAAACGACATACCCAAATTTAAAACTTAAACCATATGGTATATATTCATAATTCTGGCATCTTTTTAAACTAGACCCTTGAAATTTTGTTGCACAAGAGTCATAATATCTTAAAGTTTCAAATAAACATGGTAAAACATACATGAAAGTGACTTCCGTTGACTTTGAATGAATTTCACTTAGAGGAAAATGGATGAAAACTTGATGGCAATAGCCTGGAAACACCATAAAGATAAAACGGAATGTCTTTTTTTTAACCTTTTTTTTAAAGAAATCATTAGTGATAAACTGTTGTAAATACTGTAGTGTGCTATGGTAGGACTCAGGAACACTATAGATTGTAGGAGTTTTACTACAGTGTGATACAGTAAATACACTACATGAACAACTGTAAAACCGATCACTTGTAAAAAAGCTCACTTCCCAAAGTAGCACATGATTGACACTTACATTTGAGCAATCGTAATATTGAAAATATCATACTGTACAGGTCTTGGATCAGGCGGTCGCTGTTTATTTGTGAATAGAAGGGTTCGATTATGAATGAATGAGTGTTTTGTCAACAGCACATGACAGCTGAGTGTAGCGTGCGAGTGAAGCCGAGGATTTCCTAACTGACGTGTTGCACGCTGAAGGACCCCGGGGAACACAAAGTGTGTAGTGAGCTGGAAAAACAGCGAGTCAGAAGACGTCTGTCATGCCGTTCGGTATAGAGTCAAGAGCCCCGGATGGTAAATACCGTAACTGCCGTCTCTTAGTTCTGGAAAGAAACAAGGTAATCTAAAGAGTAGAGGTTATCTCTTGTCACCTGACGTCTGTAACATGAAGCAGGTTACTGATACATTGACACTATGAACAGTTCCACCAGCACATGAGTGTCACCGGCTAACTACTGCAATCTCTTGCACAGATATTTAACACAGATATCTTTACTATCTGAGACTTGAGAACAACTTGAAACACAAGACATGGCCAAAAGTGATCTTTTCTGATCATCTTCACCCTTTAGTCAAATAGGGTATATGCACGATGACGTACCGCTACGATCTCAGCCAGCTAGGTCACTTCTCATAGCACTAAGGGGATTTTTCATTAAGTGATAACGACGTGTTAAGTGAGAAAAAGTTCAAATGTCGGCGAACCGACAGCACTACGGGTGGGCATTGAAAATGAAAATCCAGGAGTCATTAGGGGAGGAGATTTGTTTGGTCACTGACATTCTTCCAAATATCTTTATTTGTTTCCAGGTTTGGAATAACCTGAGGGTTATTAATGATGAATTTTCATTTTTGGGTGAACTATCTCTTTAAAAGGTTCTTCACAGCGAGGCTATAGATAGAAGAACCATTTTTGGTTCCACAGAGAACCATTCAGTCAAAGGTTCTGTAAGGAACCCTCCTTTTCTTACTTTTTTTATAATCCGGAGTGTAAATTATAAAAGATATTAAAATAAAGTATTAAAAATGTTATATGCAGACTATAAAGAGTGTAAACTATAAGGAGCATTTGAGGGGGCTTAACTAAAAATATTGAGGCTTTTTAATTTTTCCATGCATTTTTTTCATATTTAAGAATAAAACCCATATTTCCTAAAATGCTATAGTCTGCCTTTAAAGTTTGGCAGCTGCCAAAAAATGCTTTACAAGTTTATTATTTTGTACATTTGATACCATACACATCATATTTTGATGGTTTGCTTGAACCTAAAGGAGCATTAAAAGCAAACGATGCGTAAATATTCCTTCTGGACATTACTTTTGGCCGCTGTACGTGTATACATGAGCGCGCTGACATGCCAAGCTTGGTTACATGTGACTTTCAGCGTGGTACAGGATGTCAAGAGACCTCTTCATTCAACTAGCGTTTGTCCATCTGCCTCTGTTCTCGAAGCCCAAAACAAACAGTGATTCAAGCCAGAAACTGTAACTACTGTTGCCCACATCACAACAAGAGACTTTAATGCTGTACTCTACCCAAAAAAACAACCAACCACAATCACAAAGCATCAAACTAGCCGTCAACATCTCACTCGTGAATCACAAAAACAGCACATAATATCCGAAGAATTTTTTCCCGTAAAACCCATTAGAAAGATTACAGAACTATGATCCTGTTACATTTATATATACCCATTTGGCAGACGCTTTTATCCAAAGCGACTTACAGTACAATGCTTTATACTAGCCTGAACATTTGTTTTTTGTGTGTGCAAACCCTGGGCTCGTACCCATGACCTCGGCTGTTTGAAAACAACGACATCTAATAACATGACACTAGTCCGTCTCTCTTGGCTGTGACTTTCTTGACGTCTTTCTCTTAACGTGACCTGCATCAGGACACCAGATCTTCTCCATCACTACGTCTACGGGATCTTTCATCAGTGTAATGTCATCTGTGGTGTCTTTTATCCTGATGAGATACCAGAGACAGTTACACGCAGTTTACTGCCGAGTTAATGACACCGAACATACACGAGATGTACTTCAATAACACGTACTACATAATTATCTTTAATCCTTCCTGATGAGCCACGTGAAACATCCAGACATCTGCTCGGGCGCACTCACTAGATATCAACTGCAAGAATTGCATTACATACGAGGACATTCAATTTAGCCAAATTATTAGTTCAATAATTGTTAGTCAACTCGCGAGTTTTTTACCAGGTCAACAACCCCACTTTACATCCTGTTATTCTTTATAAAATAAAACGTTTCTATAGTAACATCATTCCGCACAAACACCACCACCGAGTTTAGTTAATCACTGAAATCAGTATGATTAAATACAGTATTACATGTAAAGATCAAAGTGAACACCCGTGAATGCTAATTCTCACTAAACAACTCATTTTAGCTTTTTATTTCAACCCTGTTCATTTCCTTGTCATCATGTAAATTATCAAGTTTGGTAACATTAAATACATTAGTTTACATAAACTAACAATGAACAATGCTTCCAAACCCATTACTTATTACATGAAGAGTGACAAATTCTTTATACTTTATATAAACATTATACAAACATAAACAATGATGGTGCTGTAAAATATGTTGCTCATGGAAGTTTGGGTTGTCTGTTAACTAAGGTTCATGGATTTGATCTTATTGTTAAGTGTTACCACAAGTTTAAAGGTTCCAGGTCCAGTAGAACAGGCCCGACTTGTGTTTTTCAGTTGTAAAGTGGTACTGTTGGAACAGTACATGATGTCGAGCGGCGATATGAGAGACCCAACTGAAACTGGGCCAACAAAACGCCAAACAGCAGGATCCATGTCTGTCCTCCATTATTAATTACAGAAAGAGCCATCGTGCTGTCATTAGTGACTGGAAGCATTGTGAAACATAAATGATACGACTTTAACGCCATAAATAATGAACTCGCGAGAATTTATGACTCTTTATGAATCAGAAAGAAAACGAATGCATCACGGTCTCGAAATGCTGATGGTAGTGTCTTCAACTAATCCCAGAAATTAAAAGTATTTCATCATTTACCCATGGGTGCAAGTCAATGGAATCAGTGTTGTTTGGTTACCAACATTCTTCCAAATATCTTCTTTTGTGTTGTGTAGAAGACAGTCAAACAACATGAGGGTGAGTAAATGATGATTTATACTGTCCTTTTAAAGGTCTTGTCTGCAATTGCTCAATGGTAAAATGTGCTGGGTGTAATTCTCTCTTACAGAATTCCTCCCTCATAATTTTAGCTTTCATGATTTATAAACCAACACTGTGAGTCGTGGAAGACGGCTGCTGTTAACAAACACCTCCTGTTTCCCACCATCTAGTAAGCAGACAGATCTGATGTTCATCACCGCGGAACGTGTCTGTTCGTCTCAGTCTCACACACGTTCAGTTCTCTCTCTCCGTCTCGGAAGCGGCCGTCACCGCCGTTCATTAGCAGTATGCCGGCTGTCTGACTAAATTTAACCGGCTCGTGCTGGAGCACATTAGCAGTGGCAGACTTCAGCCGGACTGCTCAGAACCAGAGAAACCTTGGAGAACTGGGAGCCGTCTTGGAATTCAATCCACATTCATGTTGACGTTTCCATTTGTCTACTTTGGCCTCTTTCTCGTCTTTCTACTTACCCTTTTCTTAGCCCATTCTGAGATCTGGGATGTGTCTACATTAAGATTGTAGAGCATCAGTCCACCAATGTAATCCAAACACTTAAACATCTCCTTCAGAGTTTAATCTGAATTAATCTGAGTCGTAAAGAGATCTGGTCATAGTGGTACAGAAGAGATTTCAGCTTTATAAGGACCGATACGGCGGAAACAGAGTGAAATTAAACCACTTTTAGTTGGATATTTGAGCATTTTCAATACGGTGGCCCGGTTTCACAGACGGCCTATCTTAAACCAGGACTATGCCTTAGTTGAATTAAGATATTTATGTCGCTTTTATAAAAATGCCTTGGAATACATGGTGTGCATCTCAAGACAAAACAATGGCACAAATCAATTTTAAGATATTTCTGGGCAAGTTACATTCAGTTAAGACAGGTCAAACATTAATTTTAGTCTGGGACTAGCCTTAAGCCTGGTCTGTGAAACCGGCCTATAAGTGCTTAGATGTAGTAAAAGGTTGAACGCAGAGATCATACCTTCTCATGGTCAGGTCATGACATTTTTTATCTTCAGAAGATTTTCAAAGCCACTTTCAGTCCGGGTGCCCTTTTGATAATATTGAGCGCATAGATTAAACAGCATTAGACAAAAACACTTCACACCTCATTTAATCCGTTTTCTTATGGGGTTTGTGTTAATAATATTAATGATGCCTGTCTGTGCAGAAGACGTTGATGTAGTGTTTGACTTGTAAGAAATGCTTAATCCTCCACATTCACATCATAATCCACTGCGTGTGACCTACAGTATATGACCTTTAGTGCCGTCAGCATTTAAAAGTGATATATTTGCTTCCTGCCGGGTGTGTCTGTGGACATGAGAGGCAAAATATGAGCATAAGTATCAACAGAAACGCTCTTTTTACAGAGCGGTTTCAAGGCCAAATACAATAATCTGATCATTTTGGGTTTTTTGCGAAAAAAAGAAATATATCAGAACAGCAATCTAAAACAGAATTTAAAGACACCTCGATGTGCCTTAAAATGTGCAGACTTTGATGTATTTACGTAATTTCATAATGAATTATGTAATGAAACAAAGTAGAGGAGATGATAAGTGATCCAGATTCTTTTTAATTAGCCAAAATCGTTTTCCTCACAGCCTGGAATCTGATGAGAAGCGCAAGTACAAAATTCATGTAAAAATCAACACTGGCTAAACAAAAATCGCTGAAATGACTTGTTTATATTTATATTTCAAATTCATTAAAACACAAAAGTTAAAATGGTTATGAAGATCATATAGTTACAGTTTATAGTAACCATAGGAGGTCAAAAATAAATACTATATTCTATACCTACAGACCATTTAAAAAAAACATCTTTTTTACTATTTATTTTTATTTTATTTTAACTATTTATAGGTATGTGTTTAGGTAAAATAAAAATAAAAAAAATAGTGAACTAATAACAATATTTTCCCAAATTAGGAAAAAAAATATTGTTTATATTTGCGGGAAAAAAAATTGGTGAAACAGGCTCTGTATTTTTTCAGACCTCAAATACTGCAAAGAAAACAAGTTCATATTCACTTTTAAACAATACAACAGTAATATTTGTACATGTATTTAGGAAAAGTTCAATAATTATTTTTTATTCAATTCAATTCAGACTGGAATGGCCACAATACATCTAAAAATGCTGATTAAATGAAAAATTGCGGATGGTCTCTTAATGTTTTTCCGTGGCTGTATATTCTACATTTGTTTTCATTTACAAAACCATCAGGGCTGACAAAACACAAGCATATTTGTCCTTGTCAGACACCCAAACATTAATAATCCTCTCGCGCAGCAGATATCTGGTGCCTGCGAGGCATTTTTGTATCCTTTCATCTCTAAAGGGGCTTTGGCCGTGGACTCAATGAGAGAGAGATAAGGATGGATTGGACTAAAAAAAAGAACACCGATGTCGGAGCGGACAAATTCATTGTGCTTTAGAGCTCTGTTTTCTGTCACACAGCACGCAGGCACGAGTCTGTGGAATAAGGGCATGCAAACGGGGCTGAGCCTGCAGAGAGCAGCACTGGCTCTGACCTTTGACCTCTGGGTCGGATACACCACATTTATCCACAGTTACATCCTCTGGCGTACATCCAGCTCCAGGGGTGGTTTTCAGAAGAGAGTATTTCTGTAATTTACCGTCTGTTCCGCAGATGTACGTTGTCATCAAGTATTCAGGGATTATTAAATAAATAATGTTTGTAATTGAATAAAGAGCCGTAACTAAGCTGTGCTGATGAGTTGATGTGACGTGTGTTATTGTGTATGAAATATGATGTGTGTTGTCACCCGGGTTTAATGCTTATCTGTCAAAAATGAATTGCGGTCTGCAAAACAAGTGACTGATATCATTTATGAACATTTTTACCAGTGTAATGTAAGAACAGATATCCACCGGTTAAATGAATCTATTAATCCAATAATGATTATTTACTTGCCTTTATGTCGTTCCGAACACATTTGACTTTCTTGCCTGGAATACAAAAATTGGAATAATTTACCATTTGAAAAATAATTTCATGCAAATACAAAGAATGGACACAAAACACCATGAATGTACTGTATCTTAAATGTAGGGCAGTGTGATTTACTGTACCTACAAAATCGAGTAATATTATTCATATATGATATAATAATTATTATTTAATAATTATAATAATTATTAATTAATATATCAATATCTGTGCAAAATTTGAAACTACTTGACTAATTACTAATTAATTAAAAAAGGAGATTTTAACAAAAAAAACTAGATTTGGATGGACCACCGACACATTTTTCTTTCTTTTTTTGTAAATGTAAAGGCGATGAGAAAGATTGGTTGTGTGTGCTACCACCTTTTGTCGCCATTGTGTTCCTGCACACCTTGCAAATGATTTTGTTAAGAATTTGTTTTCTTAAAACAAAATCCCCATATTACAGATGACGCTTGCTATCAGCATTTTGAGATTGACAGGTTATGTTTTGCACTACTCGTGAGATGTAAAGACTGAGTTGCCCATAATATTCAAGATATTCTGTCATTTTATATCTTCAGCACAAGTATCTCAATGATATATAACATTATCCATATCACTGTATTGTACATTTTCTGAAACCCCATGACAGCTTTGGGTTAGAAACAGGCTCAATTGAAGTCAGTAACTCACTAAAATCCTTTAAAATGCACACAATAAACGTGCTTCACGATGCAGAGAAACCTTTTTTGTCTAGTGGTTTCATAAAGAAACTTTAACATCCGTTTCAAAAGGTTCTTTGTGGCGAAAAAGGTTTTTCAGCTTATAAAAAGGTAAGAAAAAGACGAAATTTGAATTGACGAATCTTTGACTGAATGGTTCTTTGTGGACCTAAAAATGCATCTTTTATGGCGTCGCTGTGAAGAACCTTGCGAGCACTTTCATTTCTAAGAGTGTGCTTTTGGTGATAAGTGCAGTAAGTTACTGTGATCTTGTTCTCAATTGAAGCGCCATTCATTTGGCAGTATGAAATCCTCAGTAATCTCTGTATTTCCATTCACAGCTCTTAATCTGGGCTTCGGGCCGTATGTCTTCATTAACACGCTAGAGGAAATCCACACAACAGATGGGGGTGTTAACAAGATGAAACATAGCGCGCTTTCCAAAACGAAACGTGTTTTAATTTTTTACTGTTTCAATCTATAGGTTCAGAATTCATCTGCCACACTCACATCATCCCCGTGAAGAACGAAGAAGGCGTCGTCATGATGTTCATCCTGAACTTCGATTGTGTTCTCGACGAGGAAAGCAAAGACTCTACAGAGAGACTGAACCTCAGCCCGCCTGCCAAACCTGACATCAGTGAGTCTGAACGGTGCTTTTTTTATTTCTTGTTTCTAGAAAGTGTGTGTAGGAAACATCTGCTGGCTCTTGATTCCCATGACATCATCTTTGGCACTGTAAAACATGCAAATGATTAATTTCAATGTTTGCCCAATGTTGAGTTGCTGTAACTTAAAAAAAAAGGCTTATTTTGGATGACTTATGCAATGTAAAATAGTCACTGTGATTATACCGAACATTTTACACTGTGTATTAATCGAGGAAGGTTTTGTTGGGATCATATATTGGCCTATATCTATATTCAGCCTCACAATATTGTATTGGTGATAGTTTCTATCGTGTTTATTTAGTGTTTCTAAGCCCTGGCTCATTTTATTTCTTTAGTGCTTTTCACAATTTGTGCACTTTTACAAAAAAGGCATTTTAGAAGAGGCAGTAGATACAAAAAAAAGTTATTAAAAAGAATTATACTCATCCAATATAAAAGTATAAAATTGCACATTTGTCATAAGATACTGTGTTAAAAAGAGATGCCGATAAAAAAGAAACTCTAAGTTTCTAAGCTCCATGAATGTTGTGAGGCTGAAAAATATAAATAGAAAGATTTGGGCAACATTCTATTAAACCTCAGACCTAAAGGGGAGAGGAGAGTTACCTTCAAACCTCTATGGCATCAAACATTACTCAGGTGACTATGAACATGTCAACCACGTCAACACCAAAGTCGCAATTAGGTTATAAACTGAAACGTTTTCAATTCTGTGTGCCGTATGCATCAGACGTTCAGCCAACGGTCCGTGGGTGTCTGAGCTGAGCTAAACCAGCCGTTGTAATCCTGCTACCTGGCAGTGTTGAGAACAGGAAGAACTTTCTCCGGGATCATCTGAGCGCAGTGGGGCGTTCATCATCACTAAATGTTAATGAGACAGGAGGATCGCGCCGGGACTGCTCAGAAACAGTTGGGATGTTGTCATCTTCTGCTCTCTGCGGTTTTATAATTGGCCTCTTATCAATAAAGGATTTAACATGCTAATCAGCGTGTGCATGGAGAGTGAGATTAAATCCAATATGGTCTTCTTCCTGTTCTCTCAAATGATAGCATGCTGTCCTACAGGATTCCAATCTGTCCAAGAACCGCTTAGTTAGACTAGAAGAAACTCAGACGACTATTTGATTGAGGTGTAAAGTAACCAATGACAGGTTTGCTTTACAGTATGTCCCTTAGAGTAAAGCCACATGAATTTCACATGCGCAAAAACATACAGTAGGGTCACATGTGAAAGGATATTCTTAAATCAGCATTCACTTGAAATAGATATATATTATCAATATATCAAGGTTCGCTTACAAGAATCAATTCTGTCAAAAACAATCTTGTTTTCCCTTTGAATTAAGCGTACAGTATATTTGATCCCGTTGGCAAATATTTATTTACGTAGTTCCTGTAAGCAAAAAACGGACTTGATTTTGATGCATTTTTAAGAAAACAAAACTTAAAGAAGTCAAGTTGCTTATCAAGTACCTTGATTTAAGAACGCTTAGTATTTTGTGTCTTGTTTTAGAGTAGAAATACTAAGTAAGAAAATCATTTCCGCAGTGTGGGATCACACATGAAAAACATTTTTTTTCTGTAAAGCATAGCAGATGGAAGAAGTTTTTTTTTAGGATTCACAAAAAAACAGAGCAGTTGTAAATAAAAAAGTTAGTTTTTAGAACAGATTATTCCATGGATCGAAAACTAAACAAAAGTACCGTCCTGTCACTCTTACAAAACCTACAATATGTTTCTAAGACATTCAACAGACAATTAGACTTCTTCGATTTGGCAAGTTTAGTGATTCGTTTTTTCCTCACAAGCACTCAAACAATTTACCCGTTACTCACAAGTTGTATTGCTTTAAATGCTCTTTTCTCTTTAAAAGGGCTGGGGATGGTCTTTATCATCACGATAACTTCCGTCTGCAGGCCAGTTTTCTCTGCTCCGTCTGACTGTGAATCACGCCGCAGGCCGGACAATCATTGTGATGATGACGCATGTTTGCATGTCCGCGGGGTTGGTGCGGTCGTGTACGGCTCCGCGCAGCTGCTCAGGCCCCAGGTGGACTTTCATTTCTGAAATCCTCACTCGGCACGGCGCGGCGCTCTAGGTGAAGGTTATTTTTAGCGGGGAATGTCGCTGAATGTTTCATGTCTCTGGGCGTCATAGAGAGCGAACTTCCACAAGAACTCTTTACTAAACTCTTCATTTTCGGTGTTACAATATCGCCTGAACCCAAATTGAGTGAACACGCTACCTTAACTAGTGTTTGTCAGTCAGGTTAAGTGTGTTCATAAGCATGTGTGTCTGAACGAGGTTTTGATGATGTCTAACGGATGCAAACGGATTAAAGTCACCTTTAAAATCCAATGGTGAAATATAATGTTGCGAACTTTATTTCCAAATAAAACAACATTATTGCTTTGCCGTTCCGTACTAACTAGACGTTTGGTCAGACAGACATGAACAGCAGCCAGTCACATTTCGTTTTTTTTTTTTGTTTGTTGGATGGTATTAAATATAATAAAATTGTAAAGGATAGGAAATTATTTGATTTAATGGAGATGATTCTCACATCACAGTCACGGCTGACAAAATGAGTCTTGAAAGAAAATCCTTTCAAATCAAAGGTAAAGCACTAACCAAAACATGCAACACAATTAGGCAAAATGTTTAAAATACTTTAATACTTTAAACTTTTTAAGACAGAAGTGACTTTTAGGGGCAAAAATATAAATATTTATATACCTTACAGTATCATAGCAACAAATGAAAGCACAGAAATCATGGGATGTAAGGTTCTAGTGTATACTGAAATAAACTCTATCAGTGTGAATGAGACACATTACGATAAGTCAACACCAATCAAAACCCAAAGTCATTTAGTTATAAAACCCTACAAACCAAACAGAATAAAACCTTCAGAATCAAACAAACAAGTGCTCAGATATACTACTATAGAGCCATTTCATTTTCTGTTTAGACAAAATGATATATCTGGATTAAACAAAAAAGAGAAGACAAATTGGATGTTACATGTGCATTTGGGGACTAACCCAGTTATGGTTTAATAACAGATCAGAATATTATCCCATAGCCCACATGGGATAAAAACACGGATCACCAACTTCTGTTTCCTAACCACATCTTTAGATGTCTGCCCAGTTTTTCCTCTATGTTGAAAGAAAAAGAAATCAGTCTGATTTGATCTGATGCAAAAACTAGTGCAGATTAATAATCACACAAACGCACAGTTCTCACCGTTGTATGGAAAAGAGGAACCAGGATATCTTTGGGAATGTCACATTTTATATTCGTCTGAGAAAGAAGAAGCTTCCAGTCCACAGACAGGTTGAAAAGCGACAAGATACCGATACAGTAACAAAAAACAAAAAAAAGAGTAAAAATTGATATCGCTGCCGTCTTTCTGAAACCTCGTTTGTCCATATTTCGTGATTTTTATTTGAATAATAAAAATATATGTAAAAAGCAATACACATTTGACATGAGGACAATATTTGAGGACAAAAAAGAGAGTATATTGTCTTTATAGAGAATGGAAATAATAGAGAACACACAAAATCCAGTTGAACAGAACTACAGAATTCCAGTTTTAACAACATGCCCAAATTAAACACAAATAAAGGAAACATTTTTACCCCCATTAGACAAACACCACAAAGATTGTAACCCGAATCATCCATGACCAGCCAAACAACCGTGAAACTGACAGATTCTTATATACTTTAAAGTCACAGTTCACCCAAAATGAAAATGAAAAAATCATTTACTTGTCATTTCAAACCTGTATATCTTTCTTTGATCCGCAGAAAACAAAAGAAGATATTTTGAAGAAAATTGATAACCTGCACCCAGACACAAAACCAATGCAAGTGAATGGGGTCCAATCTCAACATTTTTCAAAATATCTTCTTATGTTTCCTGCGGAAGGAGGTCACACGCGTTTAAAATGACAAGAGGGTGAGTAAATGATGACAGGATCTTTATTTTTGGGTGAACTTTGAATCAGCATTTGTGTGATAAAAATGTACAAAATTTTGTAAAATGTTTGTTAATATGCTTCGGCAATGTAAAGACGTACTATTTCAGTAAAGCTTTTGAATCTTGAATAGACTGACACACACAGAGAGAGAGAGGCAGAATGAATGATGGAAATAAAAGAGAGAGAGAGAGAGAGAGAGAGAGAGCGAGCGAGCACATGATTGAGTATAATGTGCTGACACTCACAGGAAGAACAGGGCAAGAGTCTGTGATGGTTTAATATCTCATTATGTTTAATTAACCTCTCGACTCAGACTGACTTTCTCGCCGTCAACATCACTCAGTATCACAAAGCCTGATGTCTCACTGCTCTGCGCAGTGTTAAGGATGTTTATAGCCTTTGGTTTTACCTCTTACTTGTGTCAGGATCTTTGCTCTGCGAGACAGCGCTCCAAAATACAGTTCAGGATACAAAACAATAAAGGAACAAAGATGTGTCCACACCTGCCGGGACCCCCCCACCATCCCCCAGCATCACACGCGTGACAGGAGGACTGCAGGCGGCGGTGACAGAAGGCGAAGGGTTCGATGAGTGAGCGAGTCCTCGTATTCCCGGCCGCTGGCTCTCGTTCAGCTCTGGCTTTGTGATTGATCAACCGAACCTGCCCTCCCGAGTAGGGTTTACGTTCACACGCGTGGCATCTGCGCCTACAGCGGGGGTTTCTCATCAGCAGTCGGCCTCAGTTCTGACTGAGCGCACCTGCCTTTGTTTTACAGGTGCACCTGTTTTAAACCCCGTTGTGCTGAATGAGGCGTGCTGACGTTTGCCATAAAGCTTTTAATCGAGCGGCTCAGGTCATTCTGTCGGCACGTGAGTTATAAACGCTGAATTGGTCGTCCCTGCACACCTGCTTAATGTGATGCATCTACTGTAATGTCTTAAAGTGATAGTTGACCCAAAAATCATCATTTACTCAGCCCTCTTGTCATTTCAAACCTTTATGAGTTTCTTTCGTCCGCAGAACACAGAAGAAAACATTTTGAAGAAAGTTGGTAACCGAACCGCACTGGACCCCGTTCGCTTCTATTGTACAGACACAAAACCAATGCAAGCCAATGGTGGGCTGTTAACAACATTCTTCAAAATATCTCCTTTTGTGTTCTGCGGAAGAAAGAAAGTCATACAGGTTTGAAATGACAAGAGGGGTGAGGAAATGATGACAGATTGTTTTTTGTGTGTGTGGGGGGGGTGAACGACCCTTTAATAATGAGGTCTTGAGCAGGTGTTGGTGCACGAGTGTTGTAAACTGCTCATGAAATTGTTTTTTGAGGTGTGGTCACAATCGACGGCTCACCCATAAACTTTACGATGGAAATTCTGTCGCGATTCAGATCGCTTTCTCTTCTTTATTGAAAACAAGATGCACTGCTTTTGCTCTTCAAAGCAGAGACGTACTGTAGAGGAAACACTTCATTCTCCCGGGAAGACGTGGATTTGTTTGATCACATCCTGTCACACACACAAAAAACATGTTGAGTAGCTGCTAATTTAAGCTGTGTCCATACTGACCATGAATTCAGACCAAAGGCTGTTGGGGAAATTAAGGGCAGGGCCGAGCAAATGAGCCATATGTCAGACCGCTGTTCTCCTGAGGGCAATGTACTGTTAGAATAAGGATGAACGCTATCCATGTGCTGTGAATGTGTTGGATTTGGTCATTAAAGAGTAAATATTTTGTGAGATCCTACTTTGGTTTATGGAGTGTCCAACAACAAGTTTACGTACAGTACATACACGGTGTAAAAACACTTTCATTTTATAATTATAGGCAGTTATTATTTTCTTGTCTCTTGACTGACTCTCAAATGGTTCATTCATCCGTCTAATCCCCTCCCTCTGTCAGCCTACTCTGATCAGATTGGTCAGATTGTCTAGTCTGCTGTGATTGGTCTACCGTGTACAGCGTCGCAAATGGAACGTAGGCGGACATTACACCAAGTGACGCAAATCTGACACGGAACTGAAATTAGAAGAACAGACGACTTGTTCGTGTGATTCAGAGTCAACTCCTTTTTTTCCCAAGCCAATATCTTTGGCTTTACAACTTGGCGGACCGCTTACATTCACACACAGCAACATTACACACTGCATGAAATGTCATTTTAAGGATATTGTCATACTGTAGTTACTCTTTAAGGACTAATTCACCCAAAAATGAAAATTCCCACGTCATTTACTCACACTTATGCCATCCCAGATCTTTAAGACTTTCATTGTTCAGTTGAACACAAAGATTTTTTTAAATAAAAATATCTGTCGCTTTATGTACATGTATAGGTCCCTGCTTAAGTTAATTCAAATCTGGTGTGATGAAATCTCAAAAAGATTTTTGAGTTATTGATGTGCCATTATATTTGAATTTAACGCTTGTGTGATCAATTTTGCTAAATTAGACCATGCTTATATTTAATTCAATGTTTTATTTTTATTCATACGTTTTATTTTATTCTTTTTATTAATTATTTTATCAATATCATTTTTTACACGCCGTTTCACTTCAGAAGACATTTATTCACTCACTTCAGTCATTTAAATTGCTTTACTTTAATTACTTTATAATGCACACACTTTTTGGCGCTTCAACAAGTTGCGACCTATATCTGTATATGAAGTGACAAGTATATTTTTTAAACATATCTGTGCTTAGCTAAAGAACGACGGTCATATACATATGGGATGGCATGAGCGTGAGTATAATTATTAATATAATTTTGTATGTGTCCAGATCAGCTAGTCAACTTATTACAGTCAATGCAATGGCCACTTTAAAAATACCATAAAATAGCGTCGCAATCTCTCATCAACACTGACCATCAGTATTTTCGTTACGATTAAAATAGATACTTGTACAGACAAAAATATATTTAATGTTATGTCCTCAATTACTGTAAATTCTTTCGAATACATTGCTGAATTGATTCAATAAAATACTGCATAATGTATATTGTATAAAACTATACATGAATCAGAATGCGTCTTGCAATGATAAACATTTCACGTGTAGCTTTTATGTCAAAGTTTGTTGGATTTCTGTGAACATACCTCATCTGCCAGCAGAACCTCATGTTGTATTTCCATACGTCCTCCAGGAAAAGGAAGATTCTTCCACTTCCGCCTGCCAGCGTTGAAGCTGTTGGGGACCAGTAAACAATCCCTTCCCCAGGAGGACCCGGACACGGTCCTGGTGGACACGCCCAGGGCCAGTGAAGACTCTACGGCCGTGACGGACATCCGCTCGCCCACAAAAGACCCCTGCAGTCCGGCGGAGACCAATGACACGCAAGCACTCATCAGTTCCAGCCCTCATTCCTCTCCACTGTCTGTTCCCCTCGACCACTCGTCCCCAAACTGACCTGGGACCGTCCCAGTCCATCCCAGGCTCAGTCCACCACCTTCATGGCCCAGTCCATCTCTAGAAACAGTGTGTGCAGCAGACGACGAGCTTCATCCGTCCATGACATCGAAGGGCTCAGTACGAACTCCAAACGGATGTTTTTTGACAGGGAGGCAAGTGAAGGTAAGTGCTGGAAACATACAGACATCACATTTAAAACGTAGTTGTTTTCTTTCTTTTTCAAACATGAAGGGATGGACAAAGAGCTCATTTGTCTTAGATTGCCAATATAATTTAGTTTAAATTACAGCTGGGAATCACGATTTATGGTCTTTCTACTCGGACAGAGGGAGGGATATTTTCTCAAGTGGTCTCAGACGTACATCTTCTGTACTTCAGATCTGTATTTGTCAAAGCATTCAGAAGCAGATGTGTTTCCTGGTAATGTGCGTTCAAACATCATTACTGTTTGCCCATTAGTGTAGACATTATTTACACCAGATTCAAGAAAACAGATTTGTATCATTTTCGGCTGTAGTGATGTAATATATTTTGACAAATGATCAAGTCTAACAGCAAGACAAGGCAGTCATAAGGCCATCGTAATGAATGACCCTGGGCCTTTTGGGGTAATCATTTGTTTTGATATGGAGTAGCTTTACATAACCAAAATATGAAAGGAAGCGCTGCTTTTGTGAGTGTTTGTTTGAAACCCTATCATCATTTTTTTCTTTCCATGTATGACTTTTGGAACAATACAACTGGAACATCGCCGACATGCGAACTGTTTTAAAAAAGCACAAGTCACAACCATTCCATTGCATTTTTCCAATAGATCCAACAGTAAAGCCTTGGGGTTTGACTGCAAAGAAACATCAAAAGTGGACGGTAGTGAAGTACATTTTTTCATGTATCTGTACTTAATAAGTTGCGGTATGTTTTTTAAAAATGAAAATTCTGTCATGAATTCCTCACTCTCGAGTTGTTTCAAATCCGTATAAATGTCTTTGTTTGGTTGAACACAGATAAAGATATTTGGACGAATGCTTGTAACCAAACAGTTCTTGGACCCCATTGACTCCCATAGTAGGAAAAATGACAATGGTAGTCAAAAGTGCCCCAGAACTGTTTTCTGTCCGACATTTTTCAAAATATCTTCTTTTGTGTTCAACAGAACAAATAAAATTATAAAGTATTTTTCCTACTACGGTGGTCAATGGGATCCAATAACTATTTGGTAATAAGCATCCTTTCAAATATCGTTCTCTGTGTTCATCAGAACAAAGACATTTATACAGATTTGGGATGACCGAAGGTGAGTAAATGATGACAGAATTTTTTTTTTGACAGAACTGTTCCTTTAAATAAAGCCACAAAAACCAGAACAATGACAAGCGCAAACCTTAGTAAATCACGTTGCGTGATTCATTTCAATACTCTCCTCCCATAAAGTTTGCGTCTGAAGAGCAAACTCTTACAAATGCATATGCAATAAGGTCAATCGCAAAACAGCTGTATCCACCCCCTTTTAGCTCTAATTTTCACTGCGTGTCTAAATATAGTAAATATAGACAGTCGTTTTTTTATGCCGAAGAGACCCTGAGCTGTTAGTAAATCTACACTCAAAGTGTCAACTCCATAACTGTAATTGGTAATCCAGAACTCATCTATATCCCAACAAACAGCCAACTAAAGAAACCAAATTCAAGGATGATAATACATTATTTTTACAAATCATTCCCAATCAATATAAGGGAATAGAGTCCAATAGCATAATAATACAAGCACAATCACAGTGATTTTTTGGGCGCTAATGAATGATAAAACATAACAATCTATGTAATGTGCCTATGGATGTAAAATGAAGCGCACAAGCGTAGAGGTCTGTGTCGCTAGCGTAGAAGCTATCATACTAATTGTAGTTATCATTCATGGTGTGATTTAGAGATTTAGATCAGACCTGTCATCTTTCTTTAAAAGCGTTTTGAGAATACTGAGTAGAAGCGTCCATCACGGTGTCTGGGGCCTCATGCCGTTTCATCATCATCCATCTTCAACCTGATTTCACCTCGCCACTGCTTTCTGATCTCCTGATTAGTTCATGCAGAATATCCGCTGTGATTTCAATAACACTCGGGGCTGGACCTTCCTGCGTTCGGGTGGATTAGAATGACCAAGTTGTTCAGACTTGAGACAGGAACTTTCCTTTCACATTCCACTAAATGAGACTGATGTGCGGACTCGCGGTCGGGACAGAAAATCAATGCTACACGCTGAATGACTTCCGGCGGCTGTTAATCACGACAGCCGCTTCTGAGAGTATTTCTCTTCTTTTACCTGAGATTGGCAATAAGGCAAGAGAGGCAGCGCGTTACATACATTAACCACGAGCAAAGGATGGTTTGAAAAAAATGTAATGTCATAAACAGCAATATGATAACAGTAGAAGAACAAACAATAATATTATACTATAATATTTACAATGTTGCTTTTCTTTCCGTCAGGTCCATTCAACCATTTCAAGTCCAGTTATCTAGGATCGACCTCCGACTCGAACCTAAACAAATACAGCACCATTAACAAGATTCCCCTCATCGCTCTCAACTTCTCTGAGGCCAATGACAAGAAAGCACCTTCTCCTCCGTCCTCAGAGAAAACCATCATCGCACCCAAGGTCAAAGACAGAACTCACAATGTCACAGAGAAGGTCACACAGGTGAGACTGTTCACATCCTAATGCTCCACCTGTCCGATGCACGTCAGATTATGAATGTAAACAGGTTTTAAACATCGTTTCATGACGACTTTAACAGTTGAATAAGGTGAAGATGTGCACCAGAATGCGTGTCAAGAATGTAATGTGAGATATTCAGTGTGTGAGGTGCTTCAGGATTTTGTTTGGAAACTCAACAGTCAACGAGCGCAAACATGCAGTAAGAGTTTTTATGCAAATCAATGCTAATGAGGGATATTTAAATGCAATGTAAACATCACAATTTATTCTGAGTTCCCGTCGCATGCTCGCATTTAGCAAACCTTTTTTTGTTGCTTTGACACTGAAAGCGTATCAAAAGACCATCTGAGCACAAGTCGCCGGGGAAAATATCTCAGAATATTGTCAAGATGTATTGCTGAAACAGTTTGTGCGTGTGAGACCGAGTGTAAATTGAACTTTCCCCTTGGGTTCTTGAAAGCTCGATTCGGCTGTTTGCACGCACGCGGACGCACACAGACACTTTCTATTTTCCAAAACCTAGAGCCGCCATCGTAAACTCGGCTGTTTGAGGAGGATATCTTTGTAAGAGATAGACTTTTTTGATCAAATTCAGCATTCAGAATCAAGTCAGCATTGCATTTGTTCTTCAAAGTAAAAGCAATCCCAGAATTCATTGCAACAAAGTCAGTTAAGAAAATGGTCTTTGTAAAGCAAAAAACATACTTCCAAATGAAGTATACTAAGTTCACTTTCAGTCTACTTTTTAGCTACTCAGAAAAATTCTTTACAAACTTCTCAGAAAAGTGGTTAAAGTTGTGAACCTTAAGTTAACTACTGTTACACTCAAATTTACTTGAAAGTACACTTCCAAAAAACTAAAAAGTGGGACTGTTTAGACCCTAGTAGAACTGAAATATCAACACTTAAATGTGTACTAATACTAGTACTTACTACATTACATAAAGGTAAGTTTAAAGTATAATTGAAATTTGCTTAATTATACTTAATCAATTGAATCTGAATTATACTTATTTTTGAAAGCGGATTGCAAAATTTGACAATCTTAATTTTTTGATAATGAATACAAAGAAATACATTTCAAGTGTAATTTAGGTAACACACTATCCTACTAGGTTGTGAAAGTCAGAGCAGCTGTGTGATATGTTGTTAGGTTTAAATAACCTCTAGAAAAGTCCTTGAATGAAAGTCAAAGTCAGACCGCAGGACAAGCTAAAGCATGTCGAGTCAAACCCGGTGTTAAATGTATCCGCTTCTCGAGCAGCTGTGATGGAAACAGGACACATTGAAGTCGATGACAACCCATCCAGAGAACACAAGCGGTCCATCAGAAGGGCTCCGGCAGCAAACGTCGACTTCTCCTCAGAGGTCATTTAGCTTAATGTCACATGGGATTGATTCTCACATTACCTTTCCAACCTGCCTGCTCGTGTGAGAGCCGGACGAGAGGAGGAGATACATAATTCATCACTTTCTTAGGAGAGACAAAAAATAGACTTAGGAAACTGATATAGCTGGCGTCATGATTTCTAATGAAGTTTTTAGGAAGAAAAGCCGCCTCATTTGCGGACTGTCCAAGTCGGTTAACTCCTGTAGAAAGATGAAGAACTCAATCACAGACTTACACTGACTGGATTACTCACTATTTCTAAATCATTTCTGATATTTGATGGCTTTGCAGATAGTAAAGTGTAAACCTTAAAATTGTTGTGAGCAGAGCAAAAGAAAAAGCAACGTGTTTATGTCACAAGATCAGATTTTCACTTCACATCGTGGTCAAAATAACATGTCTGTTGAAATCATATTAAATGATGCTGCCAGTTAAATTCTATTTTATTTTACTTTAGTTTATTTTGTCTTTTCTCTTTTTTTGGTGAACGAATCACATTCAATACGAGCGTAGTGAGGCAAAGTCCGTCTGTAACCATTGCGGCTGTAAAAGCTAAACGTTCAACAGAGGGAACCTACCATGTTGATGTGTCAACCACTGAAATATTTATAATATTATTATGTGTGTATTAACATAACACTTATCACGGTTATTAATTATAGTCGTCTTAATATTTAAGCTTTGATTAAAAAAATATGCTTTACTGTAACAGATTTTTAATTCTTCCAAAGAAAAACGCAAAACAAATGCAATTGATGCTGGGAGACAGTTGCCGGTTTCCATCACACTGGTTTTACGCGCATATTGAAGTTTCACATCAGAAACGAGTGCTGGAAACACCAAATTTTAAAATGAAATCCTTTAATTCGCAAAAAAAAGTCATTACGCTCGCTTGAAGTGTTTTTTTAGGGCTGTCAAACGATTAATCGCGATTAATCGCATCCAGAATAAAAGTTTGTGTTTACATAATACTGTATATGTCTATGTACTGTGCATATTAATTTTGTATTTATAAATATTTAAATATTAGGACATATTTATTTATATGTATTTATTTATATTTTTCAATAATTGAAATTATATATAAATGTTTATTAATGTTTAGATTTTTCTTAACTATATGCATGCATGTGTATGCGTTAACATTTATCGTTTGACAGCCCGAGCTTTTTATCTTTTTTGCGAAAAACGCTTAATGCGAAGAATGGAAGATGGAAACGCATTAAATTTGGACGTTGCGAAAACTAAATCCACTGGACTAAGTGGCTGTTAGTCGCTGATGGTGTCTTTCTGGTTTCCGGATCTTTTTTGTTCACTGTTGGTTACCAATACCACCATGATTCGAGAAACGCACCAATTTCGCATGAGGTTTTCCTTCTGTAACTGCGAACTTTAAAAAGATTCGCATCACGTTTGGATGGACACCCGGCTAGTGGCATGGAAATAACCCAATACAGAGTTTTTTCGGAATAGTTTAGATTACAAAAGACACATAAAAGAAATAGTGTCTTGTTTGTTTTGTTTATTCGTTTTTTAACCTGTAGTTGCTTTTTTGCTTGGTCTGAAGAGTGTTTAACTTTATTCTATCGTAAAATTCCACTATACGAACTATTGCTGTTATACAAATAAAGAATAAAGAAATAAAGAGTCACTTACTCCAAATTTGGTTAATAAAAAAAATCACTGAGAACAGCACTAAACAGGTTTTGCTCTTAAATCGTTTCCTGTAACATTTGGCAGAAGTCTTGTTTACTGTTTTTCCCTCGAGCGGGATACTAAATCCTAGACAACTTCAGAATTAATCTGGAATGGATGACAAAAAGATAATGTAAGATGACCATTCCTGCCAGTATAGACAACTCTAAAGATATGAATATTTATGCCTTGCTCGCAGGCTCCCAGAGTACACTTATAAAATGTGAAAGAACCGACTGTCTCCATGAAGTATTGCATCAGCTGGAATGGAGTAATGACAACGAGAGGGAATGATTTGAGACACTTGTGATTTGACGGACAGCTGTCAAGTAAAACAATAAACAATAAAAGTCCTCCCAATCGAATATTCTGTTAACATTTCTAATATTTAACGGCCCCAATATATATATGTCAAATCAATAATAGGATATATGCTAGATAGACATTTAGTTTTTTCTCTTGACAGACAATGATTCACCAAGCAAATTGCGATTGATTATGAAACAGATTCTCACTGCAGGCATAAAATCTAACGTCTTTTGTGTTTTAGGTCCTGTCGCTTGGCGCAGACGTGCTACCCGAGTACAAGCTTCAGACGGCACGCATGGACAAGTTCACAATACTGCACTACAGCCCTTTCAAGGCAGTCTGGGACTGGCTCATACTCCTGTTGGTCATTTACACGGCCATTTTAACTCCTTACTCCGCCGCCTTCCTGCTCAACAATCGCGAGGAGCATATAATACGGGAATGTGGCTACTCTTGCAACCCCCTCAACGTCGTGGACTTAATAGTGGACATCATGTTCATCATCGACATCCTCATTAACTTTCGCACCACGTACGTGAACTTGAACGAGGAGGTCGTGAGCCATCCGGGGAAGATCGCCATCCATTACTTTAAAGGCTGGTTCCTTATAGACATGGTGGCGGCCATTCCCTTCGACCTGCTTATATTCGGCTCAGGGTCTGACGAAGTAAGTGATGACTACATTTAAAATTAAATTCATGCAAATAAGACAGGGGTATTGAATGACCTTGGAGGCGCTCTAGCCAGAAGACTGCAAAATAAAGCCAAACCAAAATGTTGTTGCGGGCCAGATTTTAAGACTAAAGGGTCATTTTAGACCCATTGAAACCACTGATCTAGACTATTTCGTTATTTGTTAACCCAAATATGTATTGAATTGTTTGGACTAGTTCTGCAGATCAGATCAGATATAGCCGTTTTTCAAAGTAGATCAGAAAGCACTTAGCCTCGGGTGGGCGGCTCATTCTTGCGACTACACACCCGTTTCAGCGAATCTGGGATTACAGCATTATAATGTACTGTATGCTGTTTTTTTTCTTGTCTGTATGGCCCTCATTTCTGAATCCATTTATTGGGATTAGTGGCTTACCAAATGGGAATCGATGATGTTGAAGATGAGAGAGGTGCTGTTTGAACGGCTTACAGCAATAGCAAGCCGTTTGCTTGTTTATGTGTCCAATATCCCGTCAGAGGCCAATCACAATCGCCCGGCATATCAGGACATATAGTTTACGGGCATCTGTGTCAGTCGTAGCCTCGCAATCCTGAGGACACAAGAACAACACGGGCTTTGAAAATTTCAGCTCTTGTTGATATTTTATTGTGTCATTGGATGGCAAGACACAGGTACCCTGATTGTTTTCCAAGTATTTTGCTTTGGCTTAAATAATATTTTCTTTTTGTGTGTTACAATCCTTGTAAAGCAAAAAACAAGCGCTGCCGAAGATGAACAAGCCAATCTCCTCCACACAGCCATTCAACAGCCCTCACGCTCGCAGCATCTGCGCTCACATTTACTGCAGGCGCTTCAACATCCGTCTCTGGTTACAACTAAGGCCAAGTGACAGACATACACAATATTAAAACATAAGATCTTGCTATATAGGCTTTTTGATGATATGTAATATTTTTAAGTTTTAAGGCTGTTAAAAATAAACAAATATACATACAGTATACAGCCGCGGAAAAAAATAAGAGCCCATTCAAAATGTTCGTTTAATGTGTACATTATGTGTCATTTCAATCCACTATCTGTTGAATTTCAAGAAAATCAAACCTCAGGAGTGACAAAGTCATCCTACAGCAATGTGAAAGACTGACAGCATGACAAGACACTTGAAAACTGTATTAAATATTCAGGTTATCACAGAAAAATAGATGCACAAACAGTACTGGTGTATTGTTTAAAAGTGAATTGTTTTCTTTGCAGCATCTTGAGCATCGTTTCTGTTATTTTCACCCGTTTCTCCAGTTTTAAATGTCTGCAAATAAGTGAAAAAATATATATATATTTCAAATCTGTCAGTAGTTCACAAAATAAAACATTTTATCTAAACGCATCCTTATAAATAGTATATTTACAAAACTGAATTTGAACAGAAATATAGTTTTGAAACGGGCTCTTCATTTTGTTCCACTGCTATAAATATATATGTGTGTGTGTATTATTCTAAACAGCTTTAAAAGATTACAATATATGCATTATTATTAAAGATATCGAATTATATATTTACACTAAATAACAAAGAACGTGTTTAATTAGAGGGACCAATGCAAGGAGTACCATGCATTATAAAAGAAATGTTTTCCACCCTTTTTGAAACAGGATTGAACGGGTCGTGGTTGGGCGTGTTCACACTTGATGGCCTCTAGCTCCATCAGTTTACGTTATTAATGTGAGCATTAATGCAGTGGGATGGAGAGCACACTCTCTTGAAAAAAAACACACAGAGCTTAAAACTCGTATAAACAGATACTGACAGGTCTTGCAGCATATAAAACAAGTGACAAATGTACAAAAGAGTACAGCAGGTTTCAGCCTTAGTTGTTCATCAGCACATAAGCCACGATACCAAAGGTCAGCACCTGATACAAAGGCCCCCTTCGCTCTGGATTGAAGCCAATGTCTGTTTTATTCGCATGAGGTCAAAAGCAGAGAGAGTTTGATGAACAGTCGTATAATTCAGCGCCCATTCTATTGTCATGTCCTGCTATAACTCGTGTGAACAGAAGCCGCTAATGAGTTTTTAATGGCTGCTGGTGTCAGATACGCAGCTTTGTCCGCACTTCTCCACAAGAGACGAAAAGAAAATCACATGCTTCCCTCCGCATGCGAGCTGGCGAACACACTGTCAGCGAGTGCCAGGCATCGCTGTCAGACGCATCTATTAAGACGCTTTCTAAAAATATCAGCTCTGGGTTCAAACATCAACTTTGTGAGGCCGCAGTGTAATTGAAAACGAAACAAATGCTCTCTCAGTAGGGTCGAGCTGTAGATATTGCACCGTAGGGACCCGTCGTTGGCTTGCCGAGCACTGTGTCTTTATTCAGATCCTCCCCACAAATGAAGAGCTATCGTCTGTCTCTGAGCCAGGACCGCGACATAGATCCAGCACGACTGCTCATTACCCATGTCTCTCATGTCGGGTGTTTATATTATCCTCGCGGTGCGAAATTTTGATGAGATGGATCTCTGGTGTTCGCAGAAGCTGCAGTGTGTAATGGGATCAAATTAAACACGATTAACTAAATATTTATTAGTGTGGAAGTCGATGCAAAAAAGCATCGTGTTGTGGGTACAACGTGTTTTTCAGCTAGGGCCGTCACAATATCAGATTTTCTGAAATTTAAAAATTGTCTCATAATTACTTACCCAACGTACTTGACTGGTCACGGGTTCGATCCCAGGGAATGCACATATTGATCAAATGTATGTTTACATTTATTCATTTAACGGACTATTTTATTCAAAATCCAAATGCATGAATGTAAATGTGGTGTGTTATAATAGATCCTAATGCTCACCTTCTCTCTCTTTTCACAAGACAACAACTCTAATTGGCCTATTGAAGACAGCGCGACTTCTACGATTGGTTCGTGTTGCCAGGAAGCTGGACCGTTACTCTGAATACGGTGCGGCGGTTTTGATGCTCCTCATGTGTATATTTGCTCTTATCGCTCATTGGCTTGCCTGCATCTGGTACGCCATTGGAAATGTGGAGAGGCCATACCTGGACCATAAGATTGGCTGGCTTGACAATCTCGGGGTGTCCATTGGGAAAAGATACAACAACAATGACTCCAGTTCTGGCCCGTCCATAAAGGATAAATATGTCACTGCCCTGTACTTCACCTTTAGCTCACTGACCAGCGTGGGCTTCGGAAACGTGTCTCCAAACACCAACTCGGAGAAGATCTTCTCCATCTGTGTCATGCTTATTGGATGTAAGTCTGAAAGAATAATGCGCTTTAATGATTAGTTTAGTAAAATAAAAATTCTGCCAATATGTACTCGGCATCATGATGTTCCAAACCCATTTGCTCTCATATCTTTACTTTGATGCATTTTGAAGAAGTCTTTCAGATATATTTATTTGACACAAGCAGTATGCAATTTTTTGCTGGGGGTAGATAATGACAGGATTCTAACATGAACAAAATGTCAATTTCTTGATTAAAAATGCGTTTTGAGAAAAATCGAAATCAATTGTGCTGCATCGAACCAAAATGCGGTCACGTGACAACATCCACATCACTCGTTGGCGAGAGAAAGTTCTTCCTAAACTGCTTTTTTTAACTAAATAAACTCACGTCAACATCGCGTGTCAGATGTGGTAACGTTAGCCCGGTCAACTGCTAGCATCAGTCACATCATTGTTAGGGGCGATGGCGATCTCAACAACATCCACCGGCTCAACGTCCAGTTTTGTCCCAAGTATATTATCGAGGTCATCGTACCAGGGGAACTTGTACCTCCCATGCTTGGATGCGCTGCTGGCGGAGTTTCTTTACCTTAAACCCCTTTCCCCAAGTTTTTGCTAAACAATGAAAATATTGCGCTGTTGTGAGTTTTCGAAAGTTGGGATGTAATATGGTCATCAGACCAAATTTCTACGAGGCTCCGCACCTCCTCACAACTCCAAGTTTGTCGCGAGCTGCCATGCTAGTCAACAAACACTTGTCCTCATTCCATAATGCACAGTCCCGCTGGTTTAGTCCAAAAAAGTGCAGTACTTTTTGCATTTGGGTCTGTTCACGTTCTCACCACAAACGAACCGCTCCAGGGTTCGTTTGAAAGCGTACAGAGACCTCCTTACGCTTATTTGGTCCGCACTCGAGTGCGATTGCCGCATTCACACCTGCCCAAATGAACCGCACCAAGAAGAAAAACGAACTCTAGAGCGAATCACCTGTACTAAATGAGTCAGGTGTGAAAGCACTCTTAGAGGTGTCTTGATCGACAACAAATTAAACTGACATATCTTAAATATATCAGTGCGATTGTTAAGATGCACAATGGTACGTTTTTTGTTAAATATGTTTTTAACGACTTAAATATCCTAATTTAACTAAAGCCTGGTTCTGTTCTAAATTAATCCTTGTCCAGAAAACGCCCCTAAATGTCCCAGACATCTCTAAAGGATTTCTCCTGATTTAATCTCAGCTCCAATCTAATAGATGCATTCTAATACTTGGAAAATGCATTTATGTTTAAATCAATGTATTTATTGTCTTTTTCATGAACAAAAAGAGTTTTGCATCAAGTCCATGTGTACTAGGATAATCAAGATTATGTAATGGCTGCCTTTCAACTAATAATCACAGGTTTAAAGGGATACTTCAGCCAAAAATGAAAATTCTGTCATCATTTACTCGCCTTCAGATATTTCTGATATGTAGAAGAGAATTCATTACAGAAAATGTTTAATTTCTTGCACATTTACTCAATACACAACTCGACGGTGAGTAAACGATGACAGAATTTTCACTTTTTGGGTGAAGTATCCCTTTAACCAATCACAGGCACGCCTGGTGTGCACATGACCGTGAGGTGACCAATCACAGGCATTTAAATTAATAGCGTGAATTGCAGGTGATCATTGAGTAAATGTGCAAAAAAATGAAAAAGCGTTCAGTGAATTCTCTTCTACATATCAGAAATATCTGCTAAACGCACATGAAATAACAAAACCTCTCCTGATGATTCTTCTCCAGCTTTAATGTACGCCAGCATCTTCGGGAACGTATCGGCCATCATCCAGCGGCTGTATTCCGGTACAGCGCGATACCACACGCAAATGCTCCGTGTCAAAGAGTTCATCCGCTTCCATCAGATCCCGAATCCACTCCGGCAGAGACTGGAGGAGTATTTCCAACACTCGTGGACGTACACCAACGGCATCGACATGAACACGGTGCGTGTGAAGTTATTTTCTCATGGATACTATGTCTGTTTAAACAGAATGCTCTATTAAAAATGAAACAGGACACAAATATCAAAAAGAGCCATAAATGTATTACAGAATTACTGCACATGACCATCAATGTCTTCTGTAGCCATTTATGGTGCATAGTCAAGAATTTTTTGTTTTGATAATAAAATGATGCTCTGTTATTTAACAATGTCATCACAAATCTCTGGATAAATGTACTGAAAGCAACACGTGTCTCTCTTTGTATCTGCCTCTATAAACTGGAACAACCTCACCACGCTGGGAAGAACAGGAGGTATTTATATCATCTCAGGAATCATCTCCATTCATGTCTATGACTATTATTGATAATCATATTTTAATAACTCCATCTCAGATCACATACAGCGCATGAGCATATATTTTGCACCCGTTACTGCTAAGAAAAACCTTTCCGAAGCGGATTTAGGGTTGGGCAATACAGCTAAAACTACTTACAGTATAACAATATTCGGTTACTCTTTACAACAATGTTGTTTTGTTAACATTAGAAAATGCATGAAGTAAACATCATTTATTTCTCTAATTCATGTTCATTTCAGCATTTACTAAACATTAAAAAAAGTTGTCTGTTAACAGTATTTGCACAGGGAACTAACATAACTGTGTATTAAAGGGATAGCTCATCCCGAAATGAAAATTCCGTCATCACACCCACTTGTCATTTCAAACCTGTGCTTTCTTTTTTTCTGCAGAGCACAGAAGATGATGTTTTGAAGAATGTTGGTAACCAAAAACCGTCGGTCTCCATTGACTTCTACTGTATGGACAGAAAACCAGTGCAAGTCAATGGGGACCGGCTGTTTTCTGTTACCGACATTCTTCAAAATATCTACTTTGTGTTTTGCAGGAAAGAGAAAGCATACAGGTTTGAAATGACAAGAGGGTGTGATCACAGAATTTTCATTTTGGGGTGAACTATCCCTAAACTAACATTAACAAATATGAATAAACGCTAGAAACTACATTACGTTTTGTTAGTGCATGTTCCCCAATGCATTTAATAATATTAACAACCTTTATTGTATAAGTGTTACTCAATAATCAGTGCAGATATGTGCTCTGAATTTGTCTAGAAAAGGCATTTTTCTCCGAGTAGAGACGCATTGTGATATTGATTCAAAATAAATTGAAATGTTTAATGCGCAATATAAAACTGAGAATAAAATCTGAAAACAAGTAAGGCGTGTTTTCAACATCATTTCTATTCATTTAATAATGCTCAAAATAAAACAGGGATAATATAACCACGATGCTTCTTAATTTTATTGTAATGTTATTTAACTCTCAAGCTATATCGCCCAGCCCAGTGGCTTCAATGCTGGCATGAATGAGCGTGCATTAGATGCATTAGGGGCCTTTTTCATTCTCACTTCAAGATAAAAGTTGCACATGTTTCAGCAGGTCTGCATGTTGCTAAGAAACTGATTCCTCTCTGTTTGTTTGCCATTCTCAAAGTCTCATTATTCTGTGTTTAATGTATGATCGCACTGCTAATATCAGCACAGTTAATGGCATGTGTACATTGACAGCCACGGCCTATTTAGACCGTTTGCTCAAAGTCGGTCAAGGTTAAAATGAAAGTTCCACATTTTTAGGCACATTGTCATTTCATTAGCAGCTTAGCTCTGATCCAAACATTAGTGCGTCTATGTAGGTAGTCTGGGATTCCCAAACTTCTCAAGACCCACCAAAAATAATTTAAATGGAATTGTGGGGAAAAATACACGTTTGTTCTTTTTAAGAAGAGCTTATATTTATCAAACTATATCAAAACCATTGTCATCGCTAGTCATTAATAACAGACCAAACCGTGTTATGTCTAAAATGACTTCTTTTCCATTTCTAAAGTAGTATCACCATGACAATCAAACCCCATGATGCATCGAGAAATGATTATAAATACATGAATCATTCAATATGACGTTTATTGATTTTCAATCGGATTTAAAACTAAACCCACATTTTACCCATCATTTGTATTTTGAGGCGTAACTTATGTTCACGGTTCATCACATTTAAGATGTTGTGGAAAGCAGCACGCTAGATATTGAAACAGAGCCCACGTCACCTCACAATAATGAGACTGTAATTGTGGGTAATGTCATGCACTCATGGGTTTCCTTTAATCTCCGGTGATAATGGAAAGAGTTGAATGACGCTCACCTTCTGCTCATGTTTACCTGCAGGTCTTAAAAGGCTTTCCAGAGTGTTTGCAAGCAGATATTTGTCTGCATCTAAATCAAAGCCTGCTTGAGGGATGCAAAGCATTCAACGGTGCCACTAAAGGCTGTCTGCGTGCTCTCGCTATACACTTCAAAACTACCCACGCACCACCTGGAGATACTCTCGTGCACTGTGGGGACGTCCTCACCGCTCTATACTTCTTGTCTCGGGGATCCCTCGAGATCCTTAAGGACGACATCGTGGTGGCCATTCTGGGTAAGAATTCAACTATTTAATGCACAGATATGTATTCACACAGGAACCACCATGGGCGTAAAACTATAAATCAGCTCAACGTGCACCATAAAGAGAGTTTACCGAAATCAAAATTCGGTCATCGTTTGTTCACCGTCGTGTGATTCAAAACTGTATGCGACTAAAAAGAAGATATTTTGAGAAATGTCTCGGTTGCTTTTTTTCATGCAATTTAAGTCAATGGGGTTCAGTGTTGTTTGGTTACTATTTTCTATTGTAGAACAGTTTGTGAAAGTGTGAGTTATGTGTGTGTTTTGAAGGCGTTACCCCAGTCACATCCTTTGCAGAACTCGCTGCCTAGACATGCTGTTTACTGACGCGGGCGTTTAGCAACAAAAGAGACGGTACACGCCATATCTCCCAGAGGGGAGATGTGGCGTTGTCCTCACATGCTTAAACACAGCAGCCGATAGCAGAGGCGCAGTGAAATGAATACACAATTTTCTTTCACAATATGATAAAATGTCAAACAGATGATCATTGAAACAAGCCTGGACTGTCTTTGGGGACTTTGCTTTGTGTTGCATTCTGTGTCTGGAACCCCAGGACTTGGGATATCTGATAGGAGACATCTGACATTTCTATTAAGTGGCGGCCCCTGGATGTGTTTGGCATCTTCAAAGCGCAGGAGAGAGAGCGTTCAGAGATGGACTGGGCTTTTTATAGCTCACATTGCTTATGGAGAACACATCAGAGAATTTCTAGAGCAGTGGTTCTCAACCTTTTCATGGTCGCGTAAACCCATTTTAAGAACTGGCGGCCCCCCATACTGTACTGTACAGATAGGATAAAATATAAAATATGTTAGGTATAGTTTATATATATATATAAAGAGTAAAAAAATACCTGTATATGACAGATTGATCTCAAGAGATCAGATTATAAATGTAACAACCCTGCTGATGACAGACAGACATTAATGTTTTCCATTAAAATACCATTGTGAACCTTTATCTTTTTGCATTAAAACCATTACAAAATTGTAGTGTTTTGGGATTAATCTGCCAGATTACGAGATCAGCACCACAATGATGACAAACAGTGAGCTGAAAATGTTAAGTTTCTCATCTCACCTCTGCTCTATTGAAAATACCCACAATGCTTTGTGTATCCTTCATTGTAGAGAAGTGTCATCTCCCTAATGAACCGCTGAGTTTGAACCGATTCGGTTTAATGTCACCTGCAGCTCGGTCAGTAGTGTAGACAGAGTCGCTCTGAGGGTCTGACATTTAACCAAGTGGCCAAGCTGAGAGCCGTCCGATTTTCAGAGATGAACATCGACTGCTAGATTGCCAGTATATTTGGATGGAGTGTTTTTACATTTTTATCTTTTTTTATTAAAAACGCTTTTGCGTTTTAGTTTCAAGATGAGATGAAGAATGGGGGCAAAGAGAGGTGGAGTTGGAAGTGTTTCAGAGAGGAAGAGAAACGATAGGAGGAGGAGAGGGAAAGGAAAAAGATGTGAGGAAAACAAAGAGGAAAGGATATGAGGTGAGGTCAAGAGGAGGAGTATAAGAGGAAGAAGAGAGATGAGGTGAAGAAGGATGACAAAAGGAGGAGAGGTAGGGAAATAAACAGTATACCTGAGATGACGTGATTCATAATCCCTACATGGGAGCTGAACTCTGATAATCCACATGCACAGATTCTGACCCGAACTGACCCCATCCCCACACACGCAAACACTGAAAATCCCATACAGACACATGCTGTGACATGCATTTGAACAGATCGCAGAAGATGCGTAGTTTCACTTTTGACCTTCAACATTAAAATCTGGACCACGCTGCAGTTTATTTTGACCCGTCTGACCAACGTAAGAGCAACAGATTACATTTGGTAGGTTTAGCTATAGATAAAGCAAGATGAACAACACCAAACAATTGCACAACAGCGTCGGGGAAACAGACGAAATTAGCCAAAATTTTTAAAGTAAATATTATTTTACAGAAATAACTTTGAATATCTAGTTTACCAAGTGCCTTAGATCAATCTTGTGCCGCTTGATGCCAGTTCCAGATAACTTGACATTTGGTTGCATCACACAGACACTGAACCTGTCCTTTATTCTTCAGGTAAGAATGACATATTTGGAGAGATGATTCACCTGTACGCCAAACCCGGTAAATCTAATGCAGACGTGAGAGCTCTGAGCTACTGTGACCTGCACACGATCCAGCGAGAGGAGCTGCTGGAGGTTCTGGATATGTATCCGGAGTTTGCCGACGACTCTTTCCTCACCAATCTGGAGCTGACCTTTAACCTGAGAGATGACAACAATACAAAGGTAAAAAAAAGAACCTGAATGGTTTTCATGTCGATCATTCACGACAGTAAATGACTGTATTTTGTCACAAACAGGCAACATATTCACAAGCCAGTGATTCTGACGGAGAGGATTCAAAGAGTCGGAGGAAGATTTCCTTCAAACGCAAACCCTCCAAAGGTAAATATGATCTGTTGAGTTTAACGTGGCACTACCGAATTATCGCTTTGGTTCGGGTTGCTCGTGATACGCTTTTGTTAGTTTCTATGTGCTTTTGGGGATGAACCCTGAAATCTGATAGAATGACTAAATTTGCGGAGCCTTTAATGTGGCTCGTTTTAGCACAACGACCAAAGAAAACCAAATTTCTCCCACGTACTCTTCGTCATAAACGCATCATCTCGTGTCAAAGCAACAAAAGCACAAACAGAAGAGGAAGCCAATATTTTCATATGAAGCTTTTTCTCCTTCAATGAAGCCTGTTATGAGGTATAAACGTTTTAATGTTGTTTAATGTACCGAAACGTTGTAGGACCGATTTGTTTTGCACCGTATTGATCATATATACAGTCTGAAGACAAAGTACTGAGTCAAACCTTTTAGAGTAATTTCTCACAAATCCCTCTACTTTTTTATATTAGGACATTCATTTGCAAACTTTATTGGGAGCTTTAAGTTATAAATGTTTATTGACATAATAATAGACAGTGTTTACTACAATGACCGCTTGCGCCAAGGTTTGAAAGATATTCTGTATTCCAAGGTTGCAGCATTACATTTCTCTTTATAACACAAATCCTTTATTTGAATACAGCCAGATTCTCGATAATGAGCCATCTACAATCACTCTGTGCCCTTTCTCCTTTTTTCGGAGTTTGTTATTTTGCGTGTGGTCTGTCGTGGACGATTCGTACCCCTGACCTACACTGATTATCATCCCTCAGGGGAAAGTCTGAAAGAAACGGACGGCGAGTTCAGGAAGGAACATGGAGAGTCTCGGCTCAGCTCTAAGAGAAGCTCGGAGGACCGCCGCACCTCCAGAGAGGAACATCAAAGTCTTCTGGGAGCAGGAATAATGGAGGATGCATCAGTACACAGCTGCACGTCCACGCCCGGCTTCGTCTCTCCAGATGAACACACGGACCGCGGACTGTGCGGTAATGGTGAGATAGGTGTGTTAATACTCACAAATCAGCAATTCTTCGCGTTTCGCATCATCTTTCACTCACTATTTCGTTTTAGACAGATGTACAATGCAGCGATGTAAACATGTCATATAAATCTAATATTACTAATGTAATATCTTTATGGTGAACTATTTCTACTTAAGCATTTGCATAGGTGTTGGACCTTCAGGGAACACACTTGTTGGTCAAATCAACCTTGAATGCGCGGACAGTTTGGATAAAGCATCTGCCAATGCATACATGTAATATAATGCAGATCGGTCCTGATCTCCACCAAATTATTAATATATAAAGTGCTTTCTGTGCCTTTCAGACTTTTACTGTAGCTTGATTAATGACATTTTCTACAATGGTCTTTTAGACACCGATGATATTTGTCCTCGTTTCAGAAAGCTTCGACGCCAAAAAACAAACAAAGTATTGATCAAATCAGTCTGTTCCTAAATCCAGACTGAAGCAACATGATGAGAGAGAGCGAGAGACTGTGGTAAAACAGAGTCTTTCAGGAGCTTAAGGCACAGTACGGCCCTTTTTACAGGCTTTAGGAAAATCCGCTGGGCAGCTATTCCCCGACTCTCCTCAACAAGCACACAATGTTCCCTCTCCACGCTACAGCCAAGCCAGCTAATGCCTCCCCAACCATCCACATAAGCGCTGAAGAGGATTGCCATTGAAAAATAACACACACACACGTGTTTTTATATCTTTCTATTGACTGTTGAATACTGAGCTATTGATGTTTTATATCCGCTGTCCTTAAACCTGACCCTATGACAACCATATACATAATCCTTTTTATTTAAAGGTGCACATTATATTTATTAAGACCAACCAATGATCTCAAAGGAGAACCCCTTAAATGTAATAAATAATGTTATTGTGAGAATAACAGCGGGGGTGGGAATAGTACCTATGCAAAAATATGTATTTTTACTAAGAAGAGAAACACATTTAATAAATTCATAAATTGTGCGTGCAATCAAGAATGTCTGTATGATGCACACATTTTTAAGCTAAGTTTATTTTTACAATCCTGATATGTGCGTGGAAAATTGTGTCAAAAATGCTTCTTTTACAAGTCAAGACTCTGATGCGCACACTTAAAAATAACAGTGCTTCAAAGTGCCATAGAAGAACCTTTTAGGTCTGAATGGCTCCATAGAGAACCTTAAACATCCGAAGAACCTTTCTGAATGACAAAAGGGTCTTTGCGTTGAAAAAAGTTTCTTCAGATGTAAGAAAGAGAAGGTTCTTTAAAGAAACTTTGAATGAATGGTTCTTTGTGGAACCAAAAATGATTCTTCTATGCCATTTGTCTGTGAAGAATCTTTCAAGCAACTTTATTTTGAAGAGTGCTGGGGCGTATTCACGTTTTGGTCCAATAAAATGCTGTCCCTCCCTCAATACCACCTACAATATCAAGAAGCAAACCAAAACCGTGCCTGTTGAGACCAGTAGTCCTGTCAAGTCTTTGGATAAACACCAAAACACTTGGGAAACACAATCAAAACAGAAAACCACACCTGCCAGCTCTTGAATGGAAAACCTGCACAGGTCACATCAGACCATCTATAAAGCTGAATTTGTTTAGGACGAATCTTATTTCACGACATTGGTCATTTCTGGTTCCTTCACAGTCTCCGATCAGACGTAAATGACCGTCTCGCGCGGAGGCAGCTGTTCCGATCGGTGTGCTCTTGGCTCTGATAGGAGCAGGTGTGTTTGAGAGATAACCACTGGCTTTAGTGTTTCTATTAGTCCTGAGTCTCACTGATACAAGAATCACAGCAATATAACACCTACGAAAGCGCCAACACAGAGTCAACACCCTTCACACGCAAACACACTTTCTCGGTTTCTTCTCACTATACAAGCTGTTGTTTAACACGGTGGTTTTTAACTGGTGGGTCACGGGACAGCGAGGAAAAACAAGGATATATGCATTTTTAAAATCAGCGTATACTGGACAAAAAAACACTGTTTAAAGGGACAGTTCTCCCAAAAATAAACACATTTACACGCCTTTAGGCATTTCAAACCTCAATGAATTTCTTTCTTCTGCCGAACACAAAAGAAGATATTTTGAAAAATGTTGGTAACAGGACAGCACAGCCTTCCATTCGCTTCTATTGCAGCGAGTGAACGGGGGGCTGTCAACAACATTCTTCAAAATATCTTCTTTTGTGTTCTGCCGAAGGAAGAAAGTCATAGAGGTTTGAAATGACAAGAGGGTGAGTAAATGATGACAGAATTCTCATTCTGAAGGTAAACTACTCCTTTAATGCGTTTGAAAACAATCGGGTGTGTTAACATGTATTAATGCATGTTTTAGGTACACAGACCAAACAGCACATGGACTCGACCGCACCGGGGCAGCGCGGCACAGAAGACGATGATCTGGACTGTGACATCACATATGGAGAAGTGGAGCACAAACTCGACCAGCTCCAGCAACACCTGAGCAGGTAAAACACAACTACATTTACAGCCCCTCACCCTTTTTTATTTTGAGGCATAATTGTCTGCAAAACAAATGTTGATTTCATGTTAAATTGAATCACTATGCCACACCACGCCTGTGAATGATGTCAAGCTTTACGTGTATATTCTGTAATGGTTCTCTGTGAGGCAGATGTGTTGTTCCGCTACATTACGCTCTGTTTCCAGGAGAGATGAACCTAGTGGGCTTTTGTATGCATTACAATAAAATTCTCTAACCACACACACCTTATCTGACCGGTGATGTTTGCCCTGTAATAAACATTACAAAACAAAACATTGCACTTGGTTATCATTCACGTGCACGTGAAAATTAGCCTCGGCTGACAAAACAAGTTTAGATAACAGCAATTACAACATGCACACGCATGAGAGACAGAAACACACAGAAGCAGAAGGGTGGGCAGAATAACAGCGGGTGGTATTTTTAGCAATAATGCTGGCTTAGAGAGACGGCATCAGCCAGACTTCATATCACACATCCTCAAGCACAGCGCATCTACTGGAAACATGCCAGGGGAAGATCATTCTCGAGTAAATGATCACGTCCCTATTATATTGTCTCTTATTATAATGACTAAAATACTGAATTAATTCATTCATATGTTATATACATTAGAATACATATTCACGAAGGACATCCAGAGGCAATGGATATCAAATCTCTCCTCCATCCTTCAATGACATCATCTCTCTTTTTCTTTTACTGAGATCTACAGTTAATGGGCTCTCTGGTTTAATACTCTCTCTCTTTCTCTCTCTCTCTCACACACACACACACACACACATTACATTTCATATGAAGAACTCTCATTATCCTCATATCACACCATTGAACTCCAAACGATCCCACATCCTCGCTGTTACCTCCACAGACCTCCATTATCTGGATAAAAATATAACACCTTCTTAAGCGTCCCGTGCCAGTTCTGAGGAATATTAATAATGAAAGCCGTTGCTTTTGAAACGTTCATGAATGGCCAGCTGGCAGTTTTAATGGAAGAGTATTTGTGGATCAGTAAATCCTCACAAGAAAACAGAACAAAAATGGGCATCTCCCTAGCTCTGATCCATACAATACTGTACATAATGTCTTTAATCAAATTTAGCAGATAAAGTCGTGGACTTAAAAAAGGAGAATTCGCAGACACTGAGACTGACAGAATACATGCATCGGTGCAAGATCCCCCCCTAGTGTACAACAACAGTGGCCGTCAATGTATTTCACAGATTTATTTTCTTTGACCTGGAGCTCAGTGGTCACAGTTCATGATGTCTTTTTCTATTTAAATCTTTAGACCCAATTATTGATAGGTGAACTAAATATATTACAAATAAAAATAATACGTTTTGGAGATCATTTTGGAGTCTCGTAGCATCTCTCCACATTCATACAGGAGGGCCAGTCAGGGTATCCTCCAAAATACGTGTGTCAGTATACCGTTACTGACAATAACCATGATATAAAAAAATTATTATTAATTATACACATATGATAATATTAGCACCCATTTATAGTTCTTTGGTAATAGCCACGATGGTTGCAAAACTCTCTCACGCTAACATTTTTAGTGTGATTTGTTGGCCTTGTTAGCTTTTTCACAGAGCTCTACTCTTTGTCCAGGTTGGAGTCCCAGATGACATCAGACATCCAGAGCATCCTTCAGCTGTTACAGAGACAGACGTGTTTAGGACCTCCGGCCTACAGCAGCCTCACAGACTACAAGAGACCAGCCATCAGAGTACAGCCTGTAGCTTCTGAACCCACCTGCCAATCACCCTCCACGACCTCACAGGTACAACACAGCATTTATTACACACAGTATCGCCATCCCATAAATACATAAACAAGCAGAGGTAGTGAAGCAGCCTTAAAGGAGTAGTTCAATATAAAATTCAAATTTCATGATAAATCACATTCACATTATGTCATGCTAGCCGTCCGTGTGTTTATTTCTTCTGTCGAAAACAAATTGAGGCTTTTGAGGAAAGCTTTCCAGGGATCTTATCCATATAATGCACTTCAATGGGGGGCTGCTGGTTAAGGTCCAAATTTCAGTTTCATCGCAGCTTCAAACGGCTCTTCACGACACCAGCTGATAGTTCAGGGTGTTGTCTAGCGAATCGATTAGTCATTAGCCAAGACAACTAAAACATTATTTACTTTTTAAACACAGGCACGGCTTGAACTGCCTCCACGACTTCCGTTCCACGCAACCACGTTGGAAAGGTCACGCGTGACGTAGATTTCGAAAGATTTAACATCCCTGATATGCACACGAAACTGAGCATCATGATCAATAATCTTGCACAAAGACATGTGACGTGTCATTCAACATCCAAGAACTTTTGAACGGTCTTCGCGTGACCATTCCAACGTGATTAAGTAGTATGTGAAGTCGTGGACGCGCTACATGGAGGCACTCCGAGGCAGTGAAAGCCGTGTATTTATGTTTAAAAAGTATATCACTTTTTTAGTTTTCTCAGAAAAATGACTAATCGTTTCTCAAGACAACACTATTATTCATCGGCTGGTGTCGTGTCGAGCCTTTTGAAGCTGCGATGATAGTGAAATTTGGACATGCTTAACCAACAGCCCCCTGTTGAAGTCCATCATATGGATAAGAACCCTGGAAAGCTTTCCTCAAAAGCCTCAATTTGTTTTCGACAGAAGAAATAAACACACAAACACCTTGTATTGACATGTGGGTGAGTGAATTATCGTGACATTTTCATTTTATTGTTAACTATTCCTTTAACTTATATAATCTTGTATGGCCCTGCATAGAGCGTCTTTACCAAATACTGTTCATAAAGTTCATTTTAACTGCTGAAGTAAAATCATTGCTTTTACGTTTTCTAAAATGAGGCATTTTTCTATTACAGAACACTGATTTTCTGAGCATGAAAAACACCCATTTCAATTCCAAAGACTCTCCGTCTGGTCTGTCTCTCGTGGACTCAAATCCACAGCAGAGCTATGGGACACCCCAGCCATCACAGGACTCCGCTCCCACATACAGTTTAATAAACTCTCAGACTCTTCCACTCACGCATTCCAAATCTCAGCTTCTAGTTCAGCAATCTTCCCCTCCAGACACGCTGCTGAACAGTGTAGCGACAGGAACTGTGGATCGTCACAGACCTCTGTCTGATCCAGGACTACTGAAAGAACAGCACTGACCGCAGTAGGAAAACTGAGGACATCACACAGCACTTCCTGAGAAAACTTCTGCATTTCCTGGAAGTTTAACAGAGAGAACATTTTAAACATGCATTGGTCCAATGCAACTTACGATTCTCTAGGCCTTGACATTAGCTTCCTCTGTGATGTCACTTCCTTCTAAATTGTGCTCCTCTATGCCACTGAGGAAGATCCGACCAACCATGGACCAAACTTCCATTTTCAGGAAGTTTTTTTAAGACAAGA